>JAABNY020000035.1:7709692-7723579 GCA_015164015.2 Brevimyrus niger
TGTTGACCTGTTTCCCCGGTAAACAAACTGATGGTTATCCAGATCAGTGGGAATGCTGGCCTCGATGTGCACGAGAACCAGCCTCTCAAAGCACTTCACGGCAATTGGTGTTAAGAGCAACGGGATGATAATCGTTGAGACGTGTGACTGCTTGCTTCTTGGGCACTAGGATGATGGTAGCGGTTCTGAGGCATGTGGGGATTACAGCCTCCTGCAGAGACAGATTAAAGATGTTTGTTAGCACCCCTGCTAGCTGATCAGCACGTGATGTCAGTGTGCAGCCTTGTACCCTGTCTGGTCCTGCTGCCTTGGAGGCATTGATCCTCCCCAGGATCATTCTCACCTGTTGGGGCTATAAAACAAGCACAGACTCCTCCCTGGATGGCAGAGTTATTTGAGTGCCCTCATTCTTGTTGTGGGTGTCAAAGCGTGCAAAAAATCAGTTCAGGCCATCAGGAAGTGATTCATCATTATTTGTCAGCGGACACGCTTCATGTAGTTCATAATGGTCTTGACGCTTCTCCACATACTCCACATATCTCTCATATATAATCTATATCTTGCAGTTACTCTCTGCTCTCTACTTTATTTGCTTGAATAATATCAACTGCCCATGTTGTACAAACAACAAATCCACTGACAAAAGCCGGGGTACACCTAGAAGGGACTCCTGGCCATTACAGAGTGTACACGTGTATACACGGGGTGGATCCACACAGGGGCAAGAAGGGGCAGCTGCCCCCTCTACTGTGTGTCTTTTCAGTTGCTAAAAAACTGTAGTCATAAAAACAGAATCACCGCTACGTCCATAAGCTGCTCAAACTACCGAAACAAACAGGACGTGGAGAAATCTAACTGTATATGTGATCTCAGGTGCTGCAAAGACTGACTGCGCTAAGACGCCCATGGCCTAGAGAGCTGACGACGCGAGCCCTGCAATTGTAGAGGTTTAAGTCAAAGTTAATGAATGTAATGTATGCTAATGGCTTGTATGTTAATGGAAATTCAACAATTAGAGTCCTACTGTAATCTTAATCAAAAGCCGGCTGAAGTCGCTCGCTAAACTGTATTGAAAGACGTGATTTCTAGGGGAGTTTTAGATTTAATCAGCTAGCTTTCGTTTCATTAAAGAGAAAAAGGGTTGCAAAGCAGTAGTATGCTTGAATCCATGATGTTTAAGCTGCGAGTTGCTGGCAGGACTGTAGTGTCTGAGAGCGGCTTCTCAGCATGGCATTGATAAACTTGGGGAATGTGGTTTAATCTTTCATGGCTGGTCTGGCACATTTCTTGTAACGTGCCTAATGTTCTCAAGACTAGAAGAGCATTTCTCAGAATAAATTCATGCATGCAGCAATTCATGTCTCATGTCAAAGTTATCAAACATTTCAAATACCAAAAAAACACTGTACAGGTACCCCCCCAAAAAAAAAAAAAAAAAAATCCAGAATGTTGAGTAAGCATTCAATTAGACAGATTCTGCAAAAATATTTAGATAATATATTTTATATATTGTACACAGAAATATGATCTGGAAAGACATGATTAACATACGTTATATTCTGGACAACAGTTAAAGCAGATTTCATGAGTGTAGAAATCTATTTAAAAAAAAAAAAAAACATTTATTATGACCACAAAAGTTAAGTCATTTAGTTTACCAGTCACATAGAGGCGTAATCAATATACTATGGCAAACCATTCTCAGGTTTGTGCACGTCATCCCATAGGATGGTGCATAGTCCACTTCGAAGGATGCATTCCATTTTTTTAAAAAGTGCCTTGGAGTGCTTCTGTTATTCATCTGGATAATAACCATCCATTCATCTTCCAGATGATTGGGTAATATCTCTAATGACATGAGAAGGGACTAAAGCGTTACTGGTGCCCTGTAAGAGAGAATGGGTCCAATACAATTCTATAAAAAGACAGGGATTAGACTGATTATTAGACTGGATGAAAAGAAATATATATATTTTGCCTATTATCACAATCATTATATTATGCATTTTCTTTAATGCTTGACAGAATATAATCAGGGAATATTCATTCTTTCACTTTGTCACAGACAAATAATTAAAGGTTAATGATAATGAACGTCAGTGAAGTCCCCTTTATAAAACACATCGATAAACTGCCAGTAAACATTTGTAAACTTTGGGTCTATCACTTTCAATCACAAATTTATGCACAATGGCATGATAAGATACTGCATAACAATGTGATGCATTAAAAGTTACTACAAAAATACAGAAATGTCTGCAAGGTAGATTTTATGGACAAAAGTATTGGGACACCTGGTCATTACACCCACAGTAACTTTCATGACATCCCATTCTGAATCCACAGGCTTCAATAAGGAGCTGGTCCCCCTTCTGCAGCTATAACAGCTGCCACTCTTCAAGTAAGGCTTTCCACAGGATTTTGGAATGTCTGTGGGATTTTTTGCCCATTCATCCAGAAGAACATTTGTGAGGTCAGGCACTGATGTTGGATGTGAAGGCCTGGCTGACAATCTCCATTCTGGATGATTCCAAAGGTGTTTGATGGGGTTGAGGTCAGGGCTCTGTGAGGCCAGTCAAGTTCCTCCACACCAAACTCTCCCAACCATGTCTTTATGGACCCTGCTTTGGGCACTGGGACACAGTCATGTTGGAACAGCAAAGGGCCCTCCCCAAACTGTTCCCACAAAGTTGGAAACATAGAATTGTACAAAATGTCTTGATATATGGAAAGCCTTCTCAGAAGAATGACAGCTATTAAAGCTGCAAAGGGGTGACCAACTTCATAATGATTCCTATGGTTTTAGAATGTGATGTCACAAAAGTTCCTGTGGGTGTGATAGCCAGGTGTCCCAATTCTTTTGTCCATATAGTATATATACAGAATTCAAATGAAGTACCTCATACGTGACCATTACATTATCAGTCCAGGAAATGGTGTCCATCCCTGATAAGCCCACACACTGTTTTCGAACAGTTATGTCATTGTTTTCTTAGGATTTTAACTTGCACTAATGCCAGAATGGCATTCCTATCTCCAAAAAAACAATTTGCTCCCATCTCCCAACAGAGTGTGACATTATATGTTAATCACCACTAAGGAATTTAGGAATTCACTTCAACAAGGATTTTGATTACTTTTACATATTTTCTGTCTGGAACCACTAGTTGATTAAGCACTACTCACTCAAATGTATTATAGCCTGGCGTTGGACATCCTCATTCAAAAAAACTTCAATGCAAATATAACATATTTTTGCTTTTAAGTAGCTTATTTTTAATCAAAATACTGATGTGACATTTTATAATGGACATCTAAATTTTATAATATTCAATATTTCATAATATGGATGGATATAGCAGTAACATAAGTTGATCAATGCACATTATGTTTGACACAGTTATGGCTTTACTTTTCTAAATGTTTAAGATTAAGATTAAATGGTTAACAGACATTATGGATTTGATCAACTTTGTCTCATCTTCTTGCAGAGAAGCGCCGGTATGGGGGAACCTGACTGTCCTGCAGGGACGTACGCAGCTGGCTACACGATGGACGGATGGGAGAGGTGGAGGGTCGTGTGTCTGGCGGCTCTGTCCGTGGAGGACATCGAAGGTATTTACCTATTTGGAACCATGATTACAGGTCTGATACTGATTGGATTAGGCATTGCCCTGGTGTATCGAAAATTGAAGAAAACGGTGACAGCTGCTCAAAGCCCCACTAGGCTGGCCAGGATGATTGACGGACTGGGCAGAGCTGTTGGCGCTAAACTGGATAACATCACTGTGTCTACTGACCGAAGATTTGATAACATCACCGGGACTATGGACTGCAGATTTGATAACATCACGGAGAAGCTCACAGCTTTGCACAGGATTTTGGATGCCGAGACCAGCATTGACATTAGAGGAGCTGTGAAATTAAAGCTTCATACCCCCATCATGAACAGGCGCATCTGTTGACCAGCGCTGGTCGGGCTGCAGGACGGATGACTATTTGTCTACCTCCACTTCCCCATTCCCCCCCCTATTGCAAGTCTCGACTTCAATGTTGTAAGATGTTGTGACTATATGCTTATGTTGCTGAGGTGTTTTTTTCTGTTCCTACATTGTACTCCCTACTGGAGTACAGTCTGGGCCTGTTTTTTTTAATCACCTCCCCTCTCCACATCTGCTTTCCCTATGTTTCCCTATACTCCCTTGTCTTCCTGACCTGTCTAACCCCTATAATGTGATGTGTGTTTATGTATGGTCGGGTTGATGGCCTGCTTTTCGCTGGTACTTGTGACTAGTGACATGGAGAATTGCAACAGCAATAAAGGGACTCTATCATCATTATCATCATCATCAAATGTTTGAGATAGGGGTGGCCGTTGTTTCAGAAAGGGCCGCTGTGTGTGCAGGCTTTCGCTGCAACTCCCTAATCAGATTATTAAACCCTGCTAGACTGGCTGAAGAGTCCTCACACCTAGGTTTCAACAGTTGACCTAAATGTTACCCCAAAAACCTGCGCACACACTGGCCCATTGCAGATACGATTGGCCACCCATGATTTAAGATTCCCATAAGTTACCTCAATTCCCAGCCTGCACTTTGGATAATTAAATGGGCCAATATTCAGCTTCCATTTAATGACTTGTCCTCCCATGGAAGAATGGCAGTTAGTCACATCTGTTGTTCATCATCTCGAGGACCGTTTTTAATTCAAGAAGAAACTCCTCTGCTGGTTTTGCGTCATGGACCTCACACTGTAGGCAATGTTCTCTATCCTTCTGTCACACAAAAAAAGTTACAAATTAACATGGACGAAAGTATCGGGACACCTGGCTATCACACCCACAGTGACGTTCATGACATCCCATTCTAAACCGAAGGCATTGATATGGAGCTGGTCCCCCCTTTGTGGCTGTAACAGCTGTCACTCTTTTGAGAAGATTTCCTATAAGATTTTGGACTGTGCTACAGGATTTTTTTTTTTTTTGAAGAAAAAAAGAAAAGAAAAAAAGAACAAATTAAAGTATTGCTCACGCTGAAAAATGGCTGCAGCCAGGGGCATAATAATTATAATTTTATTATTATTATTAATAATAACAATAATAATCATAATCATTATTACATGCAGCTCCCCTGTAGCTGAGGGTAAAGGGCCTTGCTGAGGCTTGGAAATGGCAACCTTCTGGTCACAGCACAGAGACTTAGGCCACTGAACTGATTGGATTCTCAGGTATGCAGAATGGTATGATAAAGATTTATATTTCTAACTGAAAGACTCACTTCTGTGTTGACAGACATCAGTCTTTTGGGCAAGTCTTTGAAAAGTCCTGGGTCCTGAAAAGCTTGATCTTCCTCAAATTCAAACATTAGCACTTTCACTTCTTCTGCAAAGCATGTCAATGTGGAATTGGGACATTTCTGCTGAATAAAAGAGAAATGGACACAATGAATAATTCCATTTTCAAGAACAATGCAAAAATGTGTAGAATGCGGCAATAAATAAATAAATAAATAAAGTGACTAATGTAAATACAAGAAATATTTTGACATCAGTAAATAGCTTTTGGTTGACTTTCTAGAATTTATTTAGATGGGTAACAAATGTCATATGAAACAATTCAAAAATAAAAAAATGCTGACATTTTAATCAAGAAGAGCAAAGCACACGACACATGAATACGACACGTGTTTGTCACATATGCGGTTATCAGTTGTGATATCCTGGCCTACTACTGAAAATGAAAATGAAAAGCTAAATCTCAGTTTTAAAAAAGTTTAGCAATAATGTGGTGGCGCAGTGGTTAGCGCTGCTGCCTCACAGCAAGAAGGTCCTGGGTTTAGTCCCGTGTCCTTTCTGTGTGGAGTTTGCACACTCATCCTGCGTTCCTGTGCGAAATCATCAGGGGCTCTGGTTTCTTCCTATGATCCAAAAGTGTGCAGGATAGGTTGACTGTTGTGTTTAAATTGGCCCTGTGGTGTGTTGGTTCCTGCCTGTGTCCGTTGTTTCCCCGATAGTCTCTGTGACTGCAGTTGAGATTAAGCAGTTTCAGATAATGTATGAATGGAAAGTGACTCACCTCGTAGTTTGTCAAACTTGGAGTGTACAGTATGCATCCAAAGGTGTCCTGATGGTAAGAAAATGCACAGACCCCTCTGCTTAGAGTTCAGCACTTTACTGGTTGCGATGAATTATACATTATAGCCCGTTATGGAAAAATTGGAAATGCGTAGTGCAAAAAAACAGAGATCTGAAAATCATATAATTTGTTGCGTGCGAATAAATCGCCATTCTCTTACCACTCTGCGGATAGCATTCAAGTAATCCTCCACCACTTCAGTTATTTCTGTACTGCACTGTGGGCTGACCTCAGCTATGCAGGTCCACATAGTAATCAAACCCAACAAAGCCAGTGTGTTGCAGAGCGAGCAGGTAGGCAGCTCTATCCTTTGTTCCTCTGGCATGGCACCGCCCTCGGTCATTTGGAGAAAAGTTTACATGGTCTTGTAGGGCTCTCTGGACAAACGTTTACTGGCATCAAGAGACCGGTGCATACTGCCCCGGAAACTCTGTAAATGCTATATCCGAGATCCAGAAAGGTGCACCGTAATTGCTCGAGGTTCAATAAATTCAGCACCCCTCCATTTATATGTCAGTCCTTTTCTTCAGCACCCCTCCATTTATATGTCAGTCCTTTTCTTCCTGCAGAGGAATACAATTTTTTGTTAGGTCTACTTAATCACTCACTAAAAGAGGAAATTGGCTGTGCGAATTTCCCTTGGAAACTCCTTTGGCTTCCTCCCACAATTTGAATGCCTGAATGTCCAAAAAGTCAAGGGAACACCCTAGCCAGGATGCCGAACTGGAATGTTCTACAAATGCATTATAAAGGCATTATGAAGGTGTAGTTAATATAAAACCTCACAGAATATTCACTGTGAGTAAGAAAACTATTCCATAGATTTTAGAAATGCTGTTGGGGAAATAATAAAGTTCAATGTAATCTTTTATTATCTAGTCATTACGATAAAAGTTGGTCTAAGCTATCTGCAGTCAACCGGCTGTGCTGTTCAATACATGACTTCATATTTTATATTTCACTTTTTCAGTGTTCTTACTTTGTTTAATTTTTGTGAAATTCATTAAAAAAAAATCAACAATACCTGAGCTCTTAATTCTTAATCGGCTGGGGGCCATGCTTTGCCATCATGGGGAGATATCACTGCCAGAAAGGAAAACATATCACATATGGCCAGACAAAATGGCACTAACATAACTGTAAATTAAAAAAAAACAAACAAAAAAACTAAGTAAAGCACCAGTATGTAGATAGGTTTCGAATCTTTAACATATCCAGTCATCGATCTTCCAGCCACTTACTCTGGAGAGGGGTAAGAGGGCTTGTAACCTATCCTAGGCATAATCCTCAAGGCAGAGGGACACATGTACACACTCACACACTGTGGGAGTCCTAGGAAAGCCAGGTAGCCTAGGAGTACAGATACAGAGTGCGGACGGGATGCAAACCTGCAATTCTGGGCACAGCGGAGGACCCTGTCAAGTTCTAGACAGGAAATTGCCCAAGGTGGCACTTTCTTAATGTTCTGACTTACAAACTTCAGTCAACAACTTTTTCCATTGCCACCCCCCCCCCCACCCCCCACTCGACAACTTTTGTGTGTGAAGCACAAATACTATCCAAAACACCACTGCGCCTCCCATCTTTAACAAATCCACTTCCTCTAACGCAAAATTAATACATGTCTATAAAACACTATTACAGCTCAATCTTTCAAAAAGTATCTTAGTGGTCTTTCCAGTCATCCTCCTTCTTAGAGTCAGCAAATCTTATTTATCATCATTTTCCAACCTCTTGGCAAGACTAAATGTGTTATTCGTCTAAAGAACATGAATAAAGCGCAAAAGAGGTTTCCAGAATATAGTTCTTCTTATCAGATTCATAGTGGCGTTAACAATAATTCAGAATGTTAAGATACCTCAACCCTGACCTGGATAAGAGTTACGACAGTGGATGGTTAGAAGAAATGTGAAAGTATGTAGGAAAAAGGTCAATGTTTTTTAATGGATTAAGGTGTCCTACGAATTCAAAAAATAATTTAATGACCACTGAATAAAGAAAAATCACACTACTTATTTGACAGGCAGATATTGTAAGCAAAGTGTGAATTACCCCTCCATACCGCCTTCATAACATTTCTATGACCATTATGGTCCGCTACTGCGTCAATACAAATAGTCGCCACCAGGATCAATCTTAAGAGTGCAAGATGCACTAGGGGCTTTTACTAACATGTATGCAACACACAGTCATGGTCTGGACATGTGGCAAAATGAGAATCAATACAGAACATCTCATTATCCTCATCCCTATCCAAAATAATTTGGTTTTGATAACTCCCAGAAAATATCCTAGAAGAAGTATACTAGTAAAAGTAATAAGTCTATACATTTACAAACAGCCTGGTCTGGTCCAGCAGTCTGGTGTTAGTCCTGCCCTCTCAGTCCCCCCAGCTCCAACAGCCTTCAGAAATAAATATTTGTCTATTAGGCTAATATCTGTCTTGATGATACAGTAGATCTTAAAGTACAGCCTGATTTCTAACTCACCTTTTGGTCCTGCTCACTGTCCTCGTCCTGCTATCTATCTCCCTGCCGCCTGCTCACTGTCCTCGTCCTGCTATCTATCTCCCTGCCGCCTGCTCACTGTCCTCGTCCTGCTATCTATCTTCCTGCCGCCTGCTCACTGTTCTCGTCCTGCTATCTATCTTCCTACCGCCTGCTCACTGTCCTCGTCCTGCTATCTATCTTCCTGCCGCCTGCTCACTGTCCTCGTCCTGCTATCTATCTTCCTGCCGCCTGCTCACTGTCCTCGTCCTGCTATCTATCTCCCTGCCGCCTGTACTGTCCTCATCCTGCCTGCACGCTGTCCTCATCCTGCCATCTCCCTGCTGCCTGCTCCTGTGCCTCTCCTGCCTTCTCCTGACCACCACTTTCCTTTCATATATGGCGTATTATTTGTTAGCTAGTTTTTTTACGTTGCCTCTATAGGTTTCACTTATAGATATGTTTTTGTCAGAACATAACGTTAGACCTTCTTATGCGTTAATATTAGCCTAATAACAAACCACACATGCTAAGTGGCGAATTAATTTCAGAATGCACAATTTATTCGTGATGAGAATCAAAACATAGGAAGTTTCCTTGGAAAATGACCGTGATCGATTTACCTCACCAAATATGCCTGGTTTAAATAGAGAACTTATATAGAGAGCTTATCTTGCTAGTTAGTGTCATAAAGTTGACTGTACCGGTGTTTTGTCGAGCTGAGCTACTTTGTCGAGGTAAGCTATGGTTAGGGCTATCGATTAGCGCAACGGTAGTTCACCTCTACAAAGTCGGTCAACTCCACAGAACACCGGCCTGAGAAGGACAATGGTAAGTAACTAAACTTATAAAGACGTCAGCTTGCATTAGTAGATGAAATGCTTTAAACGAATAAATGAAGGTTGTAAAATAACACATTTTCAACAGGATAGACTTCTGCTGGCTACTTACAGTTACCAACGCCCGACAGACGAAGACTATGAACAGGTCACTCACTGAGAATGAATGACGCAATCGGCTGGCTGCTTCTAGCGCCGGGGTGGTTTAAATGGTACGGTCCACAATAGGGGTGTCTAAAATCGTTTTACATAAACGTTTTCTACAAGGTGAGGCCATATATATTTATTATTTTTTTTACAACAAAATAAAAATGTTAAGATCCCCCCAAACTGCTATTTTTGTCTTTTTGGGTGGGGGGTCTGGGTCTTGACCGGGGGGTACAGTACCCCCAAGTACCCCCCATAGCTCGAAAGAGTTTGTGTAGGAGTTTATAATAGAGGTTTATAATATCATAGGGTGCATCCGGTCTCATTTTTTTATTACTTGCAGTATACTTGTGCCAAAACTGAACTGGAAGACAATTGTTAATTAACTACCCAGATGACTAGAGGAATGCAGAAGATCAACAAACTATGCAGAACTGCCTGTTTCCTTTCTGCAAACAGGGGCAGCTTGCCAGCCATCCACCACTCCATTCTATACATTTTGCTGTTTATTTCCAAATTGTTTGTTAAAATTATTCAGATTTGAGTGAAACGTCAATGATTTCTGCAACAGACTAACTTACATGGTTTCAACTTTGAAATTTCACTTTTGGATTTTATGAAAGAAAAATATTTCTCAGTTTAATGAACTGAATCACTTGTATTTTACAAATGATTTTGGAGAGAAGGTCAATAAAAAAATCTGACAATATTTCATTTGATTCCAGTTTAACTGAAATCCTGACCCGCTGCCTCTGTGTCTGTGATCGGATTGCTGACAGTTTGAGCCCCAGTCTTGGCAGAATAATCATGTCTGTGGGCCCTGGTCCAAGGCCCCTAACAACCAGCTCCTTGGGCGCTGCTCCGTGTGGCTGCCCTTCACTGCCAATCTTGCTTTCACCTACTTATGTGCCCGTGTGTCATGGAGAGTAAGATGGGGCAAGTGAGATGAGAATTTTAATCATTATTATTAACACTCCCTAACCTCTCCACTGAATGTCTGTCCTGTCCTCATCTTTATTTTGATAGCGTCTTCATGGGGGAAAAAAAGAGTAAAGGAACAAAAGTTACAAATGAAAGCAAAGATAAGGGGCCTGATCTTGCGCCAGCAGAAAGCATGAGGCAAAGTGATTTTTCTTGTCAAAATAACAAATGATTTTGCACGTGTTTCCCGCTTGTAGTACTGGTGTTTTTAAAACCAGGTTTGGCTGTGTGCATTGTTACACCACATCTAAAGTCAGTGGCATATGATTAAATGATATTTTAGCAGAGAATTTTGGAAACGTGTGGATGTGCGACGCTCATTAGTGCACTAACAGTTTTTTCGTTATTTTATTTTACTTAATTTTATTTTATTCCATTTAAACCAGCTATTATACAGGCAAAGTACCACAGCCCAAGCCATCTTGCCTTTTAAAGGGAAGGTAACGTGCCATTCTAATTAATTTAGGGCATGTTATGCCCAAAACACATCTCTGAATAATTAAGAGAGCTAGGACAACCATTTTGCACCTTTTGGTCTTTCATTGTAAAATCTGGCCTGTTTCTCTGTTTCTAATTTCTGCTTGGCAGTGTGGAGTCTGAGTTGGTTGTTTTTTTTCTACAGTCCAAAAACTAGTATTTGGCTGAATTAGAATCTTTACATTGCAGTGGCGATGTTCCCTATGATTGACTGGCACCTTTTCCCAGATATTTTTAGGATGGGCTGTAAGCTTCACCCGCAAATGGACAAGGGCTTATGGAAAAAAGGATGATGATGAAATCTCAATGAATGAGCCGTGCTAGTCGAAATATTTAATTATCATATGGGCCAATGTCAATACAGAGCATTATTCAATTAAACTTTCTCTAAACCTTTGTCTGATTAGCTTCTGCGCCTCTCTTTCAATGTCTAGAGTGATAATTCCTTTGTATCTTGTTTACCCTTTCTGTTCCAGTTATTACTGCCTTTTATTTATTTATTTATTTATTTTTAAACCTTTATTTTACCAGGTAAAGCATTAAGAACAGATTTTTATTTACAGTGCCAGCCTGGCAAGTGCACTTGATGAACAACATAGAACATAACAACAAACAAAAACAAAAAAATTGTATACAATAACAAATGATAACATTACAAAGACCAGATCAATTAAGCAATGTTAAAACAATTACATTTTTCAAAATGTCTGTAAGAAGTTACATACATGATAATTTTGAATTCGAATGATTTAAGTCCTAAATCTAGGAGGCTTTAGTTTAATAAAAGATGATGAACGTATTATATATTATGTATTATATAAAGGTTTAGGTAAAATCTGCAACAAGTCCGTCAAGTAAGGAGGTGCGAATCGGGATTAGCTGCTTATTTATTAGTTTTTCCATTACTTTAGAAATACCAGATAAAATAGAAATTGGTCTATAGCAATTTAAATCTGTTGAGTCTCCTCCTTTGAAAGTAGGCCGTACAAGGGCTTCCTTCCAATCAGAAGGTAATTCCGCTGTATTAAGAGAGAGGCTAAAAATAACAGTTAATGGGGCAGCAATGATAGGAGCTGCAATTTTTGAAAAATAGGCGCAAGGCCATCTGACCCAGCTGATTTTTTATGGTCCAATTATTGCAGCTCTTTTAGAACCTCAATTTCCTTAATGTGTTGAAATAAAAATCTGCTGTACGAAGTAAGGTTTGCATTAAGACTAGTTAAATCAAAACTATCAAAATTTGATAATTTCCCTCTTTTGGAATTGGAAAGAGCAGGGACACTTCCTAACTTAGTAAAATGAAAATGAAAAGAATCAGCCATAAGGTGCCTTTCAGTCATTATGTTATTGTCTACGTTCACTGACAAAGGCAAACCTGAGGATTTATTTTCTAGTTGCTTTACAGTTTTCCAAAATAGATGTGTGTTAGCACCAGTGTGTGCAAATTTGTTCATAAAGTAATTTGCTTTTGCCTGCCAAACTGCTTGAGTAGCCTTGTTCCTTATTTGACAAAATTTAATTCCGTTTATCTAAGAAACAGTATTACGTGCTTTCCGCTGGGCCATGTTTTTCTGCTAAAGCAAGGCTACTAATTCTTGCGAAAACCTGGGACTATATCTATCTTTAATTCAAAATTTCTGTATGGGAACATGTTTATCAATAACAGCACAAAGACTTATTCTAAATAAGTTCCATGCATGATTCACAGTAGGTATCAAGCTAATCCTTTCCCAGTCTAGCTTTGCCGTATCCTATAAAAAGGCTTGAACATTGAAATGTTTTAAAACGCTCTTATGCACGAACTGTCCATGGGACTTCGTAGAATGACCTTTACGAACACAGGCTATGAAATTATGGTCACTAATATCATTACAAAACACAGCCGAATGATATAAATGATGGGAATTAGTATAAATTACATCTATTACTGAAGAACTGCCAGGCAATTTAGAGTCATACCTAGTAGGTTGAGTTACTATTTGATAAAGATTTATGGAATCAGATTGTAAGATTACATTATCTGGCGGTTTTAACATGTTCCAGTTAAGATCCCCTAACAAGACCAATTCTGCCTTTGTAAATGGAGCCAAAGCTGAACTTAAAGTGATGAACTAATGAACAGGCAGGTGCTCAGGGAGGCTGATAACATCCAGCTACTGTTAAAGTATAGCTATTTGAGAGCTTTACATTAAGAACCAATAAGTCAAACTGTTTGGGAAATTAGTTTGCTAGCGCTACTGAACATTGAAGATGTTCTTTAACATAGATAGTTACTCATCCAACCCTAGATTGCCTATCTTGTCTATGGAGAGTATATCCTAGTAAATTTATTTTAGGGTAACAGACAGATTTCCTTAACCAGGTTTCAGAAATTACGATTATCTCTGGTTAAGAACTCTCAACCCACACTCTGATTTGATCCATTTTAGGCAACAGACTTCTTGCGTTTATATGCAAAAAACCCATATGTTTTTGAGAACAGAAATCATCAAAGCTAAAGTCATGAGAGGTTAAGACATTTCTTGAAAAGGCTAGATTACTGGAAGGACTGGGGTGAATATGTATATTACCAGAAATCATACGCAATAGTTAAAAAAGTCTGTGACAAAGAACAGAAATAAATCTATAACGTTGTATTCTTATGGAAAAGAATGAGTAAAGATAATCCATCCATCCATTTTTCCAACCGCTTATCCTACTGGGTCGCGGGGGGTCCGGAGCCTATCCTGGAAGCAACGGGCACGAGACAGGGAACAACCCTGGACAGGGGGGCAGCCTATCGCAGGGCACACTCACACACCAGTCACTCACACATGCACACCTA
>JAABNY020000035.1:7734966-7745933 GCA_015164015.2 Brevimyrus niger
GGTACATTTACCTACTGCTAACGTAGAGTTGGCAGACCCTTGAGGGTACAGCCCCAGTGACAATTGCATAATTATAACTGCACCCTTAAGGGTACATATTGGTACTTTTTCTCTGATGGTGAAGTAGTTACATACCAGGCAAATGATTCAGAGATGCATTATTTAATTTTCCTCCCGCACCGTCAGTCTTCATATTTATATAAAGGATTATAAGTCACGCATAACAGGAACTGTCACAGAGACAGGAGCAACCAGTTTATACTGACTTTGGATGGTTGTATCTTTGAAAAGGGGTAATGTGTCACCTCCTGCTTGCCACATCTGCCTGACCCTCCTGCTGCCTCCCTCACATGCCCCTGATGCTTGTTGCCCCGTGTTAGTCTCTGTATTTAAGTACCTGTTTGTCTCATCCTTGCTAGTCCAGTCACTGATGTCGCGCCATGTTGTTGCCTGTGCCCAGTCCTCTTTGTTTTGACCCACCGTGATCCCATTTGTTTCTAATCTGTTCAAAGTTCAATAAAAAGTTTTGTTTCTCCACCATGTGGTGCAATGTATACATAATAATTCCTAATATGTTTGTATATATTTATTATAAGTTTTTTGCATCAAAATTTAAGGGGTCGCTTCTCATAATACCTCAAAACTATCAACAAGATTTAATTTATATTGTTGAGCCATGCAGTACTGAGATTAAGCAAAAACCTCCTTTTCAGACAGTATGCTTTCGAAGCTGAGTTTTTGGTGAAGCCAGGTGCTGTTTTTGTGACTTTTGTGTCAAATAATGAATATTCAGGGGTCACATATGATCAAGATCTAATTGTGATGAATGGTGTGACACTTGCAATTGAAATACTGCATTTTAAAGAGAACACATGAACCATGTGCCATAAACCTGTAGCTGATACAAAAACATTGGATTATTCGGAGTTTAAATATTTGTATTGATCCGCATTAAAGGTTCATTTAGTTAATATATGGGGAGGATTATTCTATTAAATTTAAGCATCATTATATTAGTAGCCTGTCCAAAGAATTTTAAGAAATTATGGTCTTTCTGGGGAAATTGTTTGATACCTACTATTTGACTTCTGCTGAACACATATTTCAAACACAAATGAATGTTTTAAATCCTCAATCCTGCTTGCAAATGCACTATTTATTGCACTTTATTGTAGAGAGTAGTCATTGACGCACACCGTAACGTCTTTAATTTTGGTTTATTACTGCAAGATCTAGAAAGCACAAAACACAATATAAAAAGATTTTTTTTAAATGTCCTGTCTGCCCTTCTGCTTCCTCTTCAATGGTTTTTGGCAACTGGAAGAAAAGTCACACTGCTATGTTTAACAACTGCAAATAACACACCCAGTCTAAAACCAGAACCTCTTCATTCCTGTGTATATGCTACCAGTTTTCTTGCCACCTGGAACACAAAGTTATTTTGAAATTGAAGGAGATATAATGTGCAATGAAGGATATACCAATTATTAAAGTTGAATTATCATGTTTTACCCAAGGGATTTGTATACTTGCTTATGAAATGTTTTTGAGTATGAACATTTGTGTTTTATTTAAACACATCCATAATGGTAAAATTCCCTTTGAAAAGTTTTTCATCTACATAGAACAAATGTACATAGTTCTAGTCAGCAACACTGGCAGAGTGATGAGACATTTTACAGTTACACTAAAACGCTGGTATTTGGTTGCCCTGAAATAAATGTCCATTTCACAGATACATCCACACACCTTATGACATTGTGCAATGTAAGCGACAGTGTTAAGTGCCAGACACACAAACGAAACAAAAGCGACCTCATAAATAAGAGCTATAGTATGATCTTGTTTTGTTTTTGGATGAAAATATCCAAGCCTTAGATAAACGAAGCCCTGGAATTTCTTTAAGACGAAACGAAAATGCGGGCAAAACCGTATGAAATGTTGTTAACATAATAACAAATATGAATAACTAATGTTCGGTAGGGGTTCAGTCTGAATGTCCTCTTGAATGCAGTACCTGTTCTGACCGAATGTAAGGCACATTTGTAAAAATGTGCATGTATTCCAGCACGCCTTAGAGCCTCTTACAGGTCTGCGCAAGGCTGCAACCATTAATACTTTTGTGCCTGTGACCATTGTCAGATACAGGCACAAGTGTCTGGGTCAGGCTAACCTGAGCGTTGCTTAACGCAGTAATGCGACCACTACCGGCAATCTGCAAGTTGACAGTGGTAGCATAACTGGTCCTCAGTGATCCACGACCCGCCCTTGTCCAAGAAGCCCCCTCTGGCTCAGGCTCTGGATTGGAAGTAGACACATCCTGACTCACAGCAGGAGGAGAACTGGCCGCAGTGGGGCTGACAAGGCTACCTTGGCTCCTGC
Source organism: Brevimyrus niger (assembly GCA_015164015.2). NCBI lineage: Eukaryota > Metazoa > Chordata > Actinopteri > Osteoglossiformes > Mormyridae > Brevimyrus > Brevimyrus niger. Next base: position 7,737,349 of record JAABNY020000035.1, read on the forward strand.
CGTTGCAGTGGTCGCTGCTATGTGACTCAGCGTCTGAGGGACCAGGAGGGGGCTCCACATATTTAATGGGGGTTTCCGCACCGTCATACTTGGTCAGTAGTTCTCGTATGTCAGGCCAGGCAATGCTAGTGAAATGTCGCCCCCCTTGGATGATTTTGGTTGGTGCCAGTCTGACAGGAGATAAAACACGAGACGGCGGGTTGCTATGGGCTCCCTGGGGTCTCTGTATACCTGGACTGTGTTCCACATCCTGAGAGTAATGGTTGCTCTCCGCCCATGACCTGTGTCCGTTTTGTGCTGGGACTGGAGCTCTATCTGTCAGGATGAGGAAAGGAATGCTGCCCACGTGTGGTTGCCTTTGGGTCTGGGATGAGTTTGAGCCACTCACAGGGGAGACCCCTGCCACGTAGGAAGTGGGGATGGTGGGGTTTTGTGGCTGGGGAGTGGCGGCACCCCACATATGTTTCGGAACACCTATTGGGGGAGGGGAAGTGATGCGGGGACTTCCCGATGTCGGTGACGAAAAGCCAGAGGATGGTGTCGAACATTCCAAGGAGACACACAGTGGAGTAAATGTATGTGCCTCGGGTATTCGCAGTGACTTGAGATGAGGAGGCTTTTTCGATGGGATACAGGGATAGTCTTGGGTAGGCTGGGTACAATAGATGGAAGAACAAGGAGAAGGAGAATGTACTCGAGAGCTAGGCTCGGAAGCAGATGAAAAGGGTCGGGCCACCCTGTTATAGGAAGCATTTTGAAGGTGATCAGGAGAAAATAATGACCTTCCCATACTTGACAGAGATGTCTTCCTATTAATGCCAAAATCATTGCTCCAGCTATTTCTGTTGTTGTTGTTGTTGTTGTTGTTGTTCCAGTTTGGGTGATTTAATTTCTCCGGGGTAGTAGATGATGGTGTCTGCTTTTGGCAGGGGTGTGGGGATATTGTTGGAGATTGTCTGGCACTGGAAGGAGAGGAATGGACAGCGGCACACTTGGTTTGTTGGGTTGTTGTCAATGCACTGCCAAGACTTATATTTTGAGAGGTATCTGCTATCACACTCAGTTTTGGTGAGGGAGACCTTAGCCTCAGAGATACAGAGGACTGTGGCAACATAGTAGAGATGGAACCTTTTGCATTCAAGCCACTCGTCATGGCTAAAGATTGGGTGTTATTGCTCCTTTTTGCAAGGCTTTGGCTTATACAAGAAGCAGCTTGTGACTTAGTCATCGGACTTGGACTAACGAGACACAAGGAGGGCTGAGGATTTTCTACTGGGGAAGTGCAACACTTGGGACTACAGCATGGGTTTTTATGGCCAATAGTGGAAGGTAAATTAGTTGGTCTATTACTGGAGAGATGAGATTGTAACTTTGGACGGGATTCCCCTGAACTTGCTTGTACCTGTTTCTTGACAGAGTCTTCATGCCTTGGAGAGACAGGAGGCAACCTAAAACCAACAAAGAAACATTGTAATGTAAGATAATTATTCAACTTTGTTTAAAAAAAATATACAGTATATATACACAGTAAGACAAGAAGACAATTGTGGTTTTCCTGAGCTTTATAACCATTCAACTCATTTGATATGACTGGAACAAAATCTCTCCCTTATCTAATATTAGACCCTGCTTAAAGGCCTGTGACTAGCATTTTAAGTGTAAGAAACGTGAGTTAAATGACAATATATTTATGCATTACTTTAAATACCTTTGACTGATGTATTGCTTGGCCTGTGCCTCCTGATTTGAAGGAATGCATTTTGTTTCACTGTCATCTGGCAAGTCTGGTCTTTTGCTTGTGAACTTTGGAAGATCTGAAAGAGGAGACCTTCTCTGAGTTGTAGCTTTGGTTATCTGGTCCTTCCTCAAAGAAGATTCCAGACTGTTAGAGATAGGCTGTTCTGGAGCTGATATGTCATTTGTGATACATGAAGAAGAAGAAACTTCTTCTTCTTCTAGGGAAACCTTCTGAAGTGGGCAGGGAATGGATATTCTATTCTGGCTCGGAAGCCCTCTCAACAAAACAGGATTTTCTGAATTTTTGTTATCTATTCCAGGTTCTAAGGGCAATGTTGCATTATCCTCAGGGGCAGATAAGGACACCGCGGCCTTGGAATGTTCAGGACTCTTGTCACAATCACTTGAATCTTCTGGCACACGGACACTTTTCTCTGTCTCCTGTTCTAAAGTGATTGTCATATCTTTGCTATCCAGTATTTTGCCATCTAAATTCTCGATAGATAAGTCTTGTGAACATGTAAAGCTCTCCCATTGAGAATTGCAGCTTACATTTTCCTCAGAATGGCAAAGCACATCTCTCATTTCTTCCTCTAACTCTTGACATTCATTCAGTGCTAAGTTCTTCTGTGTTGCCATTGCTACCTGTTGCACTTTTGATTCAGCTGTTCCACCTTGCAAGATGGAGGGCTTTTCCTTTATAGAAAGGTTTTCCCTTTCGGAAAACACTGGATAGTCATCCCTCTGTTCTTCAGGTGATATGAAATGAGTATCTTTGTTGGAATCTGTTGCTGATTCATAGTCACATGGTTTATCCTGCACTAAAAGTGTGTTTATTTGTACAGAGCTGTCCTGCTCTGGGTTTGTATGTCGTGTTTCTGGTTGAGTTTCTTTCAAACTGGGATCTGTGGGTTCTCCTCCCAGAAGGGGACAAATGTTTCCCGTCTCGGTCGTTGCCATTTCTGCATCTGTTCTGTCTTGGGTTTTTTGACATTTTGGAGAGAGTGGAGATGCATGATGTAAGATGGAGGATCCTTCCAGGTCTGAAGTGCTCTCTCTGGGGCTGGTTACAATACAGCTGTTCTCCTGGACGTACGTGGAAGACAGCTGCTCTCGAACAAGGATGTGGCCATACATCTGGGGCTCTGTAAGCACTGGACAGTCTTTCAGCAGAAAAGAAGACACATTGAGGTTTTGTTTTGCTCAGCCTTCTTGTAAGACTGATGCATGTCATTTATGAAAGACGGACTCAAATCTATGCAATTTATACAAATGAACAGAAATATTTATGTCGTGCAATAAAAAGTTAGCTAAGTATGGAATGAGATTTGTTGTTAGGCATTAAAACCCTCAGTAGAAATAAGAATGACTGAACAAACATCTCCATATAACGTAATAATTCATTAAAACACCTATAACATCATTAGATAAGTGTGTGAGCATTTTAAAAAGTAATAAAACAAATTCTGAATTTATATATTTTTTAAGGATTGTACCTTTTGGACAATAGATCATTTCACATTGTTTCCCTTCAATAATGATAATGCTGCCTAATGCTTTAAATATGCCAATTTGTAAAAATAAAAATACTTACCCAAAAACAACCTAAAATCACAACTGACATTACTGGCTCACCATTAACAATTTTCTATATAAGTATGCTGGAATGCGCTAAATACAGTTTTCTAAAATATAGGGCCATTAGACCTTTAAAAGAACTAAGAACTAAGGACTTTTCTAAAGGAGAAAATCTCAGTTTGAAGACAAAAACTCACCTCGATTTGCTGGCGTCTTGTCCGCCTGGATGGGCGTGCTCCCCTTGCCCTCCGCTGACGCCCGGCCCTCCCGGCCCTCCCGGAGCCTCTTGTGCAGTGGCATCTTAATACTGGCTGCCTTGTCACTGTACATGCGCACCAGCATCTGTACCTTGCTAAGGATCTTCTCCGAATTCTCTGACAAGCAGGTATTCACTCCTCCCTCAAACAGGCCCATTCCCATCACATCAGGGGTCCCCTTGTAGAGATCACTGCTGAGAATTTCCTTGGTACGTCTGGAGCATTTGCTCACTTTGCTCTGGCTGGACAGTCCCTCCAGATTTGCACATGGGACAGAGCTCTCAGGCTGGACATCTTGGGATGTATTTTTTGTGATCTCTTTCCGGTTCTGTTCAGAATCACCTCCCTCAGTTAGAACCTCAGGGTCCATTTTGTCATCCTTGCTTGAAACACTATTCCTACATTTTGCAAAAATGCCAACGGAGCATTCCTCCTCAGTGGAGCCTTTTCTTTTAACGTTTTGTTTGTTCTGCATTTCTGTATGTGCACCGCACTGTCTTTTCTCCTTTTCTTTCCAGATCTTCATCAGCTCAGAGCAAGTATGGATCTCAGTGTCAGAAACTTCACTACATACCTCCGTACATGCATACGATTCAACATGAGCATCAGCTAAATCTGTGCAATCAGCTGGCAAGTCGGCTGGGATAAGGATTTCCTCTTCTGCTTCAGGAAGAGGAGAAACATGATTAAGTTCAGAGTCATCAACATCTGAGTGTCCAGTCACTGACTCACAGAGGTCTTCCTGTCGACTAACGACATTAAACCGGGATACTGACTCCTTTACCATGCCACTGGGAATGTGAGAAATACTGTTTCTCCTGGGTATCTGGCTATCTGTGATATCTGCAGCCTCATAGTAATTACGAATTTTCTCAATGATCTGTCGGTTGCTCTTTATCAGCAAAGATTCATTTTTATCAGTAGTTAAAAGCTGGGGGAGGCAGTTTTTGCCTGACTCAGTGGTCTGGGGTCCTTCATCATTGTTAGAAAGACTGGAGACTTCAGCACCATGAAATCCATATGTGCAATCAGATTGTGATTCCTCCAAACTATCTTGACTAGGCACATCATTCGTATCCTTCGATTCAGTAGGGTCTGTGGAGTTCTCTGTAAAGACCAGAGTCCGGTTCTCTTGGCTAATCTCTTGCAGCATATTTGCTGGGGAGGGAATGTAACCTTCTTTTCTAGATTCCTCCATGTCAGACGTTGTACCAGCCTGACATGGATGGGCTTGGCCTTTTGCGATGACAGTTTTATTGTCTTCCACTGACTTCTCATCTTGCACGCCGATATAATCACAGTCTTGCTGGCAGCTGCTAGTCCCAGGGGAAAGAAGCTGGCCCTCATCCTTCTTGGTGATACAAGTGTCCTGTTTTTGGGCAGTAACTGAGTTTTCCAAGGTCTCAGGGATGGTGTGTTCCTGCAGGAAGAAGAACAGCACATTACATTAGAGAAAAGGAGTAAAGCTGCTTTTTCAGTCCCAAGTGCATAATAACCTAGATACCTGTAGCATTTTGTGGAGTCTTTGCCTGCATTTGCATTACAAATGGAAGTTGAAACTGCATATTATTGAATACATGCTCTATATTGTAATGGAAGCTAAAATAATTGCACATAATTACTGGAAATGAAAATATATCATCATCAAATGTGCAATTTCATCATTAGACGTTTGCACAACTTGACCTTGGGAAGCGTGCTTTCTGAATGGTAGCTGTTTCCCACCCAACATTAAATAAGTAATGAATTCCTAAAATAAATTTTATTGGAGGTGTTTGTCTGCCTTTGGAATGCAGATGCTCCTCACTTCATGATGGTTCTCCTTACTACAGTTTGACTTCACAATGGTGCGATAGAGATGCACATTCAATAATCAGCTTGGAATTTTGATCTGTTCCTGGGTTAGTACAATACTGTCTACTGATGCCGGACGGCACCATCCACTCAGCCATGCTTACAGTCTCTATAGCGAATAAACTTATATTCATTTATTTACTTCTTTCAATTGCTGGTATTATTCACTTATTCAGTGACAGTAGCTTATTCTTGTATCATATTCATATTTGGCTTATAATATTTTCCATGTATGATGGGTTATTGGAACGTAACCCCATCGTAGGTCAAGGAGCACCTGTATATTTGTATGACAAATATAACAATGTCCCCTGTGGTGGACTGACATCCCATTCAAGGTGTCCCACTGTCTTGTGCTTCACTCTGCCTGGGATATACCCCATGTGGTCGTAAGACGGATGGGCAGTTGGACATTAAGTTTGCCCTTGGCAATTGTGTGAATACATACAGAATATTTGTCACCATTATTGTGCTTTACATAAAAAGGGAGTTCACTAAAATGCAAACATGAATATTTTGATCTGAAGCCGGCCTCACAGTATAAAGGTAGGTACCTTACTAAGCAGTTGAACTAGCCTGCCTTCCCCTGTCTGGCTTTGGCTGATGAACTGCATGATCTCCTCAGCAATTGACAACGTTGGAGGGGTCATGTCTTCATCTGGGCCAAGTCCAAGGCTGTCCGGTGCTGAACCCAGTTCAGTAACAGAGGAAGCTGGTGTGCTTGCAATGCCTGAGGAGTCCATGGTTTCCTCCTGAGGGCACAGCTCATACTCTTTACCTGCCTATAAGCAGAGTAACCATCACACAAATAACCATGCAGAGGTGTATTTACGCAATGGTATAAAACAGCGTTTCCCAATCCGGTCCATGACAACCCACAGACAGTCCACGTTTTTGTTCCCTCCCAGCTCCCAGAGCAAAAATGTGGACAGTCTGGCAGGGAGCAAAAACATGGACCGTCTGTGGGTCCCCAAGGACCAGACTGGGGAACACTGGCATAAAGAATATTGGCAACATATGAAATCATTCACAAAAACAAACAAGATGGAATTATATATACATTTATAAACAAGACTCTTCAGACCTACCTTTAATGCATCTGTCATTCAGAATTCCAATATGGTTTTGAGAACAGGGTATAAAAACAATAATCCCAGATTAGTAATATCTCCAAATGATTTACCATAATATCATCATTGTATTATGTCATCCAATAATTTTCTGTGATCTCTACATTGATTGACATTCACTCAATAAATTCTTTATATTAATTTGCCATTAGGAATTTTTGAGGCATTCAGTTGTCAACACTGCATCCCACTTTGGCAAGAGAGATTTAATCGCTGTGCTATCATATACCACCAAGATATATAAGGAGTGACTTCAATTCCTGAAGAGGCAAACTCACCGCTCTGCTGGCACACGGCCTCAATATCCTTGGCAGGGGCTGAGGAAACAAGCAGGACACACAATCCATTGTTCCTGCTCATTCACACACTTATTTCTAAACGTTTCATGACCTTTGATTTTATTAGATTTAAAGTGTTACTTCGTTAAGAAAACATATACAGACGCTCCTCTACTTACAAATGAGATACTTCCGAAAAGCCGTTCGTAACTTGAAATGTCCGTAAGTTGATATTCAACATCATTTTAAGGGTATACGAAGGGGACTAAGAATGAGGATGCTGGGAGTGCGCATGTTATGCTGCTGCGTGGCGGGAGTAGCGGCCAGAAGTCATACCAGGCGGAATTGGCGCACAGAAAAACAACAGATGTTGCTGGCAGGAAGCAGGAGCCCAAAGGACACAATTTGGACTTACAGTTCCCTTCGTTTGTATGTCTGAAAGTTCGTAAGTTGAAAGTTTGCAAGTGGAGGAGCGCCTGTAGATTATATAGAGAAAATGTACTACTCCCTTATACCAGCTAACTTTACCCTGGTGAAAGTCAGGTGTGTTTAAAACTCTCGTTAAAAATTTAAGTCTAACCTGACTGCCTTCTTCCACGGCGGTATGGAAGGTTGTTCTCCAACAAAAGCGGGAGACTCTTTTTTGCTTTCTCCGGTGTGTAGATGAACTCTGGTGGCTCTGCAGGAACCACATAAATTGTTTCGTCGCCAACACCAAGAACAAGGTGCAATTATGCGTGTTGCCGTAATATTGAATGCATTATTATTTCATTATGGCGTTCATGGCTTTCACCAACCTGACTGCCTCCGTCCTCGTTGGTGACCTCGTGAATCACTGGGTCGTGGTGAAGAGGATATTTTTTTAACAGACTCGTGATCAATCTGGAGATCTGGTAACCAAAGAGTTTTATGGTGTAAGTCATGTGTTTTTTTTTTGTTTTTTTTTTTTTTACAGTATAGATGTAGGGATATAATCAGTTTATAGATAGAATGTGAATACAAAATAATAATGCTCACTTTGACTGTAGTTGTCTCCAAGGACCTGCCTTGCCTAAAAATGTTTGAAGAAATTAATGATTTTATTGGAATTCCAGGCTATATTCACAAAGCACAAAGCAGTGAAAGGCAGCAGTTGGCACACACCTTCTGAGGCAGCGAGGCTGGGTGGTTCTCAACAATCAGCCTCTTGAGGTAGTGCAGCCATAGTCGCTTCTCCTCCTGGTTCTTTGCCTAGAAAAGAGAAGAGACTCCGCCTCAGTGTCTCAGGAAAAGTGAGGCAAAGAATACAGAGGTAGACATATCCAAACATATTCCATTAACGACGACTAACAAAAATCCTTAAGATCATGAATGATACTGACGGTAAAGCTTAATATAATGATAATATATCATTCTAATAACAAAAAATGTCAACAAATTACTTAATATGTTTTGCTCAGTTGCCTATATGACCACAGTAACTAGAGGATATCTGACTCTAATGGTAAATTTAACTGCAACATTGACTGCAGCACGTCTCTGCTTCATAGCAAAAACAGTGTTATTCAAGTATCTGACACTCAGACTTCCTTGAAGGTATTCCTGTGTAAAATTAAAATTATATCAGAATATTTTTTCCAAGTGTATTATTTCAAAATCAGGATCATACACAATTCAACCAAAACACATCTCAGTACTGATAGCCTAAGCAATTAGAATTTAGTGATCGGTGGTCATTGTTAACACAGCACAGCACAGCACAGCACAGCACA
>JAABNY020000035.1:7754333-7767926 GCA_015164015.2 Brevimyrus niger
TGTGTGTGTGTGTGTGTGTGTGTGTATATATATATATATATATATATATATATATGTATATACACACACACATACACACACACACTGCATTTTTACTTCTACAATGATATCATTACTAATTATAGACACACAGCCTCCTTACGATGGAGTTAAGTTTCAATAAACCTATCATAAGGTAAAAATATCATAAGGTGAACAGTATTTCACAACAATATACCTACCTTAACAAACACCACAGCCTTATTACATGCTTAGAACACTTACATTAGCCGACAGTTGGGTAAAAACATTAATACAAAGCCTGTTTTATAATAAAAAAGTGATATATAAGATGAATCATCACAACTTGTACTTGTGATCTGAATGTCAAAGTATTAAAACCTTAGGCAAGCCTGGATGAGACAAGTTTCTCTTGCAGACACTGTTTATAGGTAAGAGACATCATAAGAAGAGCATTTGATCTCACAAATGTAACGTGAAATATGTATGAAAGTGCAACATTATAATTACTCAGGACAGCAATATGCCCTCTTGAAATGAAAGAATTTATCCATCTTTCAGCACTGACTTTACTTGTCTGTAGTAATCTGCAGTGTAGAGTTGTTCAAAAGTGCATGAAAAGGCACCTCTTACCTGTTAAATTCATAGATGTCCTCAATGTTGCAGAAGAGAGTGCTGACCTCCTCTGGCTTCAGCGGCAGGTCCCCACAATCAACAATGCAGCCCAGGTAGTCCTAGGGAGCAACCAGAGAAAAGGGGCATCGAAGGTGGCCTGCGGACGGTGGTGCAACCTCAGGTCTCCAAGGTGCATATCTGAGTTCTGTCCATAGCTCTGTGAGCATTGAAATACATGTTCTGTGAGTTTGGTTGTGTTCAGTTTTCCTCCTGCTCTTCAAATTAGGCGGTCATTTCCAAAATCCTCATCGTTCGTGTTCAGTGACGTTACTGTTTATCAAGCACCAAAACGTTTTGGGACCTTAAAACCTATTCTTGGAAGGAAGTAATATTTTCCCAACATGCTTGTAGTTGGTAACTACAAGCTCTGTGTGTGTTATCCCAAAGTTCAGGGATTGTTTTCTATAAGATTCCCCTAAAAAATACAGCAACTATTTTACCAATGGTGGAAACATGGAGGGTTCATTACCAAAGAAACCCATCCCTAAAGAAAACATGTTTACTGACTAGGTTTGATGCAAGCATTACAAATAATGAAACCTACCGAAACAGGAAAGTTTTAGCAATTGACTCTTCGTGAAAGTCCTCACTGCTACAAAGTTTGCCCCTTTTCCAACCTGACCTGGCATAAGAATTCACAAGAAAACTTATCCCTCAAACTTTCTTCTCTGCACACCCTTGCATCCTCCTAAGAAACTGTAAGACTTCCAACTTCTCAGAAGATCTCATTGGCTCAGTATGCTACTTCTGATAAAGCAAGTTACTAAGCTGCTACAATAAATTAATCTTCACCAATATTCTCTTCAGTATTACCATCCATCCATCCATCCATCCATCCACACATCCTTCCATCCATCTGTTACACTGACCAGATATTTTGTATGTTGTGTTAATGTGATAATGTATGTTAATGTATGTTAATGTTATTTAATGCTTTATTGCAAATTTGGAAACATCCACAATAAAGGCTATTTATCAGTATGTATTATACTTCAATTAATAACTAATATTTGCACAGATTTCTTTATTTTTTGGATACATTTTTATACTGACACTGGCTCCTGGCATTTTTTTTAACCAAGGGAACTTTCAGGATAAAAAGAAACTGGTTTGTTAATATGCATTATTTTGTATAAATCAAAACAATAAGTCAAAATATTTCAGCCATGTTAAATCCTAATTAACTGTCTTGTGGAGTGACCAACTAATTCATGAGATAAGCTCTTCACACAAAAACATACTTAAACTGATCTGACATGCTCAAAAACAATAAAATGCTTGCAGCCAGTGGTTTTCGTAACCAGGAAATGGCTTGTGGGCGGCAGTCCAAAAAGGGACCTCTAGGAAAAACAAACCAAAAAGAACAATATAAACTAAAGGCCTTTAAAAAAATTATTGAATAAACAAAAAATCCAAAAAAGTTGACGTAAAGCAGGGAAGTGGAACAGCAAAACCCACAGCAAAGACTTTTGGGTGCATACCAAGGTCGTACCCTGACTACCAGGTAAGGTGCAGGCAGTGTCTGCGTCAGGTCAGTCTGGCCAAGAACCAAGAATGAAAGAGAAATTGGTCTGAAAAATTCATCACCTTTAAAGGGATGAAATAAAACTGCAGCAGATGTAATTGCAGCAGAGATTTACAATCAGCCAGTGGCGGTAAGAATTCCCTCAGTGACCTGTGAAGTTTGCACTCCCTCTGAAAACTTATAACGAGAAAATGAAAACAAAGTTAAAGTAATGAGGAAGAAAAGAATAATGGAAGAAAACAAAGCTGAAGAAGGCACAGAAGACTCAGAAATTATTCAGTAACAAAAAACCTGCCAAACATTAATGTTAATGTTTTAGTTTTACTTAGACAATAGTTCCAATTCTGAAAGTAGGTCAGACATTTGAAGAAAAAAATTAGCCTCTTTCCAGTCCTCCGACCTTCCCCAATGCAAGGGCCTCTGCAGTCCCCCCAGGTCCTGGAATCCCAGAGTTTTCCAGAGCGGGGTTACAGCCAAAAGACCCTCCCCCAATCTCCTGCCCTGACTGGCTGAGATACTGAATAGAAAACACAAGTTCTACCTCTATCAGTCATGCTCTCTTCTTTTCATCCAACCCCCAACCACCTCAAAAACACAAATTGTCGGTTTCTATTAAAAGTGACTTTGACATCATCCGTCATTGGCATGCAATCAAACCATAGCTGTAAAACTGATCATTTGTACAGAGCTTTGCTGGTACTCAATCAGACAGATTTGTATATATTTTAACAGAGAACATATTTTATACAGAAAACATTTACATTTTACAAAACTTACAAACTGTATTTTTTACATTACCCTGCTATGCTGTAGATTCTATTGTTTCTTTGGGCATCTTACTGTAGATTTGCTTTTACTGTAGCTAATTAAATTACATATATCAACAATAATTAAAATATGTACATCACTGAGACAGATATCTTACTGCTGCACCATGGCCTCCCCCTCATTATGGCATATGCCAGTGTTTCCCACCTCAGGCCTTGGGGACCCTCAGGCAGTCCAGGTTTTTCCTCCCTCCCAGTTCCCAGTAGAGTGGATGGCAGGGAGCTCGGAGGGAGCAAAAATGTGGACTGTCTGGCAGGGAGCAAAAAGTAGATTGACTGTGGGTCCCCGAAGACCAGGTTGGAAAACATTGTTATATGCATAATTTAAAATGTTGTAAGGTCAAAGATGCCTTGGCCACTGGGGCATTGTGCTCTTTCATTGTTTGGGTCCATACCTGCACTCTATCATCAGTCTCGAGATAAAACTGTCTGTCCAGTTATTTAGTATCACATGCTATCCAGGGCCCAGTTAATGACAGGGTTTTTATTTTTTTTCAGTTGTGAGATACTTCATGGCATTTTGCATTTTAAGGCGCATAACCTGCCCAGCACACTCCTTGAGCAAGTACAACACTAATACCCACAGCAGAAGCACCTATCTGCACAAAAAAACACTCTTTTTAGTAGTACTGATAAGCTAGGAAGTTATAACTGCTTCTTCACAGTCTATGGGGTGTTTTTATGGACCTGGCTGTAAGGTTAGTTAGGGGTTATTGCAATTTATTTACATTTATTTCTTTTACAGACACTTTAATTCAAAGCTACTTGTTCAAGGGCCCAATGGTGAAATCACTCTACCAAACAGGGAATTTGAACTAGTGACCTTTCAACCAGGCTTACAGAATCCTAACCCACAGAGCAATGCACTGCCCCTAACTGCAAGTTACCAAGTTCTATTGCGTCAACCTGTTGCACTGGATACACATTAAACTGAGAGACTCATGAATCTATAAACTCTCGAGGAGCCATATTGACCTGCACCCCTCGGGTTCAGTACCTCTACTTTCATCGGTCTAACAGCTGAGCGATAGGTCACAGGTGAAAGTATTTCGGATGGTGGAAGAAACTGGCATCAGATCTTCCGGACAGATTTTGTATTGTACGAAACTGGTTCTTCTAGGTCAGTGTTCTCCTCTGAATTTTAGAAGAGGGCCACACTTACCGGTGTGGAGCGGACTTGGGGCTCTGTGATTTACTTTGTGAAAGTTGGCTAGCTGGAAGTAATCTTGATACTGCTTCACTTGATTATTACCTTGCTGCATAGCTGCACATGATTGGGGAAGTTGTATTGTGTCTAGCTTTAAAAGAAATGTAAAAATAACAGCATTTAAATCTGATGATTAGGATAATTTGCTTATTTTTTAATTTGGTCACTGGCTACTCCCTCTCTGACTGCTTTCGTGGCCTTTTTACCCTCGATTCATTCCATTTGGGCTATTCCATTGTGAGGGGTAATTTTTGCATCTTTGGCCATGTACAATTCTAGGCCATTCTGGGGGCAGAGCTAGGATTGCTGGGCTTAAGACCCTTCACTGCTTATGGTGGAACTGGAAGCTATTTTACCAAAGTAATCAAGAAAACGGGAGATATGTATGAGTTAGTAATGATCACCGTGGCAAATAAAAAAAGACCACAGAAAAGTCTATGGAAATGGGTGAATATGACAAAGATGTTTTTTACATTAACAAAATGATTTTAGTTTCTGCATTCATTTTTAAATGATCCTGTAATGAAGAAATGTTGGTAGGTGGACGGATTACTTCAGGAGAAATTATTTTTGCATTGTAAAAAAGTACCTTACTAAATGAATGCATATGTTTTGTTAAGAAATGCCCACTAATGCACGTACTCATGCAATAATATGCAGTAGATGCAATGTTTCACAGTAATTTAACATCACCAAAAAAAAAAATCAACTGTGTTCAGCAACATAAACAGGTGTCATCAAAATATAAGAATTAGTGAATATGATCAGAAGCATGTTCATTGTGAGAGAGAGAAAAAGCAAGCTTACCTCCACAATGCTCTTGAGGTCCCGCACATAAGCTTGTTCTGTCTCCACAATCTCCAGCATCACCCTTTCTAAATGAGAAAGCTTTGGAGCGGGTGAGCAGGGAACATTGCGCCGAGTCCCCTGACCACGGTCATCTAGCAGCTGGAAATAAGGCGTGAGGTCCAGGTTGATGTCGCAATCATTGCGTTGAGACTGGGGATAGGATGGAGTTGCTCCATAAGGCAGGGAAGATGAGGAGGATGATTGGCCGTCTTGTAGGGAGGCAGAGGATGCAGAGGAACTTAAGCTAGCTGCCCGGTCACTATCAGAGCAGACAGTGTTGACAGAGGTGTTGCTGCCACCGCAGGCCTGTTCTATGGAGGCCATCCTTCCCACGATGCTGTTCAGAGAAGACACAGACGAGGGGCGCTGGACAGCTGCCATGGAAAAAGGCAACAACTGCTATCAGTAAATCACATTTGATACATAATTGCTTTATTGATGCTTTATTACTAAAATTATTTACTGGTTTGTCTTAGCAGTCATTGATGGATATAAGTATGGCTGCTGTGGCTAACAGGCTTTTGAATGGAACAGCTAACATAACTAGAGGTGGAATAAGTTCATTTGCAGATACCCATCAATTATTCTGACAAATCAGGTAAATGCATGCTGAGATCAAGTTTTTGCATCCCCCCCCCCCACCCGCAGATAAGACGCCTTGAAGTATTTCTGCACTGGCTGATGAACTGCAAGTGCTATGCTTCTCGGGTCCACAGGAAATGTGCAGAAACACTGAGGTTCACACTAATGCATAATAACATGTTTTTTTTCTGTTTGAAAAAAGGTTCACTTGCTCTACTGAATTTCTGAAAACAAAGTCCTAACAACATATAGGAGGCCCATGGTCCATTTTAGATGTCACTGCTGTATAATAAAATAATAATAACAACAACAACAATAATAATAATAATTCAGAAATAAACGATTCCTGGCAACAAAAAAATACCCGGAAACTGTTTGAAAGTAAAATATCTAAAACTTCCTGTGAAAATGAACAGGGTGGCATATATTTTTTTTTTTCAACCAACCATTTTGCACACTGCTTCTCACTACCAACACCTCCATATTTGGCTATCCTAGCTTTGGTATGCTCTCAATAAGTACCCTGGAGCAGATTTCAGCCAAAAATAAACTGCCTAGTGTTCACCATTCCTTTTGACATTTACAGGAACTTAGAAGCAATGGTTTGCTACAATTACTATATATGTATCACTTCTTTCAAATTGTGCCGTTTGCAAAAAACTAAGTTCAATATAGCAAACCAGGAGCTAAGTTAATTTATCTTTCACTAAATGAAAGTGAAAGCTAAGTGCATCCTACACAGAACAGGAAGCATGAAATATATTTTTACATTTATAAATCAATCCTTGGACATATAAATTCTGTTTAAAGTTCACTCACTAGTTGCTCTGCATACGGCAGTAAAAAGCCACATCCATCAACATTTATTCAAATACACACTTTAAATACTGAATATTAAAAATACCTGTAGTCAAATTTTACTTACATTTTAGCATCTCGTTAATACATACATATCAAAGGTGCTGGTCAATATTTGAAGCCAAAAATCAATAAGAAGTTCTAATACATTGAGGATTCCCTCTTACCTTCTCAAATTTCACAATGCTCAGTGTTATGACAGAACCAGGCAGTGAATAGTAAGTGACCATCTATTTTCTTGTGCAAAGACTAATATGCAAATACTCAGAACTCACCTACCTACATCACTATAACCTGAATTCAACACTATATTCCATACTGCTGTACTGCTGAGTTTAAGGTAAGCTCCGGCGATTAACCAGTGTTTCACACTACACCGGTGGAGACAGAGACACCTCAACATAACCAAAACCATTTCCTGTCTGAGTTCAGTTCACTGCAAAAGCTAATTTCTTGTCTAAATTCTCAGACAAACAATGTTTAGTAATTCATATGGGGGTGACCACAAAGGCCTGAGTGTCACAAGTCTTAAGAAGGCTTCCAGTTAAAACTGTTTTATGATTAATGAGCACTTTGCGGTTTAGAAAAAAGTAAACTTAATAATAAAGTACTGAAGAGTAAAAGACATAACATATATTCCATTCAAAAATTAGAGGCAACACTAATCCCCCACACTTGCCAATCGCCAAAATTACTAACAAGATTGCAGAATAATAATACTGGGGTTACTCATAAGAATTTTTTGACTTAACTGTTTTTTGACTAAAGAAATTTAAAAAGATTTATATTTAAATGTAATATTTACTTTAGATTAAATAAAGATATGATGTTTAAAATTCAGGGTCACGGGAGTCTGGACGAGCTAGTGGATAAAATGGATGGATGGATGGATGGATGGATGGATGGATGGATGGATGGATGGATGGATGGATGGATAGATGGATGGATGGATGGATGGATTTGTTAGGCTCACCATGCCTAACAAATACTGAGCAGAAGGCAGCTTTAGCACATAGAGGGATACGGCTGCACCCTAAACAGAGGTGACTGTATGAAAACAGACAAGCCACAAAGGAAAAACCAAGTACTTCTGATTAATTAAAGCCATTAAAGCAGATTGGGGGTTGGGGACCCTTAACCTGGACGGATCATCAGCCACTGAAGTAACAAACCGTAAACTCCAAAAGACAAGAAACACAACTGATCTATGACAGTGTAGACTGCATAAAAATGCATTAGATAAGCATTCCATTTTCACCTCACTGACTTTGCTTGTTTTCCATGAAAATAATTAAATCTCTCAGTGACCTTACTGGAAATAATTCTACTTTATTGCCTCAAACCTTCAACGAAGAGCAATACAGCAACTCAGGACAACAATTCTTTTCATAATTACTCCACTTTAATATCAGGCATTTGATATATGCAAACTGTCAAACTTCATAACTGTTAGGTCACATGTTTTCTTATTCTACACTGGCAGCTGAGAATGGCCGCTGTTAACTTCCAAAGATAACTAGTTAGCCAGCTGGCTGCCAAATGTTAGACGAGTTCCATTGCTATAAATCTGAAATTATATACCATACTAAAATGTAAGATACACTGTTAAACACTGTATGAGGTGTCTATACTCGCGATCACCACAATGACAGCATGAAAGCATGGCTCTGTGGATGGACCCATTAGTAGGAAGTATTGTTCAGCATATCACTAGGCTGGGAATGGATTAAAATTCAAAGTTTGATGACTATTAAATGTGCATTGCTCTTGTACCATCGTAAGTCAAACAATCATAAAAGGACTTTTAGCTAAGAGCGTAATGGTACATGTATTGACACAAGAAAATTTTGGTGTGGATCTTTCGGTTCGGTACGCATACGTACTGAACAAATGCAGAAAATTCAGAACCTTTGTGTGTTTGTGTGTTTCCCCTGAACATTCGGAAAGGCCCGGATGAAGCAGCGCCACTATGCATGCATGTGTATGTCCTCATGTGAAGCTGGAAGTTCTAAATACGTGAATACAAGTACAGGTATTTATTTTGTAATCCTTTGTAGTTTTGAGACAATATTTGTGTTGCACAGTTCTAATATGAAGCTGAAAGGTGCTAATGTGAATACAGTACTGATCAGGTACAGTTCATTTTCTAAATGTGCCCCTTAATTGATATAGAACGATGTGAGGCAACATTAATAACCACATATGCATAATACAGTACATTCAGGTTCAAATCCGCCAAGCAAAAAGTCTGTTTTCAGTCCTGTATGTCACCTATATAGATGCCCTTTTACCCTTAAACATGTTTACAATGAAATGCAACATTAAGTTCAATTAAAATTTGCAAAGTCAGCACCCCCTTAGAAAATGGCGCCCCAGGCTGCCTCCTAGGTCACTAAAAGGGTTGACTGACACTGCTTGGACCATCCAGTGAAAGGGAGCAAACCGGGGAGACCCCACTGCTGACAGAGGAGCATAAGAAAGCCCAACTGCAAGGCCTTTTGGAGCACATTATGGATACCAGTGTCTGAAAGCTGAGTCCCCATCGGAGACCATGGATCTTCCATCAGGACAACATGAAACACTTCAAAAAGCACCCAGGAATGATTAAGAAGGACATGCTAGAGAAACCATCAATGATTCCCGATATAAGTCTCATCGAACACTGTCTGAGTGTAATAACAACATTCTAGTCCTAGTTATTTCAGCTTCTAATATTTTCTAAATAATTTATCTCTGGTACAGCGTGATTTGAAAAAAAACGCATAGCTGACTACGTTTAGCCATGACTGCAGTTCGAGGTATTGTTTCATTCAAATTCCTAAGCCATTGTAAAATGCGAATGCAGGCCTTCGTAAAATAGTTAGACTTGACCTCAAGGGTTTATTTCAACTCCAAATGGACATTCCAAATGTCAGCAGTTTAGTAAGGAAGGATGCAGCTCTCTAGATCAGTGTTTCCCAACCCGTTCCTTGGGGATCCACAGCCACTCTATGTTTTTGCTACCTTATCCGTACTGTATCTTTGGTGTACAGATCTTATTACGTGATAGGACACCATATACAACAGTGTCATTGTTCTATTGTTATTATTCAACAATATAAGTGGCATTGTATCCCATCCAAACAACTTTGTAGATGTTGCCAATCCACATCATGGTACATACATGCGTGCAGTCAATGAGCATTTGACAAGCATCAATGAGTCTGCCTGCATGTCTTAGATTGCAAACACACACACACACACACACACACACACACACACACAATGCAGTGAGAACATGAACATTTCACCCACGGAGCCACCAACCTTCCCCCCTTAACAGGACATGCACTGGTAATATCGAGACTGAGATGTTATATAACAGGTAAACTAAGCCAAAGGTTTCATATAAAAGTCCTGTGAGACTGTTTGTTGTTTCCATGTTGAAAAATAATCTTAGCTCTTGCTATAGGTATAATTGAAGCCTAACAAACAAGTTATGTAACATAATTATATTGGCCATCCTGGAGCGTCATTCATACAAGCTTGTGCAATGTTAGCAGAGTG
Source organism: Brevimyrus niger (assembly GCA_015164015.2). Lineage (NCBI taxonomy): Eukaryota > Metazoa > Chordata > Actinopteri > Osteoglossiformes > Mormyridae > Brevimyrus > Brevimyrus niger. The sequence goes on from JAABNY020000035.1 coordinate 7,764,403, forward strand.
ATATACAGCCAACCCCTTGACCTCTGACCTTGGGCGCTGGGTTTTCTCTGGTCTCCACGACCCACCCCCTCAGGCATGGTGCGACGTTATCACTGGGAGCAGAAATCTGAAAGGAAGAATGGACAGAGCGGCATTTGTTTCGCGGCGGTTGTGAAGTCACAGTCGACGATCCATGCTGAAGAGAGTCAGAGAAGAACATCAGCCAGATCCCTGGACCAGCGAGAGTTTACAGAAAGATGAGTTCCAGCACCAGGAGACAAATCCCTGAAGAAATCATTCATATTTGTAAAAATTATTTTGCTTCTTTCATGCACGGCCAAGATGAAGTCTTATCATAGATTTAAGACGTGTCATATAATACGATGCATCACAGATATATGTCTTGGCACATATATGGACATGTTAAAGTATTTCAAATGAAAGAGTAACACAATTCACAGATGTGTATTATATTGCATTTACTTGAAAAATATTTTTTATATGGTACACTTCATGTTGTCTCATATGTATTTAAACAGATGTTTTTATTACATAAAATTGTATTAGATAATTATCGTTTGTAACAGAGGGATACTCAGTATATCATCTGCCTTGGACTATCCCATATTCCCCTGGATAGGCTCTAGTATCTACACTTAAAATACCAGGCAATCCTTAATTATATTTCAAAATAAAAACGTAATTGCACTTCCCAGAATCTTTAGCTAGCATATAATTACATTAACCATGCTTTACTTGTCGAAAATACATATTTTATATTGGTTCGTCCACTTTTTAGTAACTTATCCTGGTGTGTAAACACATTTTGTGTGTGTGCATGCATTTCACCAAAATTCAGCTGACTAATGACAAAAAAAACTTATTTTAATCACAAAATGTATTACTTTTTTTTGGTTGATTTTCTTTGTTTCTTAAATTATAGAGGACAAAGTGAGGCTGGAAAATGAACCACATTCAGTCTCTTACTGAATTCAATTATTCACATCATGAAACACTGCTAGTAGATCACAAACGATGAGAGAATCCAGCGTTGTATTCTTCAAGCCCATTGCTTCTCAGGAACATTTGAGGTTATTAAAAAAAACTTTGCTATTGTAGAAGACTAGCTGAGACAAACCACAACACAAAGAGCGTCTCTGGGATTCATGTAAAAAGCATTGCGAGGAAACGAATTCACTGGCTGCACACTTATGAAAACAAAAACTGTTGTTAACAGTGAACTCGGCCCTTCTTTATCAGTGCCGGGGTGCCTTCCCTTCCTGTCACCAAAAGTGTAAGGCAAAAACCTCCTGAATTCTGGGGACTGACCCATGGTGAAATTCTTCTCACTGCAGGAGAATAGAAAACAAAACATATGTAGCGCTTGGCTGGAAGACAAGAATGCACTCTTCACTCGGTTTGCAGTGCGTTCTGCAACTGTCACATTCACTCAACAGCTACGCTCCAGCGCTGAGCTATAGGAGAAAAAAAAAAAAATCGTATATATTGAAAAATAATCTTAGATTAAAATATTGAATTATAAAGACCGGCTTGTGAAATGATCTTCTTTTGTTTGGTTGGAGATTTTCAAAGAGAAAGTACATGTAACCATGTACAGTGTCTGTATATGGATAAACATGCCCTTGGCAAAGCACCTATTCTTGATTGGAGAAAAACCAACACCATGTGCATGATAAAAGTTGCATTTCGATCATAACGTCCGTCAGAATTTGCCATGCTGTTGACCCCTGTACATAACTCTGCGTATAAGTCTTACATTTTGAATTCACAGTTTGTGTTCCTTTTTGCAGAGGGTTCAGAATTCATTAGTATACATCTCATTCGAAACAGGGATACCACTGATGTCCTTATGAATGCCATATTCACATAATTATTTCAATGAGATTCCATCAGAAAGCTGGTTTTCCGGTTTAGGAGACTCTGTGGTTCACACTTCACATACAAGCAGCTGACTCAGGCATTTCTTCCCACATCCTTCCACAAGCAGGCATCTTCTAATTAGGTTTCATAATTTGTTAATTTGCCTGTTGTCCAGACAATGCCGTGTGTACTGCTGAAATGCGTGCCTGTCTCGGCCTCAAGCACTCCCCTGCCCAGTATGTTTTTATGGCTCTTCCTTTAAGTGGAATGATTATCTTCATTAAACTTCATTAAAACTAATTATATATTCTCATAGTCAGGACGAAAAATATTTTGAGACTTTTCCTAAAAACCCTCAAAGGATTTTGCACCATTTAACAATATTTTTCTGTAGAAAATCACTTCTTCTAAAAGACATCATGAAGATTCCAGAACCCAAAAGCATGATTCAACCCCATGTCTGCTCACTTGGCTCAGACCATCCTAGGCTGTAAAATTTCCAACATTCCACAAATGGTATTTGAAATGGGAATTGCCCCAAACTTTCCCCGCAAGCATCGGGATGTGGCTTTAACAGGGATAGGAAGGTATGGGGGGGGGGGGAGACAACATGGAAGTTGTTCAACATCTGGTTAACAAACTATGAGGTTAAAGTGAGGTTACTCAATGTCCTCCAAATGGACCAATTTCTTTCCTAAGATCAGATAGCAATGGCATTGAAAACATGTTTAACTGGTTTTGTTTTCAACCTTTCCTCCCCTTGCCATCCAAATCTGATCTAGAAGCCAAAATCTAGGGATGTCATGCCATCAAAAAAGAGAGTAGGGTACAGCCCAGTACATTTGGTTTTAGCTAAATAATTTTAAGTATTTGAGCCAGATTACTCATATTTTTATACCAGCAACATGCATATCTCTTCTACAAAAGAACACTTCTGGCAGCCTCCGATTTTATACAACTGCACTGAAAGTGGCGGACGTGGAACGTTAGTATTTACCTCATGGGTGGGAATAATTGGTACACTGGCTAGAAAAGTCTGTCTGAACACAGTTAATTCAGTACAATACAATAGGTAGATATTGCTTATGGATTTATCTCTTTAAACGCATTCAAGAGCCACACAACATTGTTAGGCAGTCAAAAGTCTAACAGCTCTATCTGACGGGGAAAAACTCGAACCTGAAAAACTGTACTTTGATGCCTTGGCTATATTATTCTTGAAATCTTCATGCCAATGAAGCCCTTTGAACCGAACTGAAAATATCTGTTTTTATTTCACTATCGTTGTACGCTGGGGGAGGTTTAGCTGTAACACTGTGTCACAACTGAACTTGCTGTCTGGGGTTTTTCGCAAACCTGGTTAACACTTTACTATGAGCTTGTTTCAAAACAATTAAGGTAATATAAGATTGGATCGGGTGATTCAACTCAGTAATCAAGAAGCAAGTACAATAATGAAATTTACTTTCATGACATGAAGCACTCTTTACTATTCATCTCCACAAAAACACACCCAAGCTCTCTGAAAATTATTGGAATGTCTGCAGGCAATGTAGTAAACTGACTGGAGGGATACCCTGCCCAACCATGTGGTACCATGTAATAGGTCAGTGTTACATTTAACCCCATGTTAAGTGTGTATGTATGTATGTATGTGTGTGTGT
>JAABNY020000035.1:7770907-7785140 GCA_015164015.2 Brevimyrus niger
TGCGATAGGCTGGCCCCCTGTCCAGGGTTGTTCCCTGCCTCGTGCCCGTTGCTTCCGGGAAAGGCTCCGGACCCCCCACGACCCAGTAGGATAAGCGGTTTGGAAAATGGATGGATGGATGGATAAATTATGAGTAATACTATATTTTTTCTCTGTTCATGAACCCATCTTGTTCTGAAATAATTAATTTTAAGCAACGGATTGATTAATAATAGGTTTTTGTTCCTTTCCTGTCAGAAAAAAGCTTATTTCCCGTTTTGTCTTAGTAGTTATTTCACTTACAAGCACTAAACAATAAAATGAAACTCATTGGCATTTTCTGCAAATGGCAAGTAACCTAGGAAACCAGCCAGCGGAAATCTAGTCAGTGCTCTGCCCTCCAGATGTCATCAGCTGTGTCTTTCTATGTCTTTTTTTGCTTGACCATTTTATGACATCAGTAGTGCAGTAAAGACAGCAGCTGCTCAATGTAAATAAACTGTCAAATGGCTGTTAGGCTAAAAAATGCATTATTTCCATTTTCAAGTCTTTTCAACATAATAAAATACTACAGTAATTAATTTCATTGAAAGGGGAATTGTGACAGAAGATCATGTTCAAAGCATTGTTCCAAAACCAGATGCATGAAGTGCTATTAAGGCGTTAATGCTTAAGCTTGCTATGGTAACTCATGGTGGGTACCTAAGATAGGATCATGTCAGTATAGAGTGGGGGGAAAGTTGAACAATGGGGAAAAATTAAAATGTGAAATCTTAATTTTCAGCTGGCTTAAGTTCCGTTTTAAATTTTCACTCTGAAACACCAATGGGCTCCCCAGTGTTGATCTAAAAAGTCTGTCATTAGCTAACAATCATGTTTGTTGCTATCACTCATGAATATCTATCAATATTCATACATCCTTCCCGGGATACAGGAGAGGTAAAATTTAAACTTTGCACACCATTTTGTACAAAAATAGATTTATCTGGCATGTTATTGTTAACACTCATACAATGTTTCATTGTGGGTCCTGACTTTCATTTGCATAAACATATTTGACAGCAAATCAATGGACGTTCTGAGGTCTAATGGTCCCCACACATGCCAAAACAGCCACTATATGTGTAATTGTTTGTGAAAGTTTGAGGGAAACACCAAGAACAGTAAACACCAAAAACTAAACAAACAGAAAAAAATTTATTCCAAGCATTTGAGCTTGACTGAGCACGTCATTGAAATTTCGAGGGAAATGGCCTTGCATGTCAGTTTCAAGACAGGAGGCACAAAATGTATTTAGGCAGTGTTTGAGTCACTTCCTGCTTCTCAGTTTGAATTCCTTGACCAATCACCATTCCATTTCTTCTCTTGATGCAGACGGAAAGCCCCAACAATAACCTTTTCCAAGTGGCTCAAAAATCAACTTAGCATAACTCCCAAGGTACTATAAAAGACAAGGTACTATATATATATAGAAAAACAAAAGTTATTGTGAAACACAATGACATTGAAAATTGAAGGGAAAGCACAAGGGCCTAGGATGTGGGGGGGGGGGGTTCATTTTTCAAGGATCAACGCTGCTGTTTTACTGGTTATTGCCCTACAAAACATGGCATGTGATCAAGCATTATAGGATTACATAATGCAATATAAATTGAAAATGCAAAAAAAACTATAGCATTTGTTGTTTGCAAAAAAGTGTTAATCCTTCAAATGAAATACTAAAAATATTTGCTGTATAACTGCATAATGACTCCACTATATACATGGCCACCCCTAGGAATATGGAATATTGGTTATTTTATTAATAATTCATATTTATAGAAAAGGCGCAAACTATAACTGTCCCCAGATGGCCGCCTAAATCAAAATTTACTGCAGGCGCCACTAATCCAAACATATATTATTGGATTTGGGACACAACTATCAATTTCTAAAATACATTTTGCCAATAAGTTATTAGTAATATTGCAGCAGGATCTATCAAACCTGTTCTTCAAACAACAGAAATGCTTTATGTCAACATACTGGGCTTCAAATAAGCACTTTATTTATCACAAAATTAAAACATGTTGCTCTTATTCATCTTTTTTGCCAAAACCATGTATTATTTATTTGAAATCTAAAACTATAGTAAGGGTGGTGATTATTTGGCGCTACCTTTACTGAAAGTACGGCTTCATAATTCTATGGTTCATTTTGTCATCAAATTGCAACCCTTTAGGCAGTAACATGACTAATCTGTTATTGTAGTCAAGACCTCTGAAGAATAAAGGAAGAGCTGTGAATAGAGAACATATGGAATTCATTGGGATTTTTTTGGATAGCAGGCATACCAGTTGATTTTCAGGAGAACATAATGTTTGTTGTGCAAGTGAAGTTTGGGTGCTATGAGTGAGCGATTCTGCAAGGAGAGGCCTGTTTCGGTGACCTTAGCGCACAGCCTTAAATCTTGCAAGCCGCACACAGTCACTGCAAACAGAAACACTGCAACATGGCTTAAGGCAGTGAATTATTACATTCCTGTTTTTTATAGTACATAATTGTAGATGAACCTAGCCTGAAAAACATAAGGCACATAATTAAAAGAGAATTCCTGAGAAAATTGAGGATTTCACCTGCAGTTTGTCATATTTATTGCGACAGGGACTTTTGTACAGTTACGTTATGATCTGGAATTTTTCCAAAAGTGAAACTCACTGCTGAATCTGTTCAAATTCGGTAAGATATTTGTGAACTTATTTTGTACGACTAATGAAAAATAAACAAGTATCTTATTTTTCAGTGATGCTGCTCTTCCCTAAAAATGCATGTTCTTAAACAGCACATTTATTTTTTGCATGTTTCTTCAGCATCTGACAGCCTTTGTTCAAAATATCCCATTTCAAAATGATAACAGTGTCTCAGTAAATGACAGTGTTGCTTCACAGTCAAGTCTTTGCTTGGTGCATTGGGGCCACCATTTTGGGAGATGTACTATATAAAAATCAAATGAATTTAATATTATTGAAGTTGCATAGCTGCAACTAAATAGCTTATATTTTACATGGTAACTTTCACATTATTTCTGCATTTGTACCAAATTCTGGTTCTTTGTCAGCTTATGTCTCACTCGTACATCATTTTGCATAAAAGCATGTCCCTATTTAACACATGTAGATGCCCTAATGCTGTTCTTTTCAGTTCTGTTGAGATACAAATGTTGCATGATGAGAGACTGAAATGGTTGGATACGTATGACCTCGTCTTTAACCAAATCAACTTAATGTCATTCATGTTTGCGAATAAGAAGATACATGAAGAAGAAATCAAAAATGCTACTGGGTTTAGCTGCCAGTGCACTTGGTTCACTAGGAGTCCAGTGTTTAAATCTGAGTATAAGCTCGAGATTCTGTCAACAGTCCAAGATGTAAGAAAATCATTTATACTGTACCAACGTCAGTTGCCTCCGCTCTTTGTCAATGGCTACATTCCAGAATTGCGGAAGATTAATTGCGAAAGCAAGATCCTAAAGTTTACTATGCATCCATTATGGGTTAACCGCATTAAAGCAACAAAATGTGTTTAATAAACGACAGTAATCCTAATGGCATTATATAATGTACTTTAACAACTAAAGGAACAATTATACTATTACTAACATACAGTACAAAACATACACTAAATAAATGAGAGGACATTAAAAATTGCCATTTGAGGCTATACGATTCCATAGTTAATGTTTAAGAACTTAGCTACATTTCCATTTCCATATTAAACAAAGTTAACTGCGCCCAATCTGATAATATTTTAATATGTTATTTTCAAATATTTATAATTATATAATTTGATTTTGTTGTGGTTTCTCTTACCTTTACAGGTGTAGACACACAAAATACTGCGGCTTGGCGTGTCCCATGCAAATGAATAAAAATCCTGTAACTCAAACTGTACTCCCAGACTTCAATCTAATGGATTCCTTTCCACCAAGAGCGCAGTCCAAGTAATGAACATTTTCCCCCGCGTCGATATGCTTTTTTCAGTTTTATGTCCCAAACAATAACACTCACGGCGACAGACAAGACCTGTTTTCAACCTTCAGCCTCGTAGTCCAGCATTTCTATTGTTGCATCTGAGACACCTTCCCTTTCTCTTTGTTTGCATACACTGAATATTATCTCTTTTATCTAACGGCAATACGTAGATGTCAATTTCAAGTTCTCTACCGCATCGTTTCTATCTGTAAATCAATAAGAAAGTACCTCAAATAGTAAGGCAAGACACGTTTTGGTCATGTTAAGATAATATTTAGATTTAAGTTTTCTTAACGAAGATGCCCAAAAGTTGATTTTTGTCATATTAATGGTCATTTATTAAGGTAACTACGAGGTTCTTTGTTTTCGTTGAAAAAGCAGCACTTAAAGATTGTCCAAAATTCCCTGTTAGGCAGCTATCACCCCTTTGGGGAGAACAATCGCTCCGCAGTGCGCCGCCCTTACAACTACCAGAGAGCCGATCATGACGTGAACCAGAGATGGAAATAAAATCCCCGAAAGTCAGAAGCCCTGTCCCCCTCTGGCCAAGGCTCATCGAAACTTCCTACAAAGTTAACTCTTCTCATTCTGCGTTTCAGTCACTACAATCAAGTGATGGTGGCGGTTTGCGTGCAAACGCTATTTCAGTTTGGTAAAAAAAGTATCAATTTCCGTAGAGTTGCATGCGGTTTCAAACGTATATGATATAGTGCGTTATTGGCTGTATTCGTAACGGAATATGCTGAAAAGCTTTCAGATACATTTTACGAGAACTTAGAGTATCCGCGTTCATTCGAAATACAACCGTAATAATTTTTAACTTTAGGGTACATACACCAAATTATAGGCTATTATGACCAGTGCAGACATTTGTTGCAATGATGATGATTTCGAGCTTCACAGTACGTGTCTCAGATGGAGGAGAATACGCTACGAAATCGCGGTAAAATGTGTAATGTGTGGTCATAGCTGAAATCCTTTTGAAACATAGCACTTGCATTAATGCTCAATAATAATATCGAAATACAGTGGATTGTTAACAAATAGTGGCATACCTGGAGCATCCGACAGCTGTTTAGAAAGATACGATTCTCTCTCTTGTCTGGCAAGGGGGCGTATGATTTTCTGTGGTAGTGAACCGCAATTTTTACAGTGCGGTTTAGCAGTTGCATATAATGACATTTCGGCCTGTTAGGTTACACATTTTACATTACATTCACTGAGGTCTGTTTAAAAATGTATGCTATTTTTAGAAATAGATGTAAAAACGGGAGTATGAAATATCAATGAAACTGACACGAGTGGAGTCTGATCTGCAATTGAGTGTCGAGTTTTGGTTAACCCCAGACAAAAGAAAAGGTTCTAAGCAATATATATATATTTCATTCACTTGACTTCTCTAAACATGATAAAATCAAATCACTCAAAAGCTTTGTTTTCTAGAAAGCTTAAAAAAAGGGATTCTGTTTTTTGTTAGTTTTGTTTTTAAGCCATTTTCCAGTCTGATTAAGTACAAACTAATAAAATCATTTATCATAAATAATTTGCCCAGTTTCCATTTTAGAAATATAACATTACTAAAGTTAACTGGACACAGCTTACACATAGCAAAATAATGATATTTTCACTATTAGCAGGCCTTATCGATTGTAGATTCTGAAAAGAAATGTATATACATATCCTCCTTGAAAATAACACATATGTTTTTATAAATATTGTGTAGTGCTTGTTCCTCAGCAAATTGTCCAATGCTTGTATTGAATCTGTGATTAAATGTCTGCCTCCCTTCTGCAAAAGTCACCTTTCCTGCATGCCGCAAATATGGAAGTTCTAATGCTTTTCAGCAGACAATGAGCCAGCAAACAATAAGCTTTACAATTTTGTGCAATTTAACTTATTTTGGTTAAGCCAATGGGATGATGACCACTGTCAAAATATGTTGTTTTATTAGATTTTAAATTAAATGAACAAAAATAACACATTACTAAGCACAATGCATTTATTAAAAAAAAAAACACAATTATTGGCACCTTTGTTTTCACTTCTCTGTTCACTTTAATCTTGCAAGGAAAATGATGCTGAACATTTTTGATGATATTTTATGAAACAGGAATAACACATTTAGAGGAATTCCATGTCATTCATTTATATGGTATATTTCCATACTGCTGAGAATGTATAATTTAAATGTGACAGTCATTCACTTACTAGTAATGCTCTCAACTGGCAAAATCAAAGGAAACTTAGTAACCTGAATGGACACAATGCCTATGAAGTCTAAGCTATACTATTTACTATGGAAGCTCTGTGGGACCCAGAGACTGAACCCAACACTGCTACTGAATCTCAGTGAAAGTGCATTTGGAGTACAGATTGGTAACAGCTATGTAATTCAAAATGCTGAGGTGACTACAGTGTTTTTGCTTACCTTCCCTACCTACTTTCCTTACTTTCTGATTGGCTCAGAGAGATATCAAGCAACTAGAGGAGGTGGGACCAAGGCATCTGATTGGTCGGTCCAAGTTCCTTTAGTTGTTTGGAACCACTTCCTGTACAATCTGATTATTGTTATCCCTCTGAACCAATCATTCCTCCTTCTGCCCTCAGAACATTTTGTAAAACTTTCATGAACTGATAGGAAGGGATATGTTCAGATATTTTGTTTTTCCCCCATCAATACGACTTAATGTTTTGTGTTTTTCCAGGAGCATTGCATTTTAAGTGACCAAAACATGTTCCTCGGAGGTTGGAGACTGCTCCAGTAGTACCTGTGTGAAAGAAAGACTTACATCCCATACGGTCCAGAGTCCAAGTGAGACTGAAGCATTTCCCAGGAAACACAGGACGTGAATCAGGAGTAACTCTGGTCAGTCCATAAGAGGATATACATACCAAACTGCAAAGTTATGCATTGACATCTTTTAAAAATCAGGATAATGAATAATGAAAAACAAGAACTATAATGTTTTAGACGTTTTCATAAATAGTGCATAACCTAAATGTGTATAAGGCCAAAAATTTTATGCTGTGAGCAATTTCAGTGTTGCAAGTCATACCAGACAATTATGTTTTTAAAGCTTTTGATTTAAATGACGTTACTGTCATGCATAGAGAGGAAATCAATGATTCAGAAGAATGTAATTGTAAACATTGAAGGATTGTGTCAGTCCCTGTACTATACCTTGCGGGCCCATCCATCAGTTGTACTATACCTTGCGGGCCCATCCATCAGATGTACTATACCTTGTATGCCCATCCATCAGTTGTACTATACCTTGCAGACCCATCCATCAGATGTGCTATATCTTTCAGGCCCATCCATCAGATGTACAATACCTTGTGGGCCCATCCATCAGTTGTACTAAACCTTGCGGACCCATCCATAAGATATACTATATCTTGCAGGTCCATCCATCATATGTACTATACCTTGCAGTCCCATCCATCAGGTTACAGCTTATCATTTGATGCTAACATAACATGGCAATTTTTACAGACTTGCTAAAAGAAAATTAGCACACAGTAAATCATACAGTATACCACTTGAACAGTAAATAATTGTCTCTTTGGTTCAGTGTTGCTCTCCAACCCTTGGCCAACGCCTTTTGCAAGCCGATCCTTCTGCATTGGCCTGGAACCACCCTGTAACTAGTCTTTCTTTGCATTACACTCTCAGTTACAGCTCGGTTCCTGTATGCCAGTAGAAAAGCATCATTAGTAACCCAAATGTGAACATGTAGCTCAGAATGGGACAAGGATTGAAACCTTGGAAAAAATTCTGACATTTTATTTAACTTCCTGTTATATTGTGTTTCACATTCCTTGAACATTACAAATTTGAATAATTTTCTATTTCAGTCTTGAATATCACTTCCTAGTGATTTTGTTTTCATTTATGTAGACTCACTATGGTTATGCTGCCTGATTGGAAAGCAACAAAAAAAATTTTTTTTTCTGCACTGCCATCCATTACATTTACCTATTTAGTAGGCGCTCTTATCTAAAGCAACATACAGTTGACAAAGTATGGCCAGCCCATCCCTGAAGCAATTGGGGTAAGGGCCTTGCTCAAAGGTCCAGCCAAGGTAGATCACAGGCACAGTCCTAACTCACAGAGCCACACATCATCCTAGGCTTCATAACCACTTACCCAGTTTTAGTTTCAGAGCAAGTCAGTCCCAGGAAGTTCTGAGCACGCAATTGAGAGGAAGCCAGGGAGCAGAGCACGAATAATCCAGTGAAGCCAGGCATCTTTGAACTGTAAAAGCTAATGCAAACAAACAAAGCGGGAACGTACCATTTGCACATCGAGACGGAAAATAAAGGATCCAAACCAGGAGGTGTGAAGACACCGTGCTGCCCACTGTGTGGCCCACAATCTGAAAATGATATGTGATTTATATAAGTAAAAATGGACGTGACACTTTGGTACTATAATATTACAAATGTTTACACTTAACTTGATAGGGAACAAATAATATAATTTTACACTTATATGTATTAATTAACCACAAACTACTCAGTTACATACTGATCTCATGTTAATTCATTACTGAATTGTGACACATTTTATCTCAAGTAGTTAATATATTTATTACCCTATTTGTTAATTTTGTTAACCTTTATGAACTACTAAAAGGACTATTGAGGGAGCAAGTCATAAACAACACAAGTTAAATAACGATCTCATATTTGTTCAGAATAAATTAATTACGATGCAACTTTTTTCCTAAGCAGTGACTACATTTGTTACTGTATCTGTTAATTCTGTAAACCTTTGTGAACTACTGAAGGAACAAGTCATGGATAACGCAACAAATAAAGTGTTACCAAATGTTTTTTTGATAGGACAAGCAGGTATGGAAAATGGATAGATAGATGTCACTTTTGCATTAAAAAAACATAATTTCATATTATATTATGTATACTTACATGAAGAGCAATAATTCATGCATGTTTAATATTTACATGCCTTAAAAAAAGCTCTTTAGATTTATTTTTCAGTTATTATTTTTTTCATTTTTGCAAAGCATATCATGTTCTGCTGAGGTCGCTACATAAGACAGCTCATAATTTCTGCCTAAACACTGACCGAATAGCTGTGGAACAAGCACGACGTGATCCTCTGTGTCTCAAACCACGTCTGCTCAGTGAGTAGGGCCAGACACCTTTAGATTTATAACACTGTGGAGGATAGGTGGAGGGGGGATGTCGGGGGGAGACATTCCAAACACACAGCTAAGCGCAACATAAGCAAACAGACAGCGCTACCCTACCTGATTCTTTTAACACTGTCTCAGACATGTAAATGCACAAAACCATAAGCTGGCAAAGAGAAATCGCAACATCCTAGGATAATGACAGTGTGTCAAGTAGCAAACCTCAATTTTTTTGGAAAACTCAATAATTTTACCCACAGAGAAAATAAATTATAGGCACATGAGGTCTGTAAATGGAGTAACATGGGGTCTATCACAGCTGTTGACATACAGTACTGTGCAAAGGTCTTTGGCAGTCAAAAAAATGTATGTTTAAATGACCTTCATGTTGGTGTGAAACTAATGATGTCTGTCAAAGTGGGTCAGCGTAGCCATTCCAAAACCTTTCCTAAAGTCTCCTCTGCATTTACAGCCACCGTCCAACACACCCATGTGTTTTATGACTCAGCCACTAGCTCACGTTGCTTGGCTAATCAATACCTCGCTGAGTTATTTACCTAATTGAATTAATTGAGCTGGTGCTGAAATTTAATGAGCATATAAAATGGCTGGGATGCCGCTGAGAAGAGGTTGGAGAGCCATCCAACAAGATATCAGTATTTGTTTTTGGAGAACAGATGAATTCCTTGTTAGTTTTAATTGTTATTGTTATTTTGCTTATGTTCAAATGTTAAATTGTGTTTTTCCCGAGCAAATATTCTCGTACTACTCAGCTTTAAAAAAAAAATCCTTGACTGCCTAAGACTCTCACACAGTGCTGTACTTCGTTGGCCAGCCTTGAGTTTAGAGTGCGTATAAAGCCAAGTCTCTTTTCCAGATGACCTAGATTATATGAAGTGACTCTTCTATAAAAGCACTAAGCAAAATTCATGCCACAAGTAAAACTACACAGTGGGGGCATAGATTTTGATAGACAAGTGGTTGCCAGCAATGACCTAAAGCTGTCAAAGACCATTGTAAGTATGGTTGAGAACAATGTACAGATGTCAATCAATAGCTGTTGAAGCTTCACAATGGAAACCATTGGGAGTTCTGTCTCGGTTACTAACGACAGTAATTTATTCCATACACTGTGATAATAATTATTCATTTCCCCAAATGTACAAGTTGGAGCAGGAGCCAGCTAATGATTTTGCACCCCATAATATCATATCATATTATAAATATCATAAAATATCATATCATATTATAAATATCATATTATATCATATCATATTGAGCCCCCAACCCAGATCATTTCAATTATCTTCCAAATTTTTAGGGGCCAGCCACTCAGGGACCATTGGAATCATCATGACTTTCCCTCCCTTTAGGCTCCCCCTGTCAGACTGTCCCGGCCTGCTGTTTGGGGTGGTGCTTCCTAAGACCCTACGCATAATAAGTGGTTGGATAGTGGATCAGTGAATCAATATGCGTACTTTACTGTACTTGAATGCTCATTTTACATCATCGTCCTTTGCCGAAGTACGATTTGAGTACTCAAGAACAGAAGTATGGAGTACAGTAAAAATCTCTGGATGTCATTCTTGTCATTCTTGCCCCACCCCAGATATGGAGGATGCATTGGTTGCATCCTTGCCAATCGGGACCAATCCTACGATTCACTGAGTCTTAAGTTCGTTCTTGGAAGGCAAGTTAGCAAGAATGCTCTTGCCAAGAACACAAGTACATTCTTTGCGTTCTTGGTATTGATGAATACCCATCCATTCGGTTAAATGCGTAAAGAATGTTAGAGCGCCATTATGGAAAAATCGATCTACTATGCTGCAAGCATCAATCCTATACCTTATTTGTGTGCAATAAAGCAAAACACAGGAGCGGAGGCACATTATTTCACAGCAGTAAAACAAGAATCAGCATGTTCATTTTAGAGTATGAATGACCTGGAGTCACGCAACAGGTGCTTGAGACGTGCGGTTTGGTCAAATCAAATGTGCGCGTATGGGAATTAAAATATCCCTGTCGTCATGAATAGCTGATATGGGGACATAAGGTGGTTAACCCCACAATTATCACCCTAAAGCCTGATAGTTCCAAATAGATGTAGGAGGAAATGCGCAGATTCCCCAGAGTAAACAATGAGTTGACATCCGGCTATTTGCTTCTGCATCTTGCTAACTCAGGGCAACGTTCTGGTGTCCAGTGACCAGGCTCAGTCAATAGTGACTTCCCAAAGAAGCCAGAGGATCAATGACCTTAGTTCCTGGCCTCCTTTCACAACCTCTCTCCATTCTCAAACTGCAGAGAGCATTGACGACGTTACAAGAAATATGTCAAGTGAAATTGTAAAGCAATTTGCTACAAAAGCGCCCATTGTCTATTCAACTCAGTACGTGGGATATTTCAGAGCTCCTTCCGAAATGTGTTCATATAAAGGCATCAAACTGAAATATTCGATCTATTCATCTGTCTACAGATAATGAAAATCATCTTCAGAATATTTCAGAATAAAACCTATTTCAGAATAATTATTGTACACATCAAGAAGGTCAACAATCATGATTCACCCTGTAAGTATACCTCTGTTTTTGTATGCCACCTTTACTGTTATAACACTGTATGCCACACTTTTATTTCAGTGTCTCTTTACTAATTTATGTTCTTTCTGTTCATTTGTCCGTTACTCATGTAGCTTCAGAGATTTAGTAGTACGATGCACCATAAGTAATGACTCATACAATATGACCGGATGACTCCTTTCTTTATTGCACACAAACAAGACGATTGACTTTAGCAATTCAATTCTCTTCTTCTTTAGGTGGCTCATTAAAGATGTGTTAAATATTTTTTTTTTCTTATTTTTCTTTTTAATCTTCCTGTTGCCAACATCCTCTGATGTCATGAGGAGTTAGTAAGCCATTGAAAAGCAGATGTTGGTCGGCTTTCCATCCGATGCTTCTGGCACAGGACCTGCTGAATCTGGCTGTACTGGATCAGAGACGGGCCAGTTCTCAGAACAGTATGAAGCCACAGACAGGACCACAAGCAGTCAAGGTCCAGCCAACATTCCACACTGAGGTACAGCTGAATAATTGGGTCAGGGAAGCTTGATCTAACACGTCAGACTCTCAAACTCACCATATTGACAGTAATGCTGTTTATGCTCCCTTTTGCTGTGTAATTAAACTCAGCAAGACGGAGTATAGAATACAGATGCAAGATTCACCAAAAGCCTTCCACTAAAAATTCAGAAGTTAGGCATTGGAAACTTGCCCTAAATTCCTTTTGAGCATGTGTGCGTGTTTTTCAGCTTACACGTCCTACTTTCTTTGTTTTCTTGCACGATTGAATGTACAGACTTTGTGGAAGTGAATGGAAGTATATGTGACAAGAAGGGGATGTGTGGAATTTTTCAAAGTGAGATCAAACACTTCTTTTGGCTTCTTTTGTTACTTACAAACTAAAATTCATTTTTTGGCACTCACATTAACCCACCTTCGGGCCTTTTGTCTTATCACATTTTTTTTACCCCTAAATCAGCAGAGACCACTTCACTGGGGAAGGAATCATCTGGTTTCACTGGCAATTTAAACATTTACATGATAAATTATGTGATAACCCATGCAAGTTGGTTTTGATGAAATACTCATGAAAATGAATCCAGGGTTTTTCTTCCCTTTCCTTGTTTGGCGAACGTTTTTTTCTTTTTTTTAATAGTATCTCATGTAATCTGGGTCTATTGCGTCTTTATACATGCTGAATAAGGAACAAGCGACTTTTTGCACATTGTCTCAGATCTTGGCTATGATTCACCATCCATGACTAACATCTGTTTTGAGTCAGATCACTGATGAGGTAACATGGCTGACAAAGGGAGCAGAGAAGATTTTAACGCCTCTAGAAGAGTAAAACGGGGGGAAAAAAACCTGATTGTTTTGCTGGAAAGGGAAACGGGCTGATACAACAGCAAAACTGGCTGGCATTACAGAGAAGGTATATGCTGCATGCCAAACCATCTCTCTCTATCTTCTAAAGCTGACTCACAAAAACAAAGGACAAAAACAATAGAAAACTAGCACCATTGATGCTTGGACCCCTAAAAATTCCAGTCATATACTTTTAATATACCCTGTGCGTGTCTGTACTAGTAAGGTGAAATGGGCAAACGTGTATTTTTCATCAAACACCTCATTATATGAAATATTTCTTCCAAATGCAAATAGAAGTTGATGCCTGGTATTATTTTTTAATTCTACCATGAAAGTTAGTATCAAGTCAGAGTTAAACAGCTGATGGTAACATATAGAACAGAATAGCATACACTGAAGAAAAAAGAGGAAAAATATTATTATTAATTATTTGTTGTTGTTATAAGGGGACAATTATTCTATATGTATCATATATGTATTTGTTTTCTCAATAAATAAATGTACTGTAGTGTATTCATTTCCTGATACACACGACCTAGTGCTACATTAGTGTACACACTAGTATATAACCTATTCAGGGAAAAAAAAATTCAAAATCTAATTATCAGAGCAAATGAAATTTGCAAAGGAAACTGAGAAGCCAAAGGAAGGTAAGAAGAGAATTAAAATAAATGTAAAAGGTATAGCATGAGGAATGTGTGAGTCTGTACCATATCCTCTCAACATACTTAAATTGTCTGTCTAAACTATTTTTCCATTTCATAAACATTTTATGATTCTCAAGGTTGCTTTTTATAAAGAATGACTCAGAGGCACCCCCTTTGCCTTTTTAAGCATGATTATCTGGCTTTGTTTCTCTAAGCTGCCACCAGATTTCCCATTTATAGACACATGGACCAGCTATGCAGACAAAGGGAAAAAGCCAGAGACAGAAATGATACTTGGGGGGGGGAGGCAGAGGTGGAGGTTGGTTGGTGTCGTGGGAACTGCAAGCTGAGCCCAGGCTGTAGAAGTTAAACCTCCAGAGGATTCGCAACTGCTTTCAATTTTAGATGGGGATACTCAAGTTACAGCCCCCTTTCCCGCTTAAAACACCCCCACCCCCTGCTAGTCAACCCCTCCTATTTCAGAGGTCCAAAGACATGACATCATGTTC
>JAABNY020000035.1:7791229-7809900 GCA_015164015.2 Brevimyrus niger
ATCCTCACAAAATCTGAGATTTAAACCACCCCCCCCCCCCCCCCCACCCATCAATGCCCATTTTCTTAGGTGTCGCATAAGACCTGCAAAATAACTACCTGATCCCTACTTCAGAGCACCCTTACCTCCATGTGGTGGACAACCAAGGTGGGAAAACTGATCAAGTTTCCCTGCAAGGTAAATTACATTAGTAAATTCCTTTGTAAACAGCAAAGTGAACTTCTGTTAAAGTGAAAAATGTTACTAGAATTAATGACTTTGCAATTTAAAACAAACTGGTATTCATCAGTCTCATCTGATAATTCATTTGGCAGAGTGAAACCCGTTACCCAAATACTACATCAATTACATAAAACGTTCCCTTATCTGGTCTTACCTTCCTGTCCAGTACATCTGGACATGCAGTCTTCCAGGGTGTCGTACCTGTTATCATTGCCACGACAACCCCCATAGATAAATGGAAGGCACCTTTCAGCACTGGGGTCAAAGTAAAACTTGCGGAAGGCAGCGCGACAGGGACCAGACTCAAAGGGTGCTGAACAAGCATCCAAGCCTAGGAGTGTCATAAGGAGAGAGAGACAGACTGCCTTTGTACAGGTAACGTGTAAAAAAATTCTTTGTGATCCTGAAGTCAGCAAGGCAATCAAACTGCTACAGTAATCAAGGAATCTTTCCTACCTTCGGGTTCAGAGGACGGCGTTTGTGCATCATTTGAGGGATCAGAAATCACAGTTACTGAAAAGAATGGAGAACAAAGAAGAGTTTTTTTTTTTTTTTTAAAGCTGTCTTGTGACACAGAACACTGAGTTTGAGAATAGTGGTAGGTTTTCTGTACGTGATCCTTGGATCTATATAGGTTTCTTCCCATAGCAAAAAAAAAAAACGGTTATTTGAAGTGGACTCCTTATATGGCCACTCATGTCCCACAATTCCCTGGGCTGCCAACTCTCGTGACCTGTGTTCCTAGGCTACAATCGTTTGTATTTAATGTTGCCGATCAGATGGATAAGCTGGAAAAGGTAAAGGCGGGACCAGGTACCTGTGCAGGTCGCCTGGCATTGCTCCATGCTGCCGTAGTTGTTTTTGTTGCCCCCGCATCCGCCATAGATAAAGGGTTGGCATGTGCGGGTGGCAGAGACGTAGTAGTAACGGGGCATGGCAGCACGGCACAAGCCAGTCAGTGGTGGAGCCTCACACTTTTCTAGAAAATGGCAGGAAAACAAACATCATAAAGGTGTGGAAGTAAGACACAAGAAAAAGGAAGTGAAACAGTGGGAATCTGAAATCACTATCATGGTGATACCAAGACAAGCACACATTAAAATTAAAAAAGGGGTGACTTAAAGGAACAGTTGGAAAAATTTCTATACCAAACACAGGTTTTACAGACACAACAGTAAACTTGCCTGCAAATTCACTTGTTGACATCACAGGCAAAGTAGATCCCGTACTGGTAGCTGGGGAAACATCAAAAGAGAAACTTATATGAAAGTTTCACAGCGCAAGATTCAAAAGCTCTACAATGTAAAAAAGGCGAGCTGTCGTTTTCAAAGATGAACAGCAAAATGAACTGGCGAGAGTGTCAGCCTGCAAAATCATTTCAAATTAAAATTTACGTCGCTGAAATGAGATTAGACTGGATGAGCTCTGAACTGGCAAGACATGGAAAGGAAAAAAACAGCAGCAGGATGTTTGCATTTGTTTGGAAGAGAAAAAGACATCTGAGAAACAAAAATGTGAGGCAGTATCATCTCTTGGAATCTACAAAAGGTATTAGGTGTGCAACATTGTTTTAAAAGACCCCTAAATCTTATAAACCAAGCAGGGTTTAATGCCACATCAATGAAAATGAGCAACATATGATTATTATTAAACAAAATTTCATATAAAAAGGAAGCAATGCATTACTGAAAGGTAATAGAAAAGGGTGCTGCTTGCTGCAAGAATGGAGGAAAACAGGTTTATCCACTAAACCAATTACACCACCAGTCTGCTTAAACCACAACAAACTACTCTGAAGAAACATACCACTCCCAGGATTTTATGCAGTACTGTATGAAGCTGTGTTGTATAAACAATCAAAATGGCTGAAGTTTCTCACAGCAATAAGTTTCACCAACTGTCAGTTTCAATTTGGGAATTTTAGAAATTTTATAAAATTTGGCTTAAATGTATACCTACCAATCTTTTCTTTATCATGGCTTCCTTACTAAAACTAGACTTTACCATTCTCCACAAAAAAAGCACCCATCAAGCATTAAGAAAACATTAAAAACCAAAGCGGTTTTCCCCCCACAGTGACATACATCTTCTCCTTTATCTTTAAATGCTATAAATAAAGCTAAACAGTCCTCAGCCACTTCTGCCTATTGGTTAACTAAGTTTGTTGACCTGCAGTTAAAAGATTTAACCACCATTTCAAAGGCAGCTCAAAGTCATCTTATACGATGATGTTTTGGAAAGATTCATAGTCAGCCGGTCAAGATCTGTAGTTTAACACCTTGATGACAATTATTTTTCTACACATAACCCATGAGACTACAAAACAGTGCTAAAATTAAAAATTCCTTCATTAAAACACACACAGTATTAAATTGCATTGTCACCTGCCAATGGCTTCACTGGTATTGTAATTAATGCACAATGATGCAACTTCAGACATGGAAAGAATGGATAAAGTGCATTAAAATGCTTAGACTAGCTGTATCGATGTCAAAGAGGAAGCAGACCAGCAAGTCACAAGCATTCACAGAACACAGCTGAGAAGCCAGTTTCCTTCTTCCAACCACAAACTAACATGCTGCTTCTAAAGGAACTTAAAGTTCAAAGCAAAAAAGTACAACATTATGGCAGCACATGTAGGACTCTGATGGAGTATGAACAATCAAGGCTAATCGCGGAAGTGTGACAGGTGCCTCATGAAGAACAATCTACCTGATATGATTTACATCACTTCCATGCTTAAATTCTCCAGATACTTTTGTCCAAAGTAACATAAACAGAGGATCATCAGGCGGGGTTAGACAATGCAGGGCTTAAGGACCTTGCCGAATTCAAGCAAGCAACTAACAAGATTATGGATTCTTTAAAATGTCTGTGGCAAAGTTCTTACAAAACACAGTGCGTTAGAGAAGTAAAACCAACGTAATCAAATCTTAAAACACATTTCTTAATGTCTCCTGTCAGCTCACAATAGCTTCCAAGTTAACAAGGTGTGCAGTTACATTTGATGCTCAAAATAGACATCACATTCACGGTTGTGGAACAAAGCCTCTGTTCACCTAAGGGGTTTAGACATAAGGGATTTTGCAGCTTTGTTTGAGAGCATTGGACAGGGCTAGAGGCACCAATGTAAAGTATTGCTTTTGACCCATGTATCACATGCACAGCATTTAAAGATGAAGTCCGACATTTTTTAAACTTGAATGTGAAAAAGAATTTCTTTAATTAAAAAAAAACATGGATTTGAACATATGTATAAAATGTTCGATGTTTGCTTTTATGCCATATAGCAGCCAAGGTTAATCAATCTCTCTCACACACGTTACTTTATAGCACCAAGTGCTTGGAGGCTCACAATTCTGACAATCACACATTAATTTCATTTACAGGGTTATTTGAAACCTGAATGGTTGAAAGCTGTCAATATTGTGTATTTTGAACTGCTTATTAGTTTGCAAAAAAAAGCAACTCAACACAATACTAACACTGCTGTTAAATTAAACAGAAGAGCGTGAAGGACAAAAGGTTATACTCGGATGATTTTTTTTAAAGGTTAATTTCTGGCAACTACTTTTGTTAAATGGAAGGCAAAGTTTATTCTGCCTGCATCAAAAGGTTTTTAGCTCATTCAAGCCATCACTGTTTGCTGACTGGCCAGAGCAGTCTCCATTATTAAACTAAAATGTTTGACATTGTCAGACAATATACGCTACATGTTTCTAAATGAGTATGAAGTGAACAGCTCTGTTAAAGCATATATTAAAGATTTTATTAGTCCGTTACTAGGGTTGTCATGCAGACATTTTAATTATGCTCTGTAATGAATGTAGGCTGGGTAGCGCAGCACTACAAAAGCAAATTCAACAGCCCAACTGTAGACAAAGGCCGGTGTTCTGTCGAATTGAGCTACTTTGTTGAGGTTGGCTACCGTAGTGCTTATCGATAGCCCTAACCTCCCCCCCATAAAAAAAAACAAACTGAAATCTGACCTCAAAACGGTGGAACTGCACATGCGCAAAGGCTCGATCGGCAACAACTCATCTGAACACTGGCGGGGTACTACACCATGGTAATGGTATCTGCCACAATTTTCATTCAGAGGTTTCTTAAAACGGATCTGTGCATATACATACAAAAAAGGAGATGGAACTAAAATTTGTCAATTACAAATAATACTATAATCATGGACTTAGCCAAGTCCAGCACTAAGGATTTCCACAAATGCGGGCGTCCACAAAGTACACATAATGTGCTTTATTTAAGGGATTTGGGAGACTTGGTAATTTTTCCAAAACAGAAATGGCTGAACAATTCAACTCGTAAAACGAGAATTAAAGCCACAGAACATGAATAGCAGCATTGCGTATGAATAGGTTTTAAGCTCTTATTAAAACAACTGTAAGCACTATTCCTGCGTCCACAGTGCTGCGGGACTTCACCAAGAACCAGGCTGAGAATAGCTATTCTTACACATTTGTATGGATGCCGGTTAGACAGGTTTAGCCCTGGCAAGAAAGCTTAAAAAAATAAAGATACAGGTACATATCCAGTGACGCACATTGTTAACTTAGATGAATTCTAACTTTTGAAATGTGAAACCTAGCTAAAACTTCAAAACCACCCAAAATTGTAAAGAACCGTGTAGATATCCGGGAGGAAACATCTATGAGCCCCCTCACCCCACTTTTAAAAAATAATGCGTTACTAAATGCAACTGGGACTGGGGCGGTATTTCAGTTCCTGGTCTGAATTATTATTTAAATAACAGAAGTTACAATACACTTTAAACCCTGTTGCTTAAAAAGGGTAAAAATTGAGGTGAGATTCACCCGAAACCTGGTTTTATGACCCTACGTTTGCTCCTGGGTAAATTGTGATGCGGCTATTGTACTATTGTGCAGTTTCTGCGTGTTTACGAAACACTGAGTCACTCGCTACCTTTACCTGCGTCGGAGCCGACTTTCGGCATGGCGTCTCCCCTCTGGTATATCCTGGAACCCTCACGGTCCGTCAACTTGCACTTATTCTCCCCGTCTTTGACACAGCTCACCAGAAAACACTCGACAAGCCCGTCGTGCCGGTACCCCTCCAGTGCCAGGTGACAGTCCTCCGAGTCGCAGCACGCCTTCCCGCAGGCGTCGATGTCCGAAGAGTTTTCCAGCCGCTTCGTGAAGTTCGCCCCGTTTTCGTACATCTGCTGATCGAGTCCTTTATCGAATATGATGTCGATGGAATCCGAACACGAGTCACCGCGAACATTTCCCCACGCGCTCAGGGCTGCCGCGAGCAGCAGGCACCACAAAAACACCTGTAACGCCATCTCTCCGCCTCGTTTACTCAGCGCCCGGGAAACCTATACTTATTCAAGCTAGAACCACTTCTGCGTTACCTATGAGCTCCGCCGCTTCTTTTCCTTTCTTTTAGAATGTCGCCTAACAATCCTGACGTTTACGAGGGGTTATTTCCGCGTCTTGACGCTCGCACCTCCCAGATACCGTTCGCATTGGTGCCGACGCCGCCCAGATAGAACCAGTTTACACCCTGGTTAGCTTTTGTTGGGTTCCTCATTTCCTGTGTCTCCATGTCAAAATAAACATTTTGGTGGTTTCAAACGTAATTCAGGTAGATGAATATCGTAATCAATAATATAAAACGCAAAAAAATATAGACGTGCGGCACAAACCGATGGGTACGGATACTTTGGCAAATTGGGGGGAAGGGGGGATTAATCATAGTATAATTGTATAATCATACTTAACTGGGGCGATAGGCCAAAGTTGACAAGAGAGCATAACTACATTGTTTATTAATAAGCAACAGCTAGATGAGGAGAAATAGCCTACCTTCGCGGAGGTTCATTCGTTACCCGAAATAACAATACAGCAAGCACTTTAATGTTTAAATTTAGGCATTGGGAGTGTTTTAGAAACTATAGGATGAAAGGGTAAGCTGTTTGTAATATTTTTTGTGTGATTTATTTGTGAAATATCCTTTCTTTTGACAAGTAATTAGACATTCAGGAAATATTGTACGTATTCCACTAGAGGCAGTCTATGTTCAGTATAGCACTGGTGTGCCATGCGGAAGAAATTTCTTTTGTAACAGCATTACCAGTAGGTAGTTATGTTTTTATGTGGCTACACGGACCGCTACAATATGAAACGTGTAAAGCTTCATTCTTTATTAAAGCAAGACCCGCTTGCGCTTCAGGTAGATGCTATACACTATATAATATACTATATTACAGAAGACAAACTACCATCAGTAATAATAATAATCATTGTTATTGTTTATTTATTTATTGTAGGCATTCAGGACACTCGAGGTCACCTTACATTATTACGACATAATACAATTGATTAAAAAAAACTCCATACGCAACATAAATTACACTAGAGTAAGAGAAAAATAAATAACAAAACCACAGTTCATGAAATGGAAAAACAGATTTAAACAGATGAGTTTTAAGGCATGGTTTAAATAGAGGAATTAAATCCAATTATTGGGTATTCAGGGGGAGAGAGTTCTAAATTCTAGGTGTGGGGTAACTGAAGACCCTGCCACCCATGGTACTGAGTCTGACCAAAGGAACGGTAAGTAATTCAGCTAAGGAAGAACATAGAGAGTGGGATGGAGTATACAAGCAGTGAGGAAACTAGCAGCAAGGTTGTGAAGGGCTTTAAAAGTTAGCAGAAGTATCTTAGGGTCAGGCCTGTACTGAGCAGGAAATCAGTGAACCTGAATGCGTGTCAGGGAGATACGGTCACTGGATTCAGTGTGAGTGATACGACAAGTGGCAGAGCTTTGCGTGACCTGGAGGCTACCAAGTGATTTTTTCGGAAGAATGACATTGTAATAATCAATTCAGGAGGTAACCATGGCATGAACAAGAGTTTTGTTAATCTCCACGTTTATTAAAGGAAACTACCTCACCATCGGTGGGCAAAAAGAACAACACAAAATCCCAAGAATTATTAGAACACCATCTGTTGTTGGGCCTCATTAACGTAATTATGGATAATGAGATAGCAGAAATGAGTGGCCAGTCAGCAAGTAACGGTACGGCAGACACCTCACTGCCAAACTTACTGATGACTATGGGCTATGCCCAAATTACATCTTATAATAATGCTGCCATAATGAACAAGAATGAACATATTCGAGGGGCAGCAGGCCTAAAGCAGGCATAACTTTAAGTTATTTAGAAAAAAAATTATAGTTTGACTCAAATGTATAGACCTATGTAGTTTTAAGAGAATTGATCTTTTTATTTTTGCTTGCTTTCCATTCAAGGAGATCCAGTAAGAATTAGAGGTATTATGCCAACCATAAGTGAAGTTGTTGTAGTTCAAACTAAGCAAGAACAGAGACAATAGACAGATCCCCCAGACTCTTCTTTGTCCACCTACATAAAAACAAAATGAAAACATGGACCTCATTCACTTACACCAACCTTATTTTGCGAATGGTTAATCTAAATGCATATGTATTCTCTTCTTGGTAAATAATCAAACATTACAGACTTTCTAAGACTTTTTAAAATTCTTGCTGTGACAATACTTGATGGTATTTTCAACTGTTAAAGTATTTTTAATTATTTTTTTTCCTGTTTCCCTATAGTGATGGCTATTGGTGGGATTTTACACATATGCCACTTGAAATTTGCACCTCAGGGACACCGGAATAGGGGAAAGTCAGCCATACATTTCCTGGCGCGGGGGATGATGAGCTTTCATGAGCACCTGCTACCCGAAGCAGTACGGTACAGCTGGACACCGAACCAACTGAAAAACATAGAATTTCATAACAAAATGCATTTTGTTTGGTCTTGTTTGGGATATATTTAGGGGTATCGATACTTTTGAAACTCATGTTCAGCCCTTTTAATATCTGTTACACTTATCGTGGTTCGTAGGTCCCCTATTTTTTAAACAGATTTTTTTAGATTTTGTCTCAGGCGTTGTGTCCGGTGAAATGCCGTTTTATCCAAATACGATTTTGTTTTACTTTTATTCGTTCAAACTCAAGCGATGTTGTGATATATCTTACATTAAATTCGCCACATAAACCGGATTGGGAAGTGCAATGATGTACAAAACATATTTTCATTTTGATGAGGTCATTAATATCTGTATTAGTTTTCAAATTTCTTTGGAGATTAATGATGTCGCTTTTTATTTGTAACTTTTCTGCATGAGTTTTTCATGTGATAGTCGACCATGTATAAATGTTATTAATTTATATCAACTTGATATACTTCTAAATAAATCACATTTAATCACCTCTGGTATGCATAATAAGATATCATTATTGCTACCTCTGTTTCTCCCCACTATTGATAATGTATTTATTACATGGGTAGCCAATCTTATCCGCAAAGGGCCGGAGTGTATGCAGGTTTTTGGGATAACCTGTAAGTCAGCTGTTCAAACCCAGGTGTGAGGACTCTTTCAGCCAATCAGTCCTCTAATTAGGGAGTTGCAGCGAAAACCCGCAAACACACCGGCCTTTTGCGGATAAGATTGGCTACCCCTGATTTATTATATTAGTTTATTATGAAGTCGCGATCTGCATGAATATCCCTATATCCTCGGGGCACTAAGACCCATGAGCGAAGCACTTAGTTGCGATCGCCACGCCGTTTAAACCGTCTGATCGGCGCTGTTTCCAGCACTGCTTCGCGAAAGCACTTGTGGTATCTTGAATGTGCGTGTGTGTGTCTTACTAAAGGTGGCAATGGCAGCGAACCGAGTCGGAAGACGGTGTAACAATAAAGTCCACTCTCCGAACCGGGGGGCAACTAGGGAATCCGGACTCAGTATTCAGAAAAGGCAAGCTCGTGTGACTGTAAAGTACAACAGAAAGGAGCTCCAAAGACGACTGGACGTGGAAAAATGGATTGATTCTAGTTTGGACCAGCTGTATTTGGGCAGGGTGAGTGGAAACTGTTGTTATCTGAACAATGTATTTAATACAATCAAAGGTCTGTCTGTCACACATTATACCCAACAGGGTTCTTTAATTATGATCTCATTCCTTTAATTTTTTTAAAGAGTATAGGGTAGGTTTTAGAATAAGAGAACAGCAACAGCTGCCCGGTGTGTTGGATTATATTCTAATTATGATCACTATTAGTTTTTACAGTTTGACATGTCAGTAGGATGAAACGTAGAACCACGCATTTAATAACCATCAGTAAATACAATCTTTCTACATCCGGCCAACGTGACGCGCAAAGGGATAGAATTACTGGAATTCATCCATAGATTAATGGTTGAGTGGTTATAGATGAGTTGACATACTGCATTACAATTTTCTAATAATGAGGCGTATGACAAAAATATTACTCAAGAGCGATGTTCCCCAGGCACAGGACAGAAAATGGGTGTGATTCAGCTGCTGTCCTTATACTGCAAAACGACAATTGTAGCACCGTGTATGAGTAATATTCGGGTTAAGATACGATCAAAGTGAACTAGCATTAGCTATACAAATGTGATCAGTACACTTTCTGTATTTATTCTGCATTTATTTATTAACTAATGTGACACATATCTGAATATAAAATTAGATCAGGGGCTGGTTGAGCAACAAAGAACCTATAGTTTCAGGATTTTGCATGTGCTGTAGATGTTTGGTATTTTATTTTTGCATCTCCATTTGTATTACCTTTTTTTTGCAACATTACTTAAATCACTTACTTAATAATTTCCAGCAGTTTATTGTAAATAGCAGTAGCAATTACTTGTATTAATGATACACAGATGCTATAGAGGACAATTAACTGACGTGAAAGGGATCTTGATAATGTAAAATCTAAAAATCTGGCCCAGACCCTGGTCACGGGAATCTGGAGGAAAAAACGATGGTAGATGTTGACACATGGGCCATGACTCTGGATCACAGTGGGAGACGAGGCTCCAATTTGGGGGGAGGCCATGAAAGGAAATGGGTATATCAGCCCCATGGGGACGCCGCTGAAAAAGCCTGACCGAAGCCGCATCGGGGCTCTTACGGCCATATATGGAAAGCGCAGCTGGCCCCTGCATGGTAGCTGAGAGACACGGTGCAATAATCAATCTGGAAGATTGTGTGGTTTGGCAGGGGGTGGGGGAGGGTTGTATCCTACTCCCAGACAACTGAATGCAGGCCCATTACACCTGGCTGGCTTTGCCCCCCCTCTGTCAACCACACCATGAGTCGTTAATTTCTCTCCTAGAAGAGGGAAAATGCTTTTGTTAAATTTTGTCACTTATAAGTGACGTCATTAATTAAGCATTCTTTTTCAATGCCAGTATTCTCGCAATAAAAGATTTTTCCCCTCTGATTGAGGGTAGTTTGTATGCAGTGGCAGATGTTGGGTACAAGAATATCAGCCTCCCTGTCAATAGCTATGAAATTAACATGGAAGATGAAAGGTGTTGTCCCCTAGGAAAAGGTCTCCAACAAACAGATGCTCTCTAAGAGCATGTCCAAATGCGAAAATCTATTCTGTAGCCAGTTAGGATTACAATATAGAAAGTTTCATTGCAGTAAAATAAACCGAATAGGATGGCAGTTAATAAAGAGTGACCCTGGAATCAACCAATCAACTCAAAGATAAGTGAGGCATCAGCTGGGGTGGTTTTGTTGTTGGGCTAACAATGGGCTATTGTTCCTTGTCAATTTGTTTGTGGTACAGTTTGTGCTAGAATTGCATGGGTTGTAGGGAAAATACAATGAATATGCAGTTATTGCTGTAATTGTAGAAATTAATTTACATTGTGCTTCCCATTTTAGTTGTCACAAATGGAACTTTAATATTTATGTTGGTGTTGCTCTAGAAACCACAAATAGTCGAAAATAACTATTCATATGAATATGGTAGTAACCAGCATTAATACCAAGGACTCTTATTTTTTCACATTCTCTTCTGTACACACACAGAAACACACACACACTGATTAGGCACCTATATCTTTGTGGGGACTCTCCATTCATTCAATGGGCATAACCATAATCCCAACTATGATAACCCTTACCCCTACCCAGCCTTAACCTTAATGATAAGTAACCAAACAAAATACAAGAGTTTGATTTCCCCAGTGTGGGGAACGGAACAGAGAAATGTCCCCACGAGTTCAAAATAATTGTTTTTTTATCAAATTGGGGGCATTTTTGGTCCCCACGGTGTAATATATACATGACCACACACACACACACACAGAGTTTGCGATTATATCTTTGTAGGAACTCAAGTCTTTTCTATGGGAAAAACTCTAATCACAACACGACAAACTTAACCCCTTCCCAGCCCAAACCCTAACCAAACAAAATACAGGACTTTTGGCATTTTTAGTTTTTTGATTGCATTCACAAATCTTTGTGGGGACCTGCCTGAAAAATGGTTTCCCACAACATCAAAGTAGCAGGTTATACGTGATCTACACAAACACACACACAGGTCATTACTAGGATTTCAGTGTGTGTTTGCGTATGTTTGCATTTACTTCTGAATAGAGCCCGGTTGTTGACAGGGTACCATACGTAGCAGGTTGGTGGACTTACCAGTAGTCAGAAGAGCAGCTTTTAGTCCTGGGATAAAGTGACAGATAGAAGGAGGTCTTTTGTAATGACCCTCATTAGCAAAGGGAGGCTGAGGCTGGCAGAGGGTGAATGAAAGGCACACAACCCCATATGTCACTGCATGTCATGGTAACATGACATTTTATCCCGTAACTGTTACCTTTTACTTAATCTTCTACTGTGTTTTTCGGTCTTGCTGCTTGATGACCCCACCAGCTTTATCCTCTACGTGGCAGTGGATTTGTACTCGCCAAGTGAAACTACATGTATTATGAAGTATATTGTTGCCATCTGATGCAACTTGTATTAATTCATTCTATTACATCCCTGGTATAGTTTTAACCTATATTGTAAAACATTGAATTTCACATAAGGAAATAGTAGGGCAATTTAAACATCTGGGTATTTCAATTAAATTGCTTTGAATAAAAACTAAATGCACTAGAGTAATTTAACTGGGCCATATAAAGCCTCGCTGAAGGTGACCCATTCAGGCAATAAAGATGTAAAACAGAGGTCCTGACTCTCTCTGAGGTCATAAAAGGTCCCTGGGCATCTTTCAAAACAGTAAGGGTGGTACCCCAGTATCCCAGCTAAAAATGCCCACTGTAACCCTCTCAAATCTGGCCTCCTAACCGTCCCCTATATCTAACTGATGAATGTACCGGGGCAAAATGGCCACTGTCACATAACCCAGGTAGGTGCTACCCAGTTGTGGTGGTTCAAGTGGCTCCCCACTGGTTCTATAAAGCACTTTGAGTGTCTTGAAAAGTACCACATACATGTAACATTCATCTTTTGAGGTGAAAGAGAGTGTAGCTGAATTCCACTCTTTACAGAAAGAGTGCACAACCACGAACCATGATTCGGCGAAGAAGTTTAAATAAGGCCCATGTGGAATGTAGTGTTTAAGAGTGCAGAGCGGGTGGTCCTTTCCTTAGATGTTTTTTTTCCATCACAACATAATGGGCCTTGCTACACAACAGATGGCTAGGTCACATCTCAGAGCAGCATGACAACACAAACGTGGAGTGAGACAGAAATGGCCGAGTTGGACAAATCCTGGACGGTCTTTACACACGCATGCCGGTGAAACCCCTGGGGACCTTTATAGTACAAGTCTAGTGTGCAGAATCAGTAGCACCATCAAGGGAGATAGAAAGGAGGCAGCAGTCTTTTGGTTATTTTTGTCTAAGATGACATTCAAAAGAAGATCAGGGAGCGCAGCTGAACAGGATGTATTAAGCAGATGTGGTTAAGGCCTCGTTCATGGACGATGTGTTTACTGTGCTAACCATGTGCACATGAGTTTAGATGAATGACATACTGCAATTTCTGATTTCATATCAGCCACTAGTTTCTTTTAAAAAAATATATGTAACCCAATGAATTTACTGTCTGGGATGGTGTTGGCATCAACCTCGTCCATCTCAAATGTTTCAGGCTCCGTTGGGTATATTGCTGGTGAAAACAGAGCCAAGTGTATCCATAAACTAAATTGTTTACTTCACCTTTAAGTTACTTCACCTTTTAAGAAAACAGTTTTTTGAAATGTTTTGCTTCAAGAATGGTATCGTTGAATAACATTGTCTCACGCATCCAGGGTTCGGGGTTCAAATCCCAGTAGCTGGATGAAAGATGGGCTTTCTGCTTTCAACACTTTTATCTCAAAATCTGTGGCCCGCAAGAGTACTATATTTCTGTAAAAATCCAAAACGTGTATATGAGCACTATGTATCAAGAAAAACTGATGCCTCAGTTTTCTTCTACAACACAGAATTCATATTCATTGCTCCTAATTTATGTCTCGATTTAAATGAGCTGGGTTTTTTTTTCCTCCAAATGAAGTGATTATGTAAAAATATTGAAAAACATTGGAAAAAAAAATACAATATGCTCATTAAAGTTGTTGTAGTCACATCTATAGTCCTTTTAAAGAAGAAGTGGGTGTTAATGACTTGACACCTTCAAGTTTCATAATATTAGCGTGTATTAAGTGAACTTGAATTTTCTGTGTATAGTGGCTTCACCTATTAATTTGTCCCTTTTCTTGAAATGAGGTTACCTTCTGGAGTAAGACGTGTTGCTTTTTGGATGCAGTTGGATGAAGGTGTGGTGTATTTTAGTTTGACAAATTCATTTATCCATCCATACAGGGGTGTTGCTAGAGATTTTGGGTCCCCAGACCAATCCAATCACCTTGCAGATTTTATAGGGTCTCTGTCAGTCAGGGACCCTTGGAATCACCCTAACTTTCTCCACTTTATGGCCTTCTGTGTCCATATCCCAACAGGTTACTTCGTACAAGTATGCAGAAGCTGAAGCCTAACCAGGCAGCAAAAAGCACACGTCGTGGTAACACCCTGAATGGGATGGTGCATCA
This sequence comes from Brevimyrus niger, assembly GCA_015164015.2. Taxonomy (NCBI): domain Eukaryota; kingdom Metazoa; phylum Chordata; class Actinopteri; order Osteoglossiformes; family Mormyridae; genus Brevimyrus; species Brevimyrus niger. The sequence goes on from JAABNY020000035.1 coordinate 7,805,400, forward strand.
CCTATTCAGGAAACAAGTTTCACAGATTATTTAACTGGAATATCTCTCATTGACTTCCTTGAAAAACAAAACCCCAAATTATGTAATGCATCGGCATGAAGAAATTTTTCCCTTAATCTATGCATTGTCTGTCACTTTGTCCCAAGAACTAAGAATTTGCGGTATCGTACTAGGCAGCTACAGAATTCATGCTATGCTGTCTGGTTTTGTGTAATGCTCACCTTGCACATATTTTAATTTAAATATTAACCAAGCTAATGTGATGTGTTTTGGTTTCAGCCTTAAAGTGAATGTCTGTAAAAGCAGTTTTTGTGTGCTGCACATGATGCTGGTGATGTTTGTTTTCTAACATTCATTGATTGCCAGCATGCTGCTTCCATTGTTAACAGTATACATGAAAGTTTAATGACACCTTAGTGTTTTCAAGGAGTTTGTGCTCGTACCAGAGTGAAACACAGACCATTCATTTGAACTGAAAAGACATTTGGAATTGTGTTCCAGAATTTAGGAGAACCAATAATAATTCTACGCTTACTGAATAATCGTGCTGAGCAACATTATTGCGAGCCAGTCAGAAACCCATGATTTCACATGACACCCTGAGGCATGAACTCATGTTATTGTTCAAAAGCTAGTAGATCTTCAATCAACTTGCTGCTGCAGCAGCAAGTGTGGGGTGCAGAATTTTGCTGTTTGATAGGCAGTTCATCAGTGCATGATAAGGTTATACGAGCGGCATGCAGAAAACCTCTAATCATTGAGATTCAATTTAGAAAATGTTGTCATGGTTTCTTTTTTCATAGAGGATTTCTTCCAGAAAAGCACTGACGCAGTAAGTGTAACGAATTATTGTGGTATCAATTTCAAAGGATGGGCTAAGTTGACGTGGATGATTAGAACATTGTAGGTTGGAGGCCTCCTGAGTCACCGTATGAATGGTTCAGTTAGGTTGCTAAAGCCAACAGCTAAAAACAGAATCAAGTGGCGTAACTAATTTCTGTCTTCTGAAAATATAGCTGAAAATGGTCATCTTTCTCTAGCTAGTCTGACTGTTCAGAGAAAAGGGTAAAGTGAGCTTCAGCCTGGTGCCATTAAATCCAAATAATGGAGTAATATGCAGAACTGCATGAGGCATTGTTTATGCATAAGATTTCTCCCCAATAGCCGATACATCCATGCATTATTGTCCTTTCAACCTCCTGCATATCGACCATTGAACAATGTACACTGCCACTCTCTTCACAGAAATCAATTCCCCAAGGTGGAGATTTCAGGTCCAGAGAGTACAAATCCAGACCAAAATGTTGCTTTAGCTAACCAGTTGAGTGTAAAGAGTCACAGTCATACAACTGTTTGGCTGAAACAAAATCTTGGTCTGGATTTGTACTCTCTGAACTTCAAATCTCCACCTCTGCTATTGCCTAATGGCTGGGATTGTGCCCCCCCCCCACCCACTAGGAACACACACTTCTATTTTATTTGAGTTTTATTTATCAACAAAGGTTTCACCCTAACACAAATAAGATGATCTGCCATTCTCTCCCAGTGGCATATTATTGTCCTTACATAGCACCAGCTTCAGGGTACAATGTTTGAGCCACTGGGTGAACATGGTCCTCCAGAATGGTTTGATAGTCCTTGGCAGTGACACACCCATCTTGAACAAGTAGTGAGCCTAGGAAATACCATGATATTGCAGCTCAAACCATCACTGATGCACCCCTGTGCTGCACTCTGGGTACACAACAGTCCAAGTGGTAAACCTTCTTGAGGCTTCTCCACACTGAGACTCCCCTGGATGTGGGAAAGACTGTGAAGGTGGACTCATCATTGAACAATACATGTGTCATATTGTCCACAGCCCAAGCTCTGTGCTACTGACACCATTGACCCTGACGTTTGGCAATAGCAGCCCGACCATGAATACTGACCCTGCGGAGTGACTGACCAACAGTTTTGGTGGAAACGGGAGAGTCGAGGTGCACATTTATTCTGCAGTGAGTTGGGCAGCTGTGGTTTTTGTTCTTTGGATACGATCAAGGTTAATGCCCGTAAATCCCTTTTATGCAGCTTCCCCTTGCGCCCACAGTTACTCCTGTTCGGTTTGGTGTGTCCATCATGGTGGTATGCCGACATTACCCTGGATAACATGGCTCTCGATGCACCACAAAGACTTGCTGTCATGATCACAGATGCACCAGTGCACTGTGCACGCATTTGTCCTCTTCTGAACCGTGATATGGCTCTCATTGTGTTGTGTGAATCGCAATATGTGAATTGCAATATGCTCATTCTGATGGAGTGTACAATCACTGAAGATTGGCCACCAGGCCGTGTGTATGAAGGCATGAAACCTCAAACACTATTTTGGCCAGTTTCAGTTTCATTGTCGACCCTTGTATACATAGTAATCTCACGTACTGCTATTCTGCCTAAAAATATCGAGATATGGTTTTTGGCCCATACCTCCCCTCTGTGCCTTGCTGCTCCATGAAAATCTTGGCCCCATCCCTCAGGTTTGTTCTGCTTCCTCTGAACAAGGCTCTCTCTGATATTTATTATTATGAGAAGTTTCTTAAACCAATGACAGGAATATGTTTTTTTTATACTTGCAAATCCTTGAAACATCGCAAGTGACTTGAATGGTCGCATTAGTTTTTCTTGATCTTCCCAGGACATTAAAGTCAGACAAACAATATGAAGGAACATTGTCAATTTAGTGATTTGAACTCATTTGCTGTGTATCTTGCACATTTAATGGCTGTATAAACTTCAACCTTAAAGCTTATTTGTGACATTTAAAGTTGAAAGAAAGGTCGTCGAGGCCCAGCAGGAGAATGCCATGGTAATCTTCGCTGGTTGACCTTTAAACCGTGCTGATATGAAAATGCAGAGTGTTTCTACAGATACATTCCCAGAGGTTTGGTGGACTTTTCTTGGGGAAACATGTTTGTTTTTGTAGAGATGAAACGGCATGGAAATCTAAAATCACCATTATAGTGACAAAAATGATCATGGTCATCAAAATTCTCGGTATTATTAAAATTTTCAAAAAAATGAAAACTTGTGATACACAAACGGATCATGTTAAGTTTTATATTAAAAAACCGTAAATTACATTGGCAGCTTTTTGTTTGTTTAAGCATTAAAATAACAACATAGCCAGTAGCCGCTGAAGCACACGAAAACCATATGAAATATGGATTAACATTAAAAACCTCTGGAGAGCTGCCATTGCCTTCTGCATGTTTTCACTAATGCAAAACAAGCCCACTTGGCAGGCTGTGTCTGAGCTCCTGCGTCTGAGAGTCTGTTGCTAACTTTGGTTGACGCTGGACAGTATTTAACGTGAGTTTTCCCAAGCGTGATAATCAGCCACACTTTTAATGTTAACAAAAATTTGAAAAGGTAATATTAACTGTCTGGAATTTTTCCGTGGTTTACCATGAAACCGATAAGCCCTACACAGCTGATAGGTTGCAATATATTATAATCACATGTGTCCGCAGGCTTCAATATCCATTTTCATATTTCTTTTTCTGCATATTTTGCATGCTCTTCCTGCATTAGTGTGAGTTTCCTGCACTACACTGGTCTCCTACAGCACAGAGGTTGGCAAGGTGTATACAGCATAGCTAGCATTTTCGCCTGACATCTCAATTCTCCTCGATAATTTAATTAAATAAAGACTCCCCCCTCCGCAGGAGGAAGAGATGCCCGAGGAAGTGAATATTGATGAGCTGCTGGATCTGCAGAGTGATGAAGAGAGAAAACGCAGGCTGCAGGTAGGTGGCTAATGAGTCCAGAAAGAGCCTAGAATACCCTACTGTAAATCTCAGAGTGAAAGGTATAACCTGGATTTCTGAGCAATGTAATGCAGCACTTTACGGTCAAATAATAGTGAGGATAATATTTGGGACTGTATGTTCAGTTTTATCTTTCAAAAAAAGGGGATCGCCTTACATATCAGAGTGTAATTCAAAATGCTCAGGTGAAAACTTGGGAGAAAAAAAAATGGATGTAATTAAGATGTTTGTGTAAATAAACTGAGCCTAGTCAGCCTCCTCGAATTCAAACAAAATGTCTTTCTTACCGCAGGAGATTCTTCATGCCTGCAATAACAACACAGACGTATGTATTAATTTTATATTAAAATATTTCAAATATGCCACAATTTGGAAGATGATACTTTGTATATATTAAATTGCATCTAATCCCAAATGTGACCTATATATTCTTGCTTTTATGGTCTTCATCAATTTCTTTGTTTCATGAAAGCTGTGTTAAATATTTATTAGTATGATATCACCATATGAGTCCTTCATTGTCATGTGACAAGCATCTGCTGACAGCGCACGCTGCTGATAAAGCCATTAATCTAATTAAAGCTTGTGTTTTAGAAGATCCTTTGAATTTTTTTTTGAATTGTTTTCTAAGTATAGCAGTTTAAACAATAGTGAATGAAAGATCAGGATTTTTTTAGTGCTCAGAATGATTATTA
>JAABNY020000035.1:7810000-7824085 GCA_015164015.2 Brevimyrus niger
ATCTGCTGACAGCGCACGCTGCTGATAAAGCCATTAATCTAATTAAAGCTTGTGTTTTAGAAGATCCTTTGAATTTTCCCGTTTTTCCTGTGGTGCTTTTTGCACATTCAAGTATTATCCTGACTTCCAAGTAAATGCTGTATTGTTTTCTAAGTATAGCAGTTTAAACAATAGTGAATGAAAGATCAGGATTTTTTTAGTGCTCAGAATGATTATTAGGTCATTATTATTGCTCATCAGGTTTTTTTTTTAGAATATTTTTGTGTCTTATGGCCCCAGCGTTTTTGTTAGTATTATTTAGTTTGTTCACAGTTATAAGAAGGATATTTTGCTTATATATCCTGAGACTGGTTTGAATTGTCTGTTAACACTCTAAGCAGACTCCAGGTTTCTGTCCATCTTCCTATCCTACCCCACACAAGGTATCTCCAGGCATTTTGATCTTTTTATTTCTCTGGAATGAAAATATCGCTGCTTCAGTTTTTAGCTGACTGTACACCACAGTAGGTTAAATGGACTGCAAATACAAACTTTTAATTTAAAATAATGAGAATATTGTAGGAAAAAGAGACTGAGTCACCACCATGGCATGTCAAGTCATTAAAGGTCAGAAATTCATACCAAATATGGATTTTTAAGCTAAACACGTTATTAATTGCGGGATTCTGTGTTTGAACGTTTGGAAACTGCGCCTCTACACTTACACAGTGTCACATATTTTTCAGCATGTTATATGCAAACATGCAGAACAACAAATCATTTTATGCACTAATTCTGTCACACACAGATGTTCACAGCTATTTTCCCGTCTCAGACTGCCAGTAGACTGCAACTGACACTTGTCTCCACAGCGATTCCACATAACAGTGCCAGCCTGTCCTGGCCCCATACAGGCCCCTCCTCACCCTTGATTTCATTACAACCGTTAAAAAAAAAAAAAAAAGACATTGCGGACTGAGCTGCATTGTCACCTCCAGCCCGCCAACTGGTGGTTTGCTGGGCTTTGTGATTTACAAGGCTGCCCCTTAACTGAAAGAGTTATCCTTGGTGAAACCAAACTGCTGTGCCCCACAGATGTTTATCAAAGAGCTGGTGGTGAAGCTGCATGGGTTGCAGAAGCAGGAGGAGCTGCAGAACGACGGCGTGGAGCACACTCACATGCGCTGAAGCGAAACGGGGCCTTCGGGAGCTGGGGAACAGGTCACCTTCATTTCAAGCCACTCCCACCTAAACTTACTGTTCCCTGCATGAAGCCCTTTAACTCCTCATTCCTGTGACTGAGTACCGCTTTGAAGAAGAGACCCCGTCATTGTCAATGATGTCATTGTCCCTCTCATGTCCTCCATGCACATGAAAGACTTGATACCTCGTGGATTATGGGTGACAGACTGACCCAGGATCTGAGCTCTGGTGGGGGCCAGTTCCTGATTTCGCTTTAACGGGTATTGTTTAAGCAGTCAGACTGTATCTCTTTGATTAAGCCTATTAAGATTGATTTCTCTGAAGAAGGACCTTGGAAGCCATTTTGTTCGGTTCATGTGTCAGAGTGGTGCATTGCTTGCTAATCGTAAGCTTTTGAATGATGACGGAAGAAGAATAGAGCCACAACCTTTTCCACGTATTGCTTTTAATAGGGTTTAAAATGCACTGGGCACAATAATCATTTTAAAAACCTGTTATATTTCTGTAACTCCTTCAGGTCATATATCCAAATGCAGTGTGTTTACTTGGAAAATAATACTAAAAAAGTTGAAGTCTGCATATCATGGTTCCTTTCGGTATGTTTGCTATTTACTTTCTAGAGCTTCTTGACAAGAGCTGTAACTTTTGAATAGACGAATCAATGTAGTGGTGTTTTGATATGTCCACTGTACGTTTGGTCAACTTTCCTTTTCAATTAAACTTGTCATTTACTGAAAACAAAAAAAATAATTCTCATAACAAAAAACATTGTTCTATAATAAACTTTGTTGAGTATGTTAAGGTCACAAACAAATTATAATGTCATGCTAATGACTCGTCCAGGATAAGTGAATAGAGAAATAATGGATAGATGTCATTCTCACCATTGTGTAAAGCCTGCATCAGATAATTGCTTTTATTTGTCCCAGTTCCACTTGTATTGCGTTCCATCTGGGCCCCTGTCTTGTCATCTGCGTCATTATTAGCATTACTTAAATGGTTAATCTTAAAGCTCAATTTGGGAAAATGGCACCTTGAAAAACAATCCTGCTTTCTGTTCTCCCAAATGCTAAATATCATTATAGATTAATCCAAAACTGAAAGGTTTAAGCTATATAAACAAACATTTAGATAAAAGAAAGCAATAAATGGCAAAGTGTTTTCTTCTGTCAATGAAATTCTGCACAAGACATTTTTTTAAAGTCCAGTAGTTGTATTAGTGGGTATGCAGTACTAATGAGTCTCTACTTTTTATTTTCTAAAATTTGTAACATAACTTTAGCTCCATTTTGAGATTGACTCCCATTTCAGGGTTTTATACAACGTATAACCTGAGTCATTTTAATTGATAGCTTTATTTTATATCAATCTTTCCCAATGGATGTTTTAATATTGTTTGAAATGGTTATTATTTGTATATTTTTTGAAACGAAGAAAATGTACCTTTGAAATTTTATTACTGATTGTGTTGGTTTATTAAGACTTTTTAAATTTCAATTGAATTCATTTGAATTAATTTTGTGTGACTGTGATAAATCTCCATAAAATCCCATCGTAACCATCTTTTATTATGCTTCCCATGTTTATCGCTTTTTATTTATTAAAAAGTCACTGCTTCGAAACACAGCATCTTATTGACTTTATGCTACTTTGTTTTCACCTTGGTTCTTTTTAAGTAAATTGGAGGTGAAATGTCAAAATATCTTTTGAAATACCAAAGATCTCTGGGCATGTGCATTTCTGGCTTTATCTTACACTTGAGACACGAGCCAGACCACATTCCTAAGCAGCTCACAGTTCATGAACTGACTCATATTTTTACGTTCGGTTGAGATCTGGTGACGGATAATTCACCGCTTTAAGGTAACTCCACTGTCATGTTCAGGCAACTGTTCCCACACAGTTGGTCGTGGCCCTCTGCCAAAAAAAGAGAGTCAGTGGGTACCTTCTTATCATGAATGGATCAGCTTGACTGGCAGAGACATTCACATTTCATGTGGCATTCTTACAGAGTAGCTCAAAGTGTACCATGAAAACACTCTGTGCTATTACATTGGCACCACCAGCTTGCAAGTCTGACATGAATAAATGGATTTGTCTTTCTCCTCCTTACTTCATAGATGGATATCTAGTGTTTTCTTGATTCAATATATTATCAATTTATAATAAAAATATGTACAGACATATTTTTTGTGTTGCCAGTATGATTTCTGTAATTGGCCGCTAGATGTCAGTAAAGGACATGGATCTAGGTTGTCCGGACTACACTGCTGCTTGACATTGTGCTCAACTTGATAACTATCCTTCTTACACAGTAACCGTCATCAGTTGATGTTTGCACACCAAACAGTAGAAATGCCTATTTATTTTATACAAATGAATAGAAAACACTTGCGTAGGTCATCAAACTCTTCACGCTGTATCATTTATTTCCTCAGATACAATTTAGCTTTCTTATTATGCAAATTTATTTGATTTAGAATTTTATGTAGTGTGTGAGGCAATTTACCAACTCATGAAGCACTGTTTTCTGACTGCATACACTGATATCCAGAAATGTAAATATTCTCTTTAAATAAATACGCAGGAGTACGCTGTGACATCATTTGAGCGAAGGAAGGCTCAACATTACTTCTCTGCCTTCCTTCCCAAAACTTTAGAGAAAAGGTTGCGCCTGCCAAGTAATGCTGTGTATCTCACAGTAGGAGAACTACCTGTAGAAACAAAAGGAGCCACATCAACAAACACCCTGACAAAGGGAGTCGGAGAAAGAAATGACCAAACAAATCCAAATCTGTCCCCTTTCACCCCAGCTACCCTCCAGCGTCCAACTAGAGTATTCTGGGTAAGATGACGTCAGGCACTATTTAAAAGTAAGTAAACAAATAAATAAATAAAAGGCGCAGAAGAATAGTTGCGGCAATTAGTATAATTGGAGGCCCTCCCCGTGGAGCCCCGAGTGAGGAGGAAAGGGGATGGTCTGTTTCCTCAGGAAAAAGCACCATCTTGTACTATAATACAGTGCTGCCAGGAAGCAGAGAAGCCCTAGAGTTTGGTTGAACCTCAGAGGAGACACACGCAAAGCGTATTCAGAGAAGTCGGCACACAAATCAGTTATGCCACTGCATTGAAGCTGAGAGACCCCCTTCTGGACTATACAGGGTAAGAGCATTATTTACCGGCAGGTGAGGAGGCCGTAATTACACAATCTTTGCTTTTCAGAATACTTTGTTGTATCTTTGTAATACTCTCACCTTGCATTTGCTTCTGGCTTGTTTTCTTTGACAGGATTTTACGTGTATGTAAAATCGGTTTTATGTATGTTATGTCTTCTTCGTTGGCTTCAGGTCATGACTGTCTTACTACATTGTGATACATTTCTTTCTGATACATTTACTGAACATCTACAAACAAGATCTTCATAAAAAGAACTCCATAACACTGCTGACTTTGTGGTTATGCTAGTTCTTTTATATTATTTCAGTACGGTATTGTTTCAAAAATCAACAGTTATAGAGTTCCCTTTATGAAAATATTGTTTTTATGGCATGTTCACACAGATTATTTTTACATTCTTGGATTTTAATTATCGATTGTTCATTATTGACCAGACATGCAATACGTAACATTAAAAATCTCACAATATACTAATGATCATTCATTACCGGAAAAATTGCCTGGTCATTCAAGAGTAGTCTTATCATTTTTGTCAGTGTTTGGAGGTTTGCATATAATACATAGAGCCAATTGTCAATTTGAGATCCATTCATTATATGAATCACTTTTATACATTGCAGTATTTTTTTTAAATTTCATAACACATGAGGGATGTACAGATCGTACATTATTCTGTACACAACATCATCGTGAGAAGCCAGTATTGTGCTTAGTGCCATGTGCAACGACATTAACTATTTAACAAATGGGTAAACAATATATATCCCTATATTCATTCATTCAAGCGTCGTAGTCAAAGACGAATTAAACCTCTCGACTCTTGCTGTCTGCTTGCTGTATGTATTGATTTGCAGCCGCATGACAAGCTGTTTGGAGGAGCAGTTTGGTTGCATTAATGAGCCACTGAGATTATATACCACTTATATATATGTTTTATACATTCCATTTAAGTTTTTCACTATGAAATGCACACAAAAAATATGGAAGTTCCTTCTATTTTAATACATCAGACTAGTTCAACTTGAGATGTGCCTCTTCAGTGATTGGACAGCTTGGTAAAAAACATTGCCTTTATATTTATGGCTGTTTTTCATATTGCCGTTCAAATATAGGGTCATGAAGCCCAGACGGTTCACATTTTTGCTCCCAGGGAACTGGGAGAGAGCAAAAAGATGGACCGTCTCGGGGCCTCGGAGGATTGATTTGAGAGACACTACTGTGGATGGTGCAAACTTGTTGAACTTTCTTGGTTTTATTGTTGTCATCTCTAGTACAAAAGTGTTTCTTTGAGCTTTCCAACAGCTTACTGTATGCTGGAGATTACCCATGTATGGGCTTTTTGTGGTTTAGAAACCCAACAGTTTCTCGAAAGGTAGTGTGCCGCTCAGCAATTTAAGGATCCGTGTCCACGTCCAGATAGTGTTGGGCTTGAATTCTGCTTTCGTTTAGTTATCATATCTTATGTTTGGTACTACTGGGGGAGGCCTTTAACCCCAAATACTCCAGGGGTGCAGGGTCAGAGTGCTGAAAGCTCTGTGCTCTGACCCCAAATACTATGTCTTTCATGCAGTGCAAGATGGGGAACGTAAACACCCAAGAATTCCTACGTACGTTGCACAAATGGCAAATTAATTGAATCGTGCAAAGGCCCATCTTTTTTCTTCTTGGACAAGATAAACGTGTTACAATTAAAAAGAGGCCAGGATGCTACTGCATCCTGGGAAAACCTGCCGATGTTAAAAAATCTCTGTCGCTCTGTGTGTCCTTCTGCCAAAGTCCACGCTTAACCCAGCAGGTGAGTGAGACGCAAAGAGACACATGAGCACCAGCGGAAGTGCAGGGGGGCATTTAATAGAGGAGCTCAATGGCATTTCAGTCAGCGGGAGGCTGGCAGGGCGTTGGGGGCACGTCCCGTGGCCCCTACTGGCTTAGCGCGTCCAGGATGCAGGCAGCTCAGTGCTGACAGCGCCTCCTATCAGCCCCTTATGGAGCTGCAGTTTCTGCTTCTGGAGAGACATTAGTACTCATGGTAAATGAAAAGGACTCAGTTTCTATACCTGTGTAAAAAAATGCACACTGATAGCATAACTGAGCTTTTATTTTTCCACATTTTTTCTCCTTGCATAACTGGCATTTATTCTTTATAGGTCATTTAGACAGGATGAGGAACTCTCCATGGACTCCAATCCAAAGATGTCACACAAACAATCATATCATTGGTATCCCATCCTTATTAAAATACTGCTTCTGTACAGAGACCCCGTCAACAATTTTATCAGTTGTTGGTTAAACATTGGTTCTCATTGATTCAAAATTGAATAGATTCCGCCATTCTTGCTAGCTGCATAACACCTAAATTGCTGGGCAATTTGGCTGGACGTAGATACTTTGCTGATGAATGCTACTAGAACACAAAAACATGTCATTGTGCTCACTGCTCTAATTCCATAGCACAACTTATTCACGTAGTTATGAAACTAGCAATATGCAGTTAACTTATCTGACAGTGCAGGAAAGACAGTAAAGACGAGATATGGAGAAACTAGTCCAATACCACCGTAGACGTAAACCACAGAAACTGCTGCTCACTGATATACACGCTAAGCCAAACACTGAAATGCGTTTCTAAATTGCTGATGCATGTGGATCCTGTTGTCAAGTTTCCTGTCCCTCTCTCTTCTCTCTGACAATCAACAGGAACAAGACAGTAACTTTCTCGCATTGTTTCCAGTGAGATACGTATAATTAACTTGATTGTCAAGGGTCGCATAAACCGAAAATAGTAGCCCCATAACCCAACACGGCTACAGCAGACATGACAAAAAAAAATCACACTGTTTCACATTTTACACATTTTCTACAGTTGTTCATATTTGGCAAAGTAGGCATTAATATGCTTAGACATCTGATGTTTCTATCACCCATAGACAGAAACCAAATAGTTAAACTTTCGATACTAAAATGACTTCTCGTCAACCAAAGGTGAATCAGTCAAACTGGTGTTGTTGTGTCACACCTAACCTCATGGCCTTTGTATACATATTTGGGCACTTTGTGTGGTACAATCCCAGGTCTTAAACTTTGGCTGCTATGAGTAACACTGAAATGTCCTTTTGTGGGATTAATAAAGTTAATGTTGTTACATTCAAGTGGAATAGGTTAATTAGAAGACAAGCTTTACACTTCCGCAATCAGTATGAGCTCTGTGCTCTTGCACAATGAAATATATCCAGATTGCTTACTATCTAAATGCCCCTTGCTTCAGAGGCTATTTGATGACAGAAGATCATCGTTCCTTGTCAAGCATTCTTTAAGTATGCATGTTGCTTCACCTCTTCTGAGACATCTTATCATAGGTTGACCTGACCTTCCATATAATTCCTTGTAACACATTAGCTGCTATGGCTTCTTCTGTCTCTGAACACAAGCACACACCCAGTCACCGTGTTCCAATTTTCCTTCTGTGTCAACTCGTGGTTCTGGATCCAAGACCCACTCAACCACAAAACTGTACTTCACAAATGAGACACTGATAAGGATCATACTGTAGGTCCTGTTACTGTTAAGTTGCATTGTAATATTTAGCCTGTTCTATGATTCTTAAGATATATAATGACTCTGAGAGAAAATCCTACTCCATATATTGCAAGAATTAATGGCTATAGCATCTGTGTTTCATCTGTGTGTGTGTGGTGCAATAGTGACCTCTGCTAGTCCTTAACTAGAACACTCTAAGTCAGTAATATCCAGAACATACCCATACCCAAACATTTCAGGGCAATCCAGTTGAAAGGATAAACACCTCTGACTATGGTATCTTTGTGTGTTTATATATCAGCAGCATTACTTGTTTTTGCTCAACTGTTTACTAAAGCTCTTTCTATGGGACATAGACAGATTTGTTATGGTTTTGACTCACCGAGATGTTAAACGAAATAATCTGTCTGACCAGATATTTAACTGTAAAAATTTAATCTTTTTCATGAAAGCTGGCAATGTTAAAAGAAAGTCTTAGCCCGCATACTTGGGTGGAGAAACCATTGTGTTAGCAAAGGAACTGATGCGTAGTTGACTGACTTCCTTTTAGCACGTGTGAAGAGCTTTGTGCTGCAAAAGGAAATTGGACGAGGAATGAAGAGGTGAGAGGAGTGGTTTGAACCATGAACTCCAAGTCTGATGAGTGTTGCACAAAATGGTTGAAAGTAAACAGGAACTCTGCTATTTTTTGAGCAGGATTTGGTTCTGCAAAGCTAGGGATCATTGAGAATATTCAAGTTATAGAGAGGAAGGAATTAGTCAGTGGAGACTTACACAAAGAAGGTCAGTATGCTGTGAAGGTAAAACAAAGGTCTGTACTTTTGTGATGCACAAGCACAAATCGCAGAAGAGTGCTTAAAAGAGTACTCAACGTTTAACCCTTTGCGGCATGCCTTTACGTTATATTTCTGCTCCAATATAGGCACTGATACGGTGTGAAAACAGAACAAAAAAATCGCTGAGGTCTCCAACAGTCAGCTCACGCACCCATAAAGAGTAGCTCACCAAACAGTTTTATAATAATCCCAAATATCAGAATTCCCAATTCTCACACACCTGGGGTGACCCTCATGCTTTCAAACTCGACGTTCACGCAGATATCTTATGGCAAATCTATATTATCTATTATAAACCTACAAATTAGGTACATCAAAAGTGCTGGGGTAGTTTGCGAACCCTACAGAATATTTACAAGGTAACAAAACTGTTACATACATGTAAATGCATGTACATGTGTGCACAGACTTGTCTTGAATTTAAAATCACACTTCAGCTAACTGACCAAACCCTGAATACATAAATGAAAAAATGTGCAATGTGTGCATTTGTGAGCTAAGTATCCTGCATTCAGTCAAATGCTCATTTAGTCCGTTCAGATATTGTCTAAAACTTTTGAACTGTTACTTTAGTTTCAGTTATATGATTATCGCTAACGTTCATTTGCCAAGAAAAATCACACTTTGCGATTTACGTTAACTCTGTCGCCGGACTGAGCGTGTTTATGCGTTGGGCTAAATTTGATTAGACTGTGTGGTTAAAAATGTGGTTGGTTATGTTTTAGTATCCAACTAATTCCAAAGTGGCCACCACTACAGGATCTGAGTCAATAGTTACTATTCAAGTAATAAAACACTTCAGACCAGCTGTCAAACCTGCACCCTTATCAGTGATAGAAAGTTAAGGCCCATCTCACGTCATTTCCATAAACTTTCATAAAATGGCTGATTACCTTTAATTGTCTTTATGGAAACCGGCAAAGCCTCTCACATATATATTTCAACACTGGCATATTCGTAACTCACATCCATGGTTGACTGTGATGACAATCCGGTTGTCCACCGTTTCTTCCCGGCATTTACAACAGCCATAAAAAATTTTATGGTTTTTTTAGTTAGTCACTACGGAAGCCGAGAAAGGGCATGTAATATCACCTCTTTCACCATTTTTTCGTGATGACATAGTAATTATCTCAAGATCTCGAGAACATGGACGCCATTTTCTCATAATTAGGGGCACTGTAAGGAAAGGGGGGGGGGGTCAGTTCGGGGGATCCCAAACAACCCGGACTGACAGGGGCCCCCAAAAAATATGGAAAATATGTAGATTGGTCTGGACAGGGGGCCCAATATGACACGCTTTCTGCTTTCATAGGGCCCAAAATCTTTAGCAACGGCCCTGCTCATGGTTACAGAAAAATTATCTCAAGAAAATGGTCCTGACACTTCACTTTCTTCTTTGCTCTCATCCTGGAAAAGGTAGGAGACCTCTGACCTATATGTAGTTCAACATCTTGCGCTGTAGTAAAGGACCCCATCGTATGTAACCTCACAGAAATCCCTAGTACTGCGAGATATGGTTTGAAGGCAGTTGTCTAGAATAAAATGGATCCACTTAGTCGGAAAGTAGAGTTAACGTTGGGCAATCTGTTTTTCTTCCAAAGTCACCCAGGGTGTACTTGTCATCAATCAGTGGTGAATATTCCCAGTTCCGCTGCCACTCACAAAAGTTTAGTCCATTAAGCGTTTATGTGAGAAAGCACATGCACTGCCTTCATTAAGCTGTTGGAATCCATTTTACAATCATGCTTCCATGGAGTGCGGCATTCCTGTTAACCAGCTGCAATGGGCATCTAATGACTGCGTCTGCATTTACATTTCATTACCTTTATGATAAATGATAACGCAAATTACATAAAATTGTAATGTGATTAGCTTGGTGGTGCAAAACTCAAGGTAAATGTTAAATATTGAAATAATAATTATATTATCTGTGTATCCCGGGTGGATTTTTATTTGGCTACGTTCGTTCTCACATAATAATAATAATAATAATAATAATAATAATAATAATAATAATAATAAAGTTATGCCTTGTACACGCTGAATTCTACAATGAATACGTTGAGCACATGAGACAATTTGTGAAACATTAAAGAACCTTGAATAACCTTGAATACATTCCGCTGGTTATACATTGAAAGCGAATTCTCCTACCTTTCAGAAAATAACGCGCTTTGTGGAACAGGCAGCAGTTCTTCGGTAATGTGAATAACTGCAATCAATTCAAGTAATGTGAATAGCTGCAATCAAAGAAATATTAGAAACTGCGAATATAAAACTGACAGTTCATTAAAAATCGAACTATTGATGTTATCTTAGTACGATAATGTATTTTATATGTAGTTTTTTGTAATATCCAAGCACGTTACTTAAACACATATTACCTTTAGTTGACCGCAGTTAAATGAAGAAAAAAAAAACGTCTTCTTTTATAGTACATCGAGCGTCACGTGTGCGCTTCAAGATTCCCAGTCAGCATAAATAAAAAGAAAAGCTGCCTGACTTTTCTCACTCTGATCAATGGCAGAGTAAAGAACTACTTTCACTGTGGTGTGGATTCCTGCGCTTCTCAGAATTTTTTTCTCACCAGTTATAAAAGTTAGAAGAAATATCATCATGTGGTCGGTAAGTAAAGTGCGTCTATTCTTATGACTTTATCTGCGCGGAAAACTCAGGTGCTGAAGCAGTCGGTTGGCATTTTAAACTGCAAACAAAAACCGTCTCTTTAAACCGTTGCAACCCGTCTTGCATTATTTTGTATTGTTTGGAATACCAAAATAATAGTTTTTTGTTATATACAGTACATTTTCATTACTTTCCTGAAGTATAAGGGGAAACGCTTCCACAACCTTTGTAAACTTTCTGTTTACTGCGAAACAAATGTTGCAATTTCTTGATTTTCCTGAGAAAAGAGGAACCGTCTCTGAGAGTTGAATGTTCTGGCTTTTTTGTCCGAATTCCCTTAAGAAATCTAATCCCTGCATATTTTCATAAATGAGTTAAAAGAACTGCATGGTTTGTCTTAAACTAATTTGCATGCGTGTAACCTTCTCAGTCTGTTCTGTTTACAAGGGCAATATCCTATCCCTTCAAACTTGTGTGGGAGTCCTGCTGACTGGGCTATTTTTTCTTTTAAAAAATCAGTACTGCTACCTTTCCCCAAATCACCTTCCCAGATTTGTGTAATAATTTTTATTATTTGTATTTTAATTTTATTTTATGTGGTACTGTTGTATTTTTTTTATTTATGGCGCTCATCGTTGGAGCAAATAAAGGTTTACAGCTGCAAGGCAATAAAGGGCGCCATGGAAAAAAGAAATTACCCAGCTTTATGCCTGAGTCTAACTACAGAGTACGATAGGAAGGTGACTTTATGTCACATCCTGCCTCCACGTCCACCTCATCCTCCTGTCTCCTCCCTAGTGTCACCCTAGCAAGCCACACCTGATACTCATTTGCGTTACCTCTCGTTCCTATCCGGGTGTTCCCAGCTGCCTCTCTTTAGCTCCCTCATTAATCTCGTGCTTCTCAGTCCTGTGTTCCCCAGTCCAGCAATTGTTGTTTGTGCCCTACCCTCTTCCAGTCCTCCCATTTTGATCCCATATAGCCCCATTTCTTTCTTGCCATGGTTCACTGAGTTCAATGGAACCTCTTTTGTTTCAGCGCCACACCTGCCCTTGAGTTCTTTATCCTGTCTGCCGTGACATTTCACCTTTTACAAACTGTGTAATCCTAGGACAGCACCAACATTTAGTTTATTAGCAGTCCGAGCACCAACAGTGGTGGACCCCTATTGTTTTCTCCCTGTTAGTTTGGTTTCATTTATGTCATTAAAATGGTAAATCTTATTTTTTTCACTTTTAAGTCCTTTGATCAGTAAAATATTTGAAAGAAAAAGAGTATAACTGTGAGGATGGAGTTTTCGGGGTAACTGTATGATTACCATTCAAATAGTCTGTAGGGGTTGCAAACTACCCCATTGCTCATTTTGATGTTTATATTTGAACAATATAGATTTGCCATAAGACTTTTTACGTGAATGTGAGAGTCTGAAAGCATGACTGTCAAGCCAGATGCGTGAGAGCTGGCAGCCCTGAGAAAATCCGCCTATGTGAATACAAACAACTAATTTGATAATTTTCAGTTAAGTGTATATAGGAGTCATCAGGGAGTGTATCAGCCTATGATACAGGTACCTTGTTTCCAGGCTCGTGTGCTGGATCCCTGAGCCCAGCTCTCTGCATGTGCTCCCTGTGGTATGAACTGACATACCTTTGACATACTTTAGGCTTCCTGTTTGCAAACTCAGTGTGACCTTACATTGGATAGGCTGTCATGGGCAATGGATGGATGGATAAATAAGGCATTTCACTTTGTCAGTGTAGTAGCATAAATCATTGTCAGTTTAGTAAATGTATGTAATGATGTCCATATACTTCTTCATTAGCATTTGTTATTGAGGTCATCATCATCATCATCATCATCATCATCTAGCTAATCCCTAAATACTTAATTTAATATGGTTAAGGAGAAATTATTTTTGAAAAGATGGGATTGATGTTTAAGGTGTATGAACAGAAACTGGCTGTACAATTGTCTTACATTAGTTGTAAAACTGTGTTACTCAGAGTACCGTCGTTAGTTTTTGAATGACTTATTTAGCCATTTTTTATTCTGAAGAAATACACAAGGCTTGAATTTTGAGTGGTGATCTCTCAAAAAGATGGAATCCCATTCATATCAATAACAAATAAGTCAGACTCAATCTGACCTTCATCTGAACAAATTTTGTGCGTTGAATACACTGCACTATGCATGTATTCAAAGTGCAATTGCATTCAAAGATAACCCGATATATTTGGATTAGTTTTTTCTTTTGGTCAATTAATAGTGGAAAAATTTGCATGTATTGGAGTCCAGCTGATAGGTGTAATACTCAAATATCATACAAATTTCGAAAACATAAGTCCAAGCAAGCTGGAATAGCAGTTTTGGTAGACTGACTAAGCATAGGAAATCCCCATACTATTCTGTTCTACCTGGCTGAGACACAGGAAGTCGTATCAATCTGGGGAAGTGCCCTTTCAGTTTTCTTATCTTCCCTAATTATCTAACATCCCAGTTTATAATTTGGAGACCCCTCAGGGATTTCTGAGGTCACTGAGGAGAAAAGGAGAAAGATGAGTTGGATGCAGGGTAAGATGGAAGCCTAGCGGATCCTCATGCAGTCGGACGCAATGTGAATCTCTTAAGTTTGGTTTTATTTCATGCGACATACAAAGGACATACTGAGCATTTACAATAACATTTACAGTAAAAAGCAAAGACGGCTACACAGAAGAGGTGAGGG
>JAABNY020000035.1:7837138-7847730 GCA_015164015.2 Brevimyrus niger
ATTTCTTGGGATTCCAGGCTCACTGGAAGGGCAGGTATGGAGAATGGGTGAATAGTTTCTTTGATCCGGAAATAGCAGCTTTGATGTTTCCTGTTCCATGACCGGCCAAAGCACCTTTTTCCTAAGCTATCTGAAAGATTCAACTGAAACGAATCAGAGGCGCTCAGGTGAACAGCACAGAGGTTCAGTGGGTTCCATTGTCACCCTGTGCTTTAGACCAGTGTATGCGGAATTCAATGATTTATTCATAGAGTAAATGATTACATGATTTAGTCATAGAGTTTGTCACCAAAAGGGGCATACGAACTGGGGGTGGGGGGTGTAACCCTCAGTATTTAATTTGGCTTAATTTGTCTCCCCCCCCCATAAAGAGATCTTTGTATTTAAATTATTAAGTTGTGCCTCCACCAATATCAAGCTTGCTCTTTTGACATTGGTCACCGTGGTCTGCTTTGCCAAATGCTTTATGGTGAGACTGGATGTCTCATTTAAGAAAATAAACTGGTAATAAATACTTTGAAAATATTTACAATTTCCAAGAGCATACATGGAATGACACATTACGCTCTACATTATTAGCACTTTTACAATTTATTTTAAAATTCCATCTCTGGTCCTTCCACCTGAATTTGCAGTTCTGGAGATCCTGCAGCTGGTGAATAAGCGGGACCTCTTTCTGGCTGACACCCACATCTTGGAACTGGAGCAGGAGTGCGAGGAGGTGGTGCCTGTAGGCTCCCCAGGAGCGGCCGCTGAGGAGGTCACCAGCCCCGGCAGCAAGGACGGGGGCAGGCGCAAAGCCAAGGATGTGGAGCTGCTGTATGAGGCCCTCCAGAAGGAGCTGTGGGACGTGGTGCGGGAATCGCTCCGCTCCCCCACGGCTGGGCCCAATCTGGGTTTGGTGGTGCAGGTCCTGGAACAGGAGGAGCAGGCAGACCACAACTGGGCCCAGAGAGACAGTGCACCGATAGGCCCGAGGCCCCGACAGCTCAAGAAACGTTGGAAAGAAGCAGTCGCAGAAGCCGCAGACGGGAGCTTACCCCAGCAGATAGAAGCACAGACTGGGCAGCTGGCCTCATTTCTGGACCAGCTGCGCTCCCGCGTGGTGGAGGACCTGGGCGCGGCGTGTCGAAATGTAGTGTCTATCTACCCCGAGGAGTATGGTGCTTTCCACGTATACGTGCAAAGCTATCACCAGGCTGTGGCACAACGGCTTCAGGAGATAACGTCCAGGTCACTGCAGATCACTGACACCTACTCTCTCCTGGACTGGATATACAATATATACAACAGGTGAGTCCTATCTTTTATAATAGTTCTATAAAATGCTTGGAGAGAAAAGGGTGATAGATTTGAGCCTGGTATTTCAGGTCAACTAGTCGGTTGAAACAAAATCCCGGTCTGGACTTTAACTTTCTGGATCTGAATTACCCAACTCTGTTCAGGTCCACATAAATGCATTATGAGTTATTTAGCTCTGCTAAGCGAGCATGTTCTGTGTCTTTCAGAGATGTTCTTGGGGTGGTCAGTATAACTCACCCTATTAACCGCAACCAGCTTGGGCCACTGCTGCCTTCCGAGACCGTGGATAAACTGGAGCTGGATTGTCTGAACTCTGTGCGGGTAGGGCCTCCATCACTGACACTTAAGGAGGGGGGTGTGAATGGAGCACATAATGAGTTAAGCAGCGGGGATATAAGTGACAACTGGCAATCAGAACAGCTCCCGACAGCTTCCCTGTTGTAAACGTCTAAAATATAACAGACTCCCCTTGAAAAAAAAAAATACAGTTTCATTGTATTAGATCAAAAACTCCATTCTCCAGTGAATCTTTGTATATCATGTCTTAAAATCATGAAGCTGGATAACAAAAAACTCAGAATTATGCTTTTGATTATATACGTTGTAGTCAATATTTTAAGAATATTGCAATTTAAAAAACGGATTTATTACCTTTCTGTGTATTTCTGTTGATTGTATACAAATAAACAAATGTACACTCTTTAATTTACACCCAGAAAACTGCGATTTAGGATTGACATTTTCATGAACTGAATGTAATGCTAGTGTTGCTTTATAGGCTAAGGTGACCACAGAACTGTCTCAGGTCTTGGATGAAGAGGAGAAAAGGTGGACGGAGACACTGAACATTGAGGAGTTCCAGTCACCTTTGGCCCGCATTGTCATTCAGGTAATGTCTGATTGCCTTCTAACACTCATTTAGTCTGTCATTCTGTCCATCAGTGTTTCGTAGCGGCTTATCGAGTTAAAGGGTTTGGTTAATGTGGTGCCTTATACTGTTTTATATTTTCAGTAAATTTTAGCATTTAAAAATGCAAACCTTGAGAAAGAGTAAAAAAATAACACTTTCATACAATGTCAGAATAACAAAAAAGGTCATGAAGTTCTACAGGGCCACTTTATTTTTACTGCAGCACACTCTAGTGGACACTGCGAGTAATAACTATCCCATCCACTCCTCAGAAAGCAAGCTGGTTAAGACTGAAGTTCCTTTTGTTGTTGGTGACGATGATGATGAGGAGGATGAGGATGTTCTACCCGTGGGTAAAGAACATGTGGACCGGGGGGTTGTTCCATGAAGCAGGATTTCTCAGTTAGCTTGGTTAACTTAAGCGAGAAGTCATTATCGTCCAATAAGAGTTTAGGTAAAGAACATTCCTATTGGGCAATCATGACTTCTAGCTTAAGTTAACCCAGCTAATCGAGACATCCTGCTTTGTGAAACACCCCCAGTATCTGAAAAATCTCACAGCCAGTGTGTAATTGGTTTTCTGTACAGAGATTGCAGGTGGACCTAGACAGATCTGCAGCTATTAACAGAGACCTTGGGGCTAGGGTGGCACAGTGCAGCCTTAATGGACTGGCCGATTTCCTGTACAGGTGAGAAAAATGTACACAAATATAATGATAAATGATACACACTGCTACACTGCTTTGGGTCAGAAACCTCCCCTCAGGTGTACCCTAGCCATTCCATGCATGTTCAGTTTCACAACCAGCTACCTTAAGTATTACTCAATTATTTAAATAACTCAATGAGATGTCGATTAGCCAAACAAGATGTGCTAATCAAAAAAACACAAATACTGGCGTGACTTTAGGAGAGGCTTTGAAATGACTAAGCTGACACACTTTGATAGAGATAATATCATAGCTATACACCAATAAACATCAATTATTTAGACATCTTTTTCTTTGACTGCTTAGGACTTTTATACAGTACTGAGTATTTACTGTATATGTACAGATAGTCCTCAATTTACATACAAATGTTAATTTACTGTTTTACCTGTCTTTTAGCTTCCAAAGAAAAGTAGAGATGTTTCATGAACGCTTTATGAGGTATGTCCTTCTCTGCTGACTGGAGTCAGCTTTGTTCTTACCCTGTTGGTGGTGAGCTGCTGTACCTTGGTGACTGGCAGTTTCCAGTGGTTCTCCATGTACTTTGCAGCTTGCTGCCATGTCACCTCAGAGAATTCCTCCTGTTGATCTATTTTCAAATAATGGTGTTAAACCC
Organism: Brevimyrus niger; assembly: GCA_015164015.2. Lineage (NCBI taxonomy): Eukaryota > Metazoa > Chordata > Actinopteri > Osteoglossiformes > Mormyridae > Brevimyrus > Brevimyrus niger. Next base: position 7,840,677 of record JAABNY020000035.1, read on the forward strand.
GTCCCAATCAAAATTCTGTTTTTTGTCAGAACATTTTATTTGATTCCTCTTTATTGGTTATCTGGTTACATGGTTTCCGCTGTTTATTTTTTGTGGGTCTGATATATATATACACAATTGTTGCTGTTGTTGTTGTTTTAGTGAGAGTGGCGAGTGGAGCGATGGGTATGTCTCCAAGACGATCGCCCTGGTTAACTGCTGCCCCCCTTTCAGGTATTCAGGCATTTCCGTCAAGCATTTGTCTACGAATAAGAAAGGAATAGACTTTTAGAAAATATGATCAAACTGTTCTTCTCAAAACTGTTTTGTCAGAAAGTATGTTGCACAAAACAACTTTTCCACTTAAATTTTGAAAAACATTGGTTCATAGGAAAAGGATAATTTGTTAAATGGCAATTATTAAGGAAATGCAATTCTATGGTCTAGGTTAATTACAGCAAATCACAGCATCTTCTGGAAAAAACTTGTTAACAGCGACACAACATTACTACTGCTACTGTAAATTTTGTAAATATTATTATTATTATATTAGTTATGTGAAACATAAGTGATACTGTATGTCAGCTAATAATGGCCAGCAGACGCTCAGTAGCCTGTTTTTGTAGGAACTTCATCCAGCGCTGCAGGCAGTGCGAGCCTGCCGTAAGTGAAGATTCAGCACGCAGAGCTAATATGTCACTGGACAAAATTGTGAACCAAGGACTGAAGGTGCTGAGTGACGGGCTGTACGAGAACATTAGGGTAAGACGAAATGCTCTCGATCGCCCACTTATATACAGCACTTACAGCTAAACGCTAATGCGTTCATCCAAAACCACTGTAAGGTTTTTACAGAGCTTGACATTTCCATTGCAGCAGTTAAGGTTAAATGCCAATCTGAGGGGCTGTAACAGAGACCTTTCTGTGACGCGTTCCTTTACCAGTCTTTTCTTTTTATATTTATGTATATTATTTACATGATCAGTTATACTATATGAGCAGAAATTAATCCCATTTAAGCTCACCTCTCATCAGTGATGACTGTCATGAAAGTAATTGATTTCTGTGAAAAATATACACTTCTGGGCAAAAAATGGGCCAAACCCAAATTACACAATTGGCCCATTTTTTCTAGAAGTGTATCACTATCCTATAGGCCCAAATAGAGTCTCACTTTTATGGTTCAATTCATCCCCAATATAAAGATGATTTTCCATTCTTTCAACACAAGCCCTTCTTTGACAAACTGGTGAAAAGGAAATGGCTGAATAACACAGATCACTATGAAGCAATTGAATCTATCATCAAGGAACATTTTAAGAAATTCCGTCGAATGGATTGTCCTCCCTATCAGGTATGCCATTTCATCCTCATATCAACTCAGCTACCAAGACTAATAGCAGGCAGCATCTTTGCCTTAGAATATATTTACAAGTTTCCTAACAATAATATTTTGCTATCACTTTCCTGTAATGCACTATTGACACCTTAATAACGCAGTACAAAGCATCCTTAATTTTTATACCAACCATTATAATGCATTATGAACACATCTACAGTGCATTATAGATAGCTTTATTGGAGCTTATGTATTGTAATTAGCACTTTAATGCTGTATGGCTGTCAACAGAAGATGCTGTAATGGTTTATTACATAACATTATAAACCATTATAAAGCTTTATAGATGACAGCTTTAAGTAAAGTGAAATTGCGACATGACTATTACCGACAGACTTTGGTGACTGAGGTGCACAGGAGGGTCCTGATTGAATATTTGCGTGCTATAATGAGAGGAAGGATCATCTGCACATCGCTCAAAATGAGGAAGAAGATGGCCAGCAGACTGCGTGATGAAGGCAGACAGCTCAAAGGGCTCTTTAAAGACCTGGTCAGTAATACTATTACAATTGACAAATCAAATGTTTTGCAAGACCTGGCCCGTCAGTTCATTTGTTACTTTTGGTCTGCGAGCACTGAAAAAAAAACACAAGAAGAGGATTGATGGTTCAGGGGGTCAGGCGGTGTGCAAAAGCCAGCAGACTATTGTACCCCCCACTCCTCACCCCTTGAACATAGCGTCCGTTCTGCGTTCCAGTTAAAACATCCGTTTGTCACCTCTGCGGACAACAGGAAGGCTTTGTTTACTGAGGAACATCCCGTCCTGGGGCTTTGAAGCACCAGTTGGACACTGAAACTAAGTAAGAGACGTGGATCAATCCACTGTAGACGGGGGTTAGGATTCTGACATTTTATACCTGCATATAGAGGAATAAAATCTGAACTACAGAGTAGCTGGGTAATGTTTTCTCATTAAAGGATGGTTTTTAACCTTCACACTATAGGCTCCTGGCTCACAGTGACCCAGTAACATAGGGGTTCCCAACTTGAGGACCAGATTTACAAAAATGTCATAGATTAGTAAAACAGACGGGGGGAAGGGTGTTTGGCGGCAGATCAAGCTGCAGGCCAGATTTTGTAAGATTATTTTTCCCCCCACAGATATGATCAGAATGCATTAACGTTATGGGTTGTAGTAAAACTAGTTTGGCTTGAAAATTTATTTCCAAGAAATTAGCTTACCCCTCCCCCAAATTGCAGCTGTCGTGGATACACAGATATGGAATATGGATGTATAATATAGTTTATCAAAATACACATACTGGACATCCAGTTATGCTACACAAGAAACAGCCAGTCATACTTTGCAGGTGAGATGAGGGAAAAAAATTGTCACCTTTTTTTTGCCTTGTGCATCAAATTCACAAGTAATTCACACTGTAGGAGTGTCATAACAGAGCAACTGGACACAAGTATTTATTTTTAATAAGCGCTTATTCAGCAGAGAGGTGCAGGGGGCATGTAGCCTATCCGTGGTGGCACAAGGCAGAAGCATGCCGGAGCAAGGCTACACTCTAAAAAATGCTGGGGTATTTTTTTCTACCCAATGCTGGGTTATTGTGCATTCCAGCAGCCAGCCCGGACCCAGCATTTGGGGTAATGGCCTGACCAAGCTGTAGGGTTATGTTTTTGCCCCAACACTTGGGTTTCTGTAGTCCTGTTCCCATGAGAACACGCATCACATTGAAAAAAAATCTTTGTTGGAACCATTGGAGAACAAGCATCCAAACATCCTAGAAATGGCTGATATGGCATAGATGTGACAAGGCGAACTTTTAATTCATTGTGTTATAATAATAATTATAGTAAAATAGTATTCACTATTCAACTAGCTTACATTAGTTAATATTGGCTAGCTAGCTAGTTATATGTGAGTTAAAGGAGTTATGTAGTTAAAGGAGGTGATAGTTGAGGATGAAACCCTGACAGCTTGACACTGAAGTAGCCAAGTTTGCTGGTTTGCTAGATATTCACATTCTGTGAACAGCAATAAATATTGGCAACATTTAGTATTTGTAAAATGATTATGTTGCATAATGATATATATTAAAGATGGTGTTAATGTGTATTTAATAATTATGGAAGACATAAACGAACAAGTACCAGTGATAAATTTAATCCAGCTTTGGGTATTTGTTACACCCTGGCATCCATCCAACCATTTTTTGCACCCACTTGTCCAAAGCAGGGTTGTGGGGGCCTGCAGGCTCTCCCTGATAATATGGGTGCAAGGCAGGGAACAACCCTGGGTAGGACACCCACCCCAACACAGGGCACACGTACACACCTGTGGGTAATTTGATAACTCCAGTTCATCTCAACATGTTTTTGGGCTGTGGTGGAAACTGAAGGATGCAGAGAAAACCCCACAAAGATGCGGGTGAGAACATGCAAACTCCACGCACACGGAGCCGCAAACCGTGGTCCCAGAGGTGTGAGACAACAGTGCTAATCACTGCAGCACCACACTGTGCTGAACTGCATTACCCACGAGGCTGGATCAAAATAACCCATCATGTGTTCCAAGTTTTATATTGAAAAGCACTAATAAAATTAGCAGCACTATGGAGTTTTTGTTTGCATGAAAATAAAAATGACACAGACAACACCTGTTGTAAGCATATGGAAACTGTATCAAATGTACATGAAAATTAAAAACCCCTGGAGAGCTGTCACTGCCTTCCGCCATGTTTTCCGTGATGCAAAACAAACCCATGCTGCAAGCTGTACCTGTGTCTGGGACACTGTTGCTAGCTTTGGTTTATGTTGTACAGTATTTAGCGAGTGTTTTTCAAAGTGTAGTAATCAACCATGGTTTCAATAGTAATAAAAATTTTAAATGATAATACTAACCGTCAGAATTTTACCGTGGTTTACTGGGAATCCGGTAACTGTTTCATCCTCGTATTGGGGATGAAACGGTTATTTCATCCCGATATTCAGCTCTTCCGTTTTGGCTTCTCAGGAGTCTGGTGCTTCGTGGCTGGACACGGCAGTCCCACACCTATCAGAGATCATTCTTCTGGAGGACACACCCTCAATCCAGATGGAAGTGGGAGTCTTGGTGAGGGAGTTCCCAGACATACGGTAAGCTGACCTCTCCCAGGCTTGTAGACCATTAAACAGATTCCGCTTCAATAAACCAAATGAACAAATGAACACTCGGTACAAAAAAACAAGGCTTTAAAATACAGTCATCCCTTGTCCATAAACAGGGAGGGAATTTTAGAAAGCAAACAACTTCTTGGCATTTCCTGGTATTAATGGAAACCCTTTTACCCACTCGACACACATGAAAGAGGGGGAGTTCTCCATCTCAAGGCTTGACTCAAGAAGAAGCAAAAACATTGGCTTCCTGTTCAGCTCTGACACATTGGGGGTGTTTTTAACCAGAGGATGCCAGTCACTTACTTGAGTGTCCCTTTGTGGCAATATTAACCCAAGGAAGCAGCCTGTGGTGGAAATTATTAGCAGTAAAGCCATGCATAACTCTGTCCTTTTCCATGCGTAATAATTGCCCAAATCCAGCTCAATATTACCCACAACTCTGACCAGGTTTGACAGTTGGAGAGGATGGATGGATGATGGATGGGTGATTATTTCTGAACTGAAGCACTTTAGGATCCTCTGGTTGATTTCATCTTATTCCATCCACCTGTCTTCCTACTGCTGACCTGGGTCACTGTAGCTTCGTAATAATTACACCCTATTTCATAAGTATTTGAATCTATATTCACTAAAAAAAAAAATCAGTTTATCCTTAAATTTTGTCTTAGCATGACAGATTTTAATTGTGAATAACTAATTAGTTCCAAAGTAGTGTAGAAATCACGAGAGTTTGGGAAAGGAAAGGAATCATGAAACAATGCCTGAAATCATAGCCTGGGTAGTCAGAGGACGGGCAGGCGGTACTTTGAGAGTATGGCTCTCGGGTGTTTGTTTATTTTTCCAAGACAAGCTTACTGGCTAAGAGCCACTCGCAGACGCAGCCCCGTCGGCACAGACGGGAAGCTGCTCCAGAATCATTCCTGCTGGCCCACAGGAGACTACCTGGTGCCAAGATGCAAAATCAAAGGCTGACCAGACCAGTCTAACTCAGACAGATGTTTAAGCAATTTTCTGAGACAAATAGAGATCCCCGATAATTCTTTCTAGTTGTGTACTTGTTGTCTGAGTCTACTATTGAACAGTGTTTGTTCCTTGATTCCCCCACCACTATGTGTGCCCACACTGGCCAGTCGGTGCTTGTCTCATTGTGCAAACATTGCTCTCATTGATGCAGGCAGCTGCTCTATGAATTTTTATGCTCATATATTTTATAAAAAGCTTATATGTAACTAAAAAGATTGACAAAGTTTTTTTCATTTGGTTGGCTCTCTTCAATTGTGGTTAAACAAAATACATTGGAACAGATTTGATCTAATCAAAAGTTTGAGGCACCTCTTCTTTCCTTTTCCAGAAAGAAACACGTATCTGCAATTTTGAACATCCGCGGAATGACACGGCAGGCGGAGCGACAAGAAATTTTGAACATTGTGAAGGATATCGAGAACAGTGATAGCCTGACCCAGCTGTCCCGTGATCGAGCCCTCTTTTCTGAGGTTCCCGTGACATCCGAGGTGCACTGTGTCAATGTTGGTCTGAGCCGGATTGCCCTTACTGCTTCCTCTTGCTTTTCTGGTCTTCGAGCACAACGTAAGAGGGTCCCCAGGAGAGACATACACGATGGGATGCTGTAGCGGAAATCACTAGAGCAGCAACTCAATTTTTTTCTGGGATGCAACACATCACATACAAAATGAACTGAAGACCGGCTGAAGATTATATTAACCTTAGAACATTCTAAGGTATTTCACCAAAGATAAACACTTTCATTGACATAATAACAGATATGTATTGTTTTCTTCTCGCACATCAATGGATGTGGCCTGTCATGTTTTCTGTCATGAGGCCATTTAGACTTGACAATCTTCTGCCACCTTTCAGTTACCAAAAACCAAAGGCAATAAGTCAGGCATAACTAAGACAATATATTTAAATTGTGTTTGAGTTTTTGCATGGAATAAGGTGCTGCCTTCAATTAGAAAAGTAAATTTTTATCAGGGATTCAAAATGCTATTTTCCATTCACTGAAAAATATTTGCCTAAATACATAATGAATTGTGTAATCACAGCAATGATTTATGTGCTGCTGCAAAATGATACTTCTTTTGGTAATGGCTCGATTTAAGGTACTATTTAGTGTGATGTATCTTTTAATTACTGTACTTTTAAATGATTAGATGCATTGCTACATACTGGTTTTCCCTTTTGTTATAATAGTAAATATGAACTTTTGAAAACCAGAAATTATTCTTATACTCATGGGTGAATGGGAACAACAAAACAACTATTTATATGCAAACTGGAAGTCTTTATTGTCATATTTATTTTCAGTCTGACTTTTTAAATATAGTCAGACTCTAAGAAATGATTTATTAAAATGTACAGGGGTTTTCCCATCTGAATTACAACACATTATAAAATTAAAACTAAGTTGTAACAGTATCCGAAAACCATATTACAAGTTGTACTGATAACAACTTTTAGCTGTGTATGAGTTATTCATGTAAGGACAAAATTCAAATGTCAAATGATACCTAAACTCATTGCATACTTTTTGGGAGAGGGACATTT
>JAABNY020000035.1:7849332-7866404 GCA_015164015.2 Brevimyrus niger
ATATATATAGACACACACACCAGATATTTGATTTTATTTTGCTGAAGATACTTCATGTTAACAAAAAAAAAAACTGAAATTGCTAAATGTGTAAAGCATAATAATTACTACATAGCACTGTTTATTGACTTGTCTTATCTGCAACACTAATTGTTCAGATATATTACTATATATGTGGGGGGAAAGCTATGTACAAAATTTGCATAGTTTAGCCAGCTGAAGCAAATATGGAAAAAAACAATGGTCTAACAAGATGTACCTGAGTTCTGAAGAAGCCTAGATAGTTCTGAGAGTTCACAATCCTGGTGCAGGAACACACACACAATTATAACATGCAATGTTGAGAGTTGGAGACACTGGCCTATATCATCAGTCTGTGAGAGGGAACCAGTCCGCCAAGAGAACACCCCCATGAGCACAAGGTGATTGTGCAAATTCAACTATGTATATATTTTTTGGTAATTACTAATCATTAGGAATTACATTTTCCCATCAATCGCCATTTCTCCTTTGCTTATAGGACAAAATCACTATTCTGCATCTCCCTTCTACTCTTTTCTAGGCTGAAGCAGACACCCCTAAAAGCAAATCATGATGGTGTCTGGATGTGAAGAGTGTTGCCATTTTTCCTGCTCAGCTACACAAGGAAAAAAGCTGACTAATGGTTTTTATCATTGTGGGTAGCACCACTGACACCCAGCTATACACAAAGACAACAAAACTCTGTTTGAGAAATGCTGTTAACTTGTTTCCTGTTTCCTGCAAACATATATCTTTATTTTATGCTGAATAATATCCTCTTAACAAAGCCTTTCACAGGGATAACCTGCTGCCTATGTAATAATATCTGGATTGAATACTTTGATCTTCATACCTCAAAAATGTAGTCATTTATCTACTTCAAGTTGGATGGAGGATTTTCGTAAACTAATAACCGAATACTATGCAATAATAATAATTAAGTATGACAGAACAGAAAAAGCAGCAATCAATGTGTGTGTGTGTTAATTTTGTAAACCTAAACTACTGAAGGAGCTATTGAAAAAACAAGTCATGAATAACACAAATTAGATATTCATCTCACGTTTTGTTCGCCATTAATAAGTGGTGGCACATCTCAAGTAGCAGCTATATCTGATTATGATTTGTACTTCAGTAGTTACTGACTTATTACTAAGGATTTGTGCCCCCTCAAAGTGTTACTTCAGTGTGTGAATAAATGACCTGCAACGGATTGGCATCTCATTCAAGCTATCCTCTGCCTTCCCAGGCTCTTAGTAACCATGTACTAGAATTGTTTGACAAATGGATGAATATTTTTCTTCAATAGAAAGCGAAGACAAATCGTTTTGTTTTCATATTCAAATAAAATTTGCAAAAATGTAAGCTCATTCTTACAACGCGAATATACTCCTATGCCATTACTTTTACCGAACAGCAGATACATACTGAAAAGATGACAGGATGAATTTCAATTTCAAAGGACGAATGTCAAATTATCCGACATCCTCTGAAAGAAGTCTCAAATCAGCGATATAAACGGATGGACCGTGAAACTGTCTGTTCGGCCATTTTCAAATGGAAAATTGTATCCTTCAAAAGCGATAGGAGTTTAGTGACAAATTAAATAAACTAAATATCGCTAAAAGACTGACCAAGAAGTCAAGGTGCTGCACGCGCAGTTAAAATGAAAGAAGAGAGAGCTGCATCTTTTACTCCGTCGTCTTAAAACAAAACTGTAATAAAAATATGACTGCCATAACAACTGCAGCAACAACAACTGCTACTACGGTCAACAAAAGATACGTCCTCCCTATTCGCCCTGACCACCATACAGGTGAACAGGTGACTTGATTTCAGGCGTTTTGATTTCCGCCCAGATGCTCCCGGGACAATTACCGTGTAGCACCAAAAAGACGTGACATATACAACCGAGAATACGATTAAAACACACACACACACACACACACACACACACACACACACACACACACACACACACACACACACACACACACACATATATATATATATATATATATACATATACGATTGTAAAAGGAACTTCAAAACATTCCCGCTATCGCTGACATTACAGCCTGGCTGTAGGCTGCATCAGTCCAGAGGCGGAACACACGCAGCACCGGAAGTAAAACACAGTGTAGACACAGGAACATGCTCCTGCCTAAACATAGAAATAACAGCTGTCATTTACCTGTTACCCCTGTGCCTCTTACAAACTGGTTATTTTTACTAGTTATGTCTCCAGATTTTTAAACTGACGTGTATGTTACAATAATTGTTGGGGGAAATTTAGCTTCCACAATGTCGAGGTGCGACGTTTTTCAGAAACGGATAGCCTCCATTATAGAGGTACTTGTAAGAGCCGCGGTGTCCGAAATGAGGAAAGTTATGGGAGAAGTTTCCAGTAAATTAGCGCTGACGTCTCTCGCGGCGGGAGCGACGGGCGAAGAGTCCCCGCTGCTCGCGGCGCCGCGTGAAAGTGAAATTTACGCGGTGAGTCAGCGCGAGCCTGCTAGCTAGCCAGCTAACTGGCTAATGGCTTCCGTAATATGTTTTAGAATTAGTAGTTTCGTGTCAACAGGAGTAGTTTGTTATAATCAATAACATGAGAAAAGTAACACACAAATAGATCAATACGTCATACATTTAGACTTAACATATAAGAACGGTATAATTAAGTGATGGTTGAAACTAAGTAAAGTTTATCAAAAGTAGACCAGTGTTTTCTCTGCGTTTCATGAATGCATTGATTTATTAAGTTATCACTTTTCTGAAATGTCCTGTCAACTATATTTTGATTTTTTTTCTCCAGAAACAACAAGCCTGAATATAGAATCATTTAAACGGCCAGTTCATCTATTGATCTTAGAGTTAAAATTAAGTGAAATTTAAACTGACCTGCAGTTAATGCTTGAAGAATGAAATCTTGTTTAAAACATTCAGCTTTGTGCACCGAGTCGTTCTCTTTTGAGTCTCTCTGTTTTGTCAAAAACCGTTTATTTTTGGAATGCCTGAAAGTTATTTCAATCAATTTTTTCGGAATATTGATGGTCAGTACGTTTTATTAGCATAATGATTCTGGGCCTTTCCTTTTTAAAATTCATTATGTGCCTTCGGTGTTTCCTAACACTGCAGTGCTCAGCAGCAGGTGATCGGTGTGCTTGCTTTATTTTCAGGCAGAATTATTGGCAATCATGGAGAGGCTGGCTAAAGAAGCAGTGAAGAAAATTTGTTGCCTTGTGAATGAGGACTCTGCTGTGTTACGTTTGGAAGTGACGCAAAGCCAGACTGAAAACGAAGCCTTGAAAAGAAAATTGTATTTGCTGGAGGAGGAGCTGAAGACTGTGCAGAGATGTGTAGATGGACAACCAGGAAAGCAAGGTCTTGTAAGCAGCCCTTCTCTGAGAGCTGAGCTTGGTGCTCAGTTAAAACGGTCCGAAAGAGGTTAGAAACAAGAGTTTTCCGCTATCATTGGTGTTGCTTGTTTGATCATTAGGTATTAATTTAAATATTTCAGCGTGTAGCTGTACATCCCTAAGGTTGTGGGTTCAGTTCCTGCCCCCTGTTTCATGTGTGTGGTTTTTGCTTGGTTATCTTATGGTTGCACAGTCCTAAACTGGGATTGTCCATACCCATGTTAGTGTCAGTTTTCTTTTAGGTTTTTTGATTTCCAACCACAATCAAAATATGTAAGTCAGTTGGTGATTTTAAATTGACATTTTGTCAATCTGTTTACATAGTTATTCCCTCCAACTTATTGACAGTTTTAATAAATTTGTCATGGAGTAGAATCCAAATCATGGCACTGTGCTGGAAATGACACTTAATTCATGGAGTAGGTAAATGTTGAACTTGTTTATCGGCCTTTTTCAGAAAACTGTTTTTCTACCATCAGTGAAGGAAGAGAAACTGTGTCTTCCAATTTGGAGAGTAGAAATGCTTCATCTTTCATGGTGGATGAGGTCTGTCCAAGTTGCTTTCCTCTCGACATTGATGCTGCCACACATATTACCACCAAGTCAGACGTCATACAATTAGTTGGCTGTAGTTCTCAAATTGTTTGATAGAGATTGTTTGATAAATTGTTTGATAGAGAATGATGTCTAAAGTCCAAGAAATTTATGATTTGACTTTGCTGAAGTTCAAATTAAAATGTTCTTGAGTGTGCCATTATATGAGCATTAATAACAGCCGAACTGTGTATTTTTGCACTGAAATTTAGAAACCAGTATAATACTATGTTAATCTTTAATGGTTTCTTGATACATAAACGTTTTTAATAATGGACTATGACAATAAGAAAGATTTCATTAGTCTTTTCACAAGAATAACATAAAGTACAGACAGTTGTAAAGAAATATTGTAGCACATTAGAACAAAAATATCTTTTAAAAAATACCTGAAGCTGATTCAAGATCACAATAAGTATTCTATAAAATAGACTTACTTTTCCAACAGTTGAAACTGAATTCATTACATGGATTTGGTTATTACACCTTGTGATAATGTGAATTTTTTACATTTAAAGTTACTATTATATTACAACTTAACTCTACAGTCTGCAGCTGTTGAATTAGATGGGATGGAATCTGTGATAATCAAAGATGAAATATTTGAAGAGGACTTTGGAAACGTCACTTTGCACAAAGGACAGAGGATCAATGGAAGTGGTAAGATTCCATTAACCTCTAATGAAAATTAAGTTGAACAATGAACAGCTTTAAATCCATTTCTAAGCCACCATGTTTGCTTTTTGTCATCTCTGTAGGACTAGAAGACTTCAACTCTGATCCTACAGAACTTCTCCTTGAACCTCAGGAATGTGCTCAGAATGGTGAAAATCCTAGGAAATACACAGAGCAACAAAGTGCACAATGCATACGAGAGGAGTCAATAGAGGACCCTGAACTTAAAGATGGAAATAAATTTGCAGAGTTTTCAAAAAAGGTAAACAATGTTACAGCCAGCAGAAAATGCAGCAAAGGAGAGAAACTGTTGAAACGCACACGCTATGCAAAAAGACATTCTCAGAAGATACAGCAGTCTGCTCCTTCAATGGACAAACCTTTTAGCTGTACACAGTGTGATAAGGCCTTTGCAGTGATGCGCAGCCTTAAAATACATCAGGCGGTTCATAAAGGTCAGAAAGCACTGAAATATACCTGTTTTAACTGCGGAAAGAGTTTCAGGAAAAAAATGCTGCATGAAGAACACCAGAAACTTTGTACAAGCGAGAGAAATAGTTCTGGTCATAGTAAATCTAGTACCGAAGAGGTGATGCCCAAATCGGTGAATTCATTCGTCTGCACTGGATGTGGGAAGAGTTTCAGCCAAATACATAGCCTCAAAGCTCACCAAATTGTTCATTCAGTTGAGAAACCGTTCCACTGTACATACTGTGGAAAAGGCTTTGCAGTGAAACACAGTCTTACAGTTCACCAGAGGATACACACGGGCGAAAAGCCATACAGTTGTGTTACATGTGGGAAAACGTTTTCTCAAGCTAGTCATAGAAAAATTCACAGCAGAGTTCATACAGGAGAGAAACCATTCACCTGTGATGTATGTGGGAAAAGCTTTGGTGATACCAGAGGTCTTAAAGAACACCAAGTTGTTCATACAGGTGAGAAAGCTTACAAATGTGAGAAATGTGGGAAATGTTTTAGTCTTGCAGTTAATCTTCGAAGACATCATCGGATTCACACCGGAGAGAAACCGTACAGCTGTGATATATGTGGGAAATGTTTTAGCCAAGCAAGCAATGTTAAAGCACATAAACGGATTCATTCTGATCAGAAGTCGCATACAGGAGAGAAATCATATCATGAAGAAAAACCTTATAGTTGTAGTAAATGCGAGAAGAGTTTCAGTCATCCAAACGGTCTTAAAACACATCAGTTAACTCATACAGGAGAAAAACCATTCAGTTGCACTGTCTGTGAAAAGAGTTTCAGATGTCTCTATTCTCTTAAGACACATCAACGATTTCACACGGGAGAGAAACCATATAGTTGCGTTAAGTGTGGAAAATGTTTTGGTCAGACTAGTGCTCTTTTGTCACACCAAAGGGTTCACACAGGAGAGAAACCCTTTAGTTGTGACATATGTGGGAAGTGTTTTGGTTTTACAAGCAGTTTTAAAGCACATCAGCGAAGTCATACAGGCGAGAAACCATTCAATTGTGTTATTTGTGGAAAAAACTTCAGTTTTTTAAGCAACCTTAAGAGGCATAAACGTATTCACACTGGAGAAAAACCATTTAGCTGTCATATATGTGAGAAAAGTTTTAGTCAAGCAAACAATCTGAAAGCTCACCAACAAATTCACACAGGTGAGAAACCATATATGTGTGACAAATGTGGCAAAAGTTTTGCATATTTAAGAAATTTGAAGGAACACAAGTGTGTGTATGGCTGATAAAATTTAGGGGGAGTGCATCGGTAATGTGCTATTAATGCCCTTTTGTCATTTAAATTGTTTCACTATTTCATATGTGAAAACAACCATTTGCAATCACTGGTTTTAATTACAAAGCTTAAAATACGATTAAACTTTGCAGTTTTAAGCAATTTTTGGATTGTCTTTTTCAGGTAATATGTCGGACATGTTACAAGCAACAGGTGTTAAAAGCAATAAGTAATTGATCCATTTTTTGTGCATTACTGCAAATAAATGAGGAATGAGAAGCTTACTTTTATATTTTCTAGAATGCCTATACTGGATCTGAGGACCCCGTGACTGTCCAAAAGATCCCTGAATTATAACTTTCTTGCAATTTTTTTTTTATGACAAAAATAACCACAAACGTCTACAAACATATCAATGTATGATCTATATGAATTTCCACGCTGCTTAAACTCCCTAATTAAACTACTAATTAGTGGATTGATTGGCTGAAGAGACCTCACACCTGGGTTTGAACAACTGACCTACAGGTTATCCCAAAAACCTGCATACCCACTGGCCGTTTATGGTTAAGATTGGCCACCCTTGTTATTGAGTATGATTGTTAAAGAAGGAGTAAAAGGAAGTTAACCAGTCTTTAATATATTGCTTGGTGCTATGCAGTGGTTGTGTTTGACTTTCCCCTAGTACCACTTCATTGCTGGTAAGAAAGTGTAGGTTGTTTGTTAAACCCTAGCTGTTTAAATATAAATTATCAACATATTGCATTTTATTCTGTGTGACTTATGCATGTCTAGCCTTTTGGTAATTGGTCTTGCGTGTGTTTAGCTCAGTCATCTGCTGAATATTATATTTTCATAGGAAATATACTTTCATGATCAGCATGAGAGCCCCTCCAATTGGATTTCCAAATAGCTTATCCTGGTCGCAGTTTAGCCAGTGGGGTGACATACAATGGATGTGTAATACCAGTAATACCAAACCACTCTACTGGTTCCTCACTCATTGGGTAGAAGGATTATGTACCCTCAGTCTGCATCCCCAGTTCACTGAACATCCAATTTTTTTTCACAGTTTCTCTGTGACATGGAATCTTGCAGAGGTGGCCTTTATTAGATTCTGATATGTTTATATCAGTCTTTAACCATATTATGAAGTTATACATGTATGTCAGAGTTCAGTAGCTTCCCCTATTGTACACATAACATGGCACAAGCATATCCAATCAGAATGCAAACTACTTGTCTTAGATTTACAGTTATACAAAATGGTATGGCCACTGACTGCAGTGCATCCTGAAATTACAGAAAAAAATGATCAGATGATGATCATGGTTGTCTATAGAGCAAAATCTACAGATTTTTGTAATCCATAAAAAAAATATTATTAATTATTATTGTAATTCTATATTACACATATACAGTATGTGTGAAATTTAACATTTAATCTTCAAAATTTGTGTTTTAAAAGGAGCTTTTATTTTGAAACATGGAGTCTTTATTATTACCGGAAGTGCACTTTGTAATTGTGTTTCTATCCTGGAAGTGTAAATGTAACATATCCGGCTTACTTGTGGCCGTACGTTTAAATTCCCGGTCCTTTGTAGTTTTAAACTTTGAGAACAAATTCTAAAGTGAGTGTAGAAGCGTACTTTGCAAACTGACCCGGAGAGAGAGCATGTCGTCTTTTCAGGCGCAAATAGCTTCCATCATGGAGATCTTGGTCAATGCGGCCTTGGCTGAAATGAGGAAAGTTGTGAATGAAGGGTTTGGCGTGTTACATCTCGAAAGGTGTCAGCATCACAATGAAAACAAAACGCAGAAAGGGGAATTGCCATTGATGGAAAACGAAGTTAGAGATTCTTTAGAAACCGTATGCGAATTAAGAATGGTAAGTTTCCGTTAGCAGAAGAGTAAAAAAGCGAGCTAAATACTATACCGGTGGGGTGATGATGATTACAGTCCTTATTCTGATGGCTACGTGCTATTACTAGATTAATTAGGACTGGGCGATTATCGGCATGACTATTCCAAGTTATAAACAGGGTTACTAACAAAATGTCATTGTAGCGATAAGTTAAAGAATCAAATCGAGCCATTAATTCCCTTGACTTTATTTCCGTAGTATTTTTAAATTTAAGATTCATTAAATGCTCTTATTGTCTGTGTACCAAGTTTATACGTAATATTGTCGTTAATCATCCAACATCAGCAATTGCAGCGTTTCCCTGAAAAACTGAATCACGTGGACGTGTTGTTACGAAAGTGCCTGTGAAACGACGTTATAATAGTAGTCCCAGACATACATGTAATCAAAATCTAACAGTTAATGCACATTCTGCAGGTTTAAGCACCTACATCCCACAATGGTCATTCCCAAAATCCCTTTTTTGAAAACAAAATAGATGCATTGATTATTTTATTTTAAACCAGTTCCGCTTAGAAACTGCACCTCCAGTAAACACTAATCTAAGTAATTTTCTATTGTATTATAATGCGATTTACGTTCTTCCGCGGTTGTCCAAGCAATAAACTGTGCAGCTTTACAAAGCTTTTATTTTATTCGTCCTGTAAACCCCATTTATCTTACTTTGTGTCTGAACCAGTCATCTAGTTTAGCATAAATAATTTGCTCATCTTTGGTGTTCCACACATCCTGACAATTATATAGGATACAATTTGCATCTGTAATGATTAAGCACACCCTAAAGTGTGAGGTCCTGTACTGATAAAAGTATGACTAAAGTATTTTCAGTTATTTGTACTTTATATATATATATATATAAACTTTTTTATTTAGAAGGCAGATTACTCTTCCAAAGTACTCAGAAAGAGGCTTATTGATGTGAAATGCAATTCAAATTGAGTTTTGTTGTGGCTCTTATGCCAGATCTAAAAGCTTAAAAATATCTTGTGTTAACGTTTATATGTTAAAATGTGTTCTTAAGGTGATATTACGTTCTCTTATTTTTTTAGACCCAGTTAGCCTCTATAATGGGTATTCTGGCTCAAGAGGCAGTAAACAAAATTTGCAGTCTTTTCAGCAAAGACTCTGCCATGGTACTTTTCGAAGTGACAGAGACACAGAATGAAAACGAAATGGTGAAGTCGAAAGTACAGGCAATGGATCAGGGGTTGAGGATTGTGCAAGGAAGTGTGGAGGAAGTCGAAAAATGTGTAAACGGCCCTTCTGTCGGAATTCAAGTTAGCAGTGAATTGAGACCAGCAATAACAGGTTAGTGGCTGAGGTTTCCTCTTGTATTCAGATTTATTCTGACTTTCAAAATGTTACCTTCATACATTCTTTAACTTGTACACTGCATATATAATTACATCATAGTTTTGTTTGATTGTAAATTTCTACATTCCTTTCCACATTGTCTCAGAGAGGGAAGGTTCCCCCATCATCAGTGGAAACAAGGACACTGAGTCGTTACAGGTGGATGAAGAACATAGTACTTTTCAGACTGTTGTCATGATGGATGAGGTTGGTTTGAGTGTGTATTCCTTAAACTCATTTTTAAAATGATAAGTATATATTGTCACCAACAGGGGTACATACAGTATATAGTACGTCCAGCTCATCTTTAAACGGGTCCATTGCGAAGAAAGAGATTAGGGTGATATGATTGTTCTATCTTGTTTAACTGCTCTGTTTCAGTTTGGGGAGGTGGAGGACAGGATTGAGTCCATTATCATCAAAGAGGAGGGGCTTGAGGAATGTTTGGAAGGTGGTGTTCCAGATGAGGGTTTGAATATCAGTGTGGAGGGTAAGCAGATAGTAAAATGCTAAATTGTCATCCCATTTGGGATATTGAGGTAACTCAAAAACTGTTTTGTGCTTGAATTGACCTCTGGTGATATCTTGTTTTGCTTCTAGAACCAGTAAGCATGCAGTGAAGTACAGTCAGCCTATGAATCAGGGGTTATCTTTACATGTTGAGAGAAGTTAAAGTATCTGTGTAGACTTGTCTTATTTGCTTGATAGTATGTAGAGTGTTTAACTTTTAGGTTTTGCATGAGGTATATATGTGTAAACCGTAATCAGACTGGATTGGTCATCTGGCGGCGTACTGGGCATTTTCCTGGCTGTCTAATAGGTTTGTTGGCCAGCAGAATTAATGCTGGGAGACCCCAGGGGTAATTTTTTTTAATCCCAGTCCAGCTCCGGACTGCTGATATTCAAACTTCTTGTTTTTTTGGGAAGAAGTATGTCACAAATTAACTTGAGTGAAGTTAAGTCTTTTGATCATATTTGTATATTTCGGGGAGGGGAATTCTTGTAACTGTAGATTTTTATGATAAGCAAAGTGTTGGTTTCACTTTTAATATGTTGAGCCTTGATTACTCTTTAATCTTGAAAGTTTTGTTTAAAAGTATGTTTTGACATCAGCAGCATTTCTCTAGTTATTTGATTGTAAATGACTTTGAAAAAATAGTTGCATATATGCTTCTGCAATAGGCATTGATTTTTTTAAATAAAATTTTAAATTTGTAATTCAACTATCGCACAAAATCTAAATGCACAATTAAACAAAGATATTAATGGCTACATAAGCTTTGAACAATATTTTTTTATTTTCACTGTTGCAAAATATAATAATATATAAAGATATATATTCCTTGGAACATCAGGGTCCCAATTCAGTTTTATTTATTTAATTAACTGATGTAATGAGGTAAAACTAAATGTTTTAGGTTGCTTTTAATGGTATCTTTCTTGTGTGTCTTAAGTGACTGATGATGACTCCTTGATTCCTAGACAGTATAGTATTTATATATGGCAGGGGTAGTTAATCCTGATCCTGATCCCGGAATGCCAGCATCAAGCAGGTTTTTTTTTCCTACCTGATGAGTTGTTATCTGCCTGAGATCGGTTGAGATCAGGATGGAAAACCTGCTGGATGCTGGCCTTCCTGGATCAGCATCGCCTACTCTTGATATAAGGTGTGTTGTGGTTGGTGTTACAACTTGTAACTTTGCTCTCAGCACGTATTTCTCTAGTCTGTTTAAAGAAAAGTTGAGACTAATGGTAGTTTTTGTGTGTGTTTTTTCCCCCCTCCCCCCCAGGAGTTGTTGAACTTTGTACTGAGGAGAGACATCCGGTTGATCATCAAGAGGGCGAGGAGGCCTCCAGTGTTAGCCCGAGTCTAGCCGAGGGAGAGCATGTAGAGTTTTTATCTACGCACTCATATTTCAATATTAGAAAACCCCTTGGTGGTAAGCATGCCCAGAAATCAAAGAGCAGCCTAAAGATGGGAGCCAGAACTGAAAGGGGAAACAAACAGTACAACTGCACACACTGTAGGAAGAGCTTTGGGAGGCTAATTGATCTTAAAGCGCATCGGATTATTCATGCGGCAGAGAAGCCATTCACCTGCACCCAGTGTGGGAAGAGTTTTGCCCTGAAACGGAGCCTTAAAATGCATTTCTTAATTCACACAGGAGAGAAACCATTCAGTTGTGTCGAATGTGGAAAGTGCTTCAATCAGAAAAGCCTGCTGAAACAACATCAGAGTATTCACAAAGGTGAGAGATTGTTTAGTTGTGATATCTGTGGTAAGCGTTTCAATCGTGCTTATGGGCTAAAAAAGCACCAAATAGTCCACACGGGAGAACGAGCATTCCGGTGTGACATATGTGGGAAGAGTTTCAGTATCGCAGGCAATCTGCATAGACACAAGCGCATTCACACAGGCGACAAGCCGTTTACCTGTTCTACGTGCGGGAAGAGTTTCAATCAGAGTAATACTCTTAAAGCCCACCAGCGAATTCACACAGGAGAGAAACCGTACAGTTGTATAACGTGCGGGCAAAGTTTCAATCAGAAAAGTAGAGTTAAAATACATCAGCGAATTCATGCAGAGCAGGTGTCTGGCAGTTGTAGTTGTGTTGTTTGTGGAGTTAGTTTTGGTTCCATGCGATCTCTTAAAGCACATCAGCAGGTTCATGCAGGAGAGAAGCCATACAAGTGCGCTGTGTGCGGAAAGTCTCTAATATCTACAAACTCCCTTAAAATGCATCAACAGATTCATACTGGGGAAAAGCCATACAGTTGTACTATATGTGGAAAGGGGTTTAGGGTTGCCAGTTATCTAAAAATACATGAACAAATCCACACTGGGCAGAAATCTTTTAGCTGCAATCAGTGTGGCAAGAGTTTTACTCAACAAAGTAGCCTAAAGACGCATCAAAATGTTCACACGGGAGAGAGGCCATTTAGCTGTGATATCTGTGGGAAGAGTTTTAGCATTCTAGGCAATCTAACTAGACACCAACGAATTCATACAGGGGAAAAACCATTTAGTTGTACTCTGTGTGGCAAGAGTTTTAATCAGGGCAACAGTCTAAAAGCCCATCAGCAAATTCACACAGGAGAGAAACCATATATGTGTGACAAATGTGGAAAGAGTTTTTCCTACTTGAGAAACCTTAAGGAACACAAGTGCCTTTATAGTTAACTTCTTTGTACATTACATGGGAGATACTTGTTGGCCAGTTGGTTCATTTGAAAGGCACCACCAAGCTTAAACACGGAATTGCTTTGTGTGCTAAATAGATGGGTTCTGTATGTTTGAAATTACATTTTCTCAAAGCATTTTGGTTGTGCAGAGTCAAACTAATATTAATCCACAACACTCAAAGTAGTGTGACATTCCCAGAGTGGTAGGTTTAAGTGGAGGATTCTGTAAGTGACGACCCATGAATTGTACTAAGCATGTCATTTTCAAGACAGGCTTTCAGCTGATATTCCATTGATCATCTGCAATGGAAGTTTCTGTTCATTGATGTAATAAAGCATTTTCATACATTTGGTAAAAATTCTTGCACGTGTGTATTGTTTCCTACTTTTCTTACATCATCTGACCAGTAACTGAGCTACCCTGATTCTGCTATAATGTTCCATATAAACAGATAATTCCAGTAACACCACTGTAGACCAAACATCTTTCATTTCCGGTTGTGGAAACATGACCTTAGTTGTGGCATTTTCTACATTTCTCATAATGTTTTCTTTCTATAAAAATGTGTAATCCTCAAAGATCTAATGAACTAATACATTGATTCCAATCCAAATTCTGCAGTACTGTTTCTAGCATAACAATGTCTGTAAGCCCATAACTTTATCACTTTGGAACATCTAAATCCCAAATTGTAGGTGTACTTTCAATTTAAAGTTTCAGGTAACAGTTCATCCCAAATGAAAATTTAATTCATATCACATGGCCAAATATATTTTTGTTCAATAGATTATAATTCACTTTTACTATCAATAAAAATATGTAATTGTTTTGTAAAAATATGGGAAATTGTTCACTCCTTAGTAGAATGAACAGTTGTTCAAAAAAAACTCCCTCTCTCATATTTTGCATTTAAGTAATGCATTCAGGATGTATTCAAAATTTCTGGGCTGAAGTGCCAGTTTGAAAGGCTGAATTTTAAGTGTTTTGTTAAATAGCAAGGTATTTGTAGTCCAGGGAGTGAAGGGATTCTCATGAAATATAGTCCTGAAATTGCTTGTGGGTTTCAAATGGAAGGAATTCTTGGAATGGTGAGATGTTTTGGAAGTTAAATATTAACTATAATCTAAATTGTACAGGAAATACAGACATTTGTAGTGACCTCTGAAGATGTGAGTCAACAACGCTCCCCAATGATCCAGCTACTGCCCTTTTATAGTTTTTCATTATACTAAGACCAGGGGTGTTTTTCAATATGTATACTTAACCAACACATATAACCAACACCATACTTGTGTACCCGGTTTACATCATCTTCTTCTGCCAAAGTACAGTTCCAGTACTCAAGAACAGAAGTACAGAGGACAGTAAAAATCCACAGATGTCCTTGCCACAGAGAACAATCCCATGATTCATCGCATTCCAAGTTCATTCTTGGGAGGCAGGTTAGCAAGAAGACTCTTGCAGAAAACACAAACATGATCTTTGCATTCTTGGTATTGGGAAACACCACAGGTTGTCATGGCCTTGGCAAGAATGCACAGTACCTCAAAATTTAAAAAAATTACAGATGATGTTTGGTGACATAGGTGGAGATGTCCATAAGATGGATTAGTATCTAAGGAAACGTGATTGTTTGGGAGGAAGGAAAGGTTATATAATTTTCATAGCAATGATATGAGAAGTCAGGAAACCAGTTTAAAACCGTATATAAAAACACATTGACCAGAAATTGTATCAGAATCTGTCGTCACTTCAAGTTAATGCAACAATGAGATTTCCTTTAGCAGGATGGGCATCAAAAGACTGGGTATATTTCTCGTCACATACATGAAATAACTTCAACGTCGTGTTCACAATGTGCTCATGTGGGTTTCTACCCACCAGTGAAAGTCCCTGTGCCTCTGATCGGAAGGTTGCTGGGTCAATCCCGGCTTCAACAGAATGGCCACGTCTGTGGGCCCTTGAGCGAGGCCCCTAACCCCCAGCTACAGGGGCCCCGCTGTAGGTGGCTGCCCTTCTCTGCCAAGCTTCCTCGCACCTACATGTGTGTCACGGAGAGCAAGATGGGGTAGGTGAAACGGGAATCAATGAAGTGTTGTTGTGTTGTGGGTATGTGAACCGGTGTTCCTAAATTGCCCATGGGGTGTGCGCTCTTGCATTTCATCCAGAGTTTGTGCTGGCATTGGGTCCAGGTTTGCCATGCATTACTGCGTTTCATATATGGCTATGGAAGATAGTTGAATATATATTTTGTGAAAAGTCAGCATTTAGTCTATTTGTTTAATCATTGCAACTGTCAACATGGTTGATAATATAGGATCAAAATAGGTCAAAATGCAGAAGCCATACAAGAACAGGTTAGTCAAAGGTTAGTTGGGGGCAGTGTGGGCCTCAGTGGTTGACGCCTGTTATCAGAAAGCCACTAGCACAAGCCCAGCCTCAGCACATCTGTGGCTCCTTGAGCAAGGCCCTTACCCCCCCAGTTCCCTGGGCCCCCAACAGGCAGCTGCCCTTCACAGCCAGCTTGTTCTCGCCTAGAAAGAGCAAGTTGGGGGAGGTGTAACAAGAATCTCCCCACGAGGATCAGTAAAGTATCAATTATTATTAATTAAGAAAAACAGTGTATACGAGTCAAAATTCCCAGCATACTAAATATGTGTTATAGAATAATCTTTTGATGACAGTCATTTCTCAGTAAATGCAGTCCACACAAGTTCAGCAATATGATGAGATGTAAGGCTGAGTGGCATAGATGGGATGAGGAGTTTTTAAAGTCTGTTTATCAACCCATTACCACGTCCACCACAATGACATTTATATTTAGCACTGTGACTTTATTTTGAGATTACTTTAATTGCTTCTTTGACTCATTTTATTCACAATTTGTTTTCATGTGAACCAGAATTTAGCCTGGAGTACAAAGCTTGCCTATGTTAGTCATGTCCCATCTATGGAAGGTCGCTTATCGTAAAGGCTGTGACTAAAAAACACGTAACTAGGTGTGGCTACAGCTAAAATTCATAGACTGGTGAGTCGCCGTAGTCTAATGTAGCTAAACTGTGAGTCACTGATTTATAAATATGCAGCAATGTTCTGAAGTCTTAGACCACCAAAGAAAATTACACTTAAATCATTTTTATTTTGGTGTAAAACTATGATTTTATGCCTGTCGGAGCATGTGTTCTTAACTATCTCAATCCTCTCCTCAACTAATCCCAATATTTGCATTTACCCCCCAACATACCCTCAGCATTTGTTTGACTCGACCAGTCGTGTGCCTTGTCTAGCTAATCAATATTCCTTTGATTTCCCTGGAGTTCTGCAAAAAGCTTAACCTTTTAACCGACAGCGTCCGTCCATTTATTAAGCTAAACATTTCACTCAATAAATTTCCCGCTTTGGAATTTCAGGTTATAATCATGATACTTGTGACTCGTTTATTTAATTACTTAAATAAAAGGTGATTTTTATATCGTCGATGTAACTACTCTCTACTCTGTGGGCTGACCACTCTCAGACCAAACAATACATTTTCCCATAATGAAAAAACACGAGTAGGAGCCTAGCTGTAAATATTTGTGGCGAAGCCTTGCAGCAGCGGTGCTGCTTACGTACTGCCGACGACACTGTAAACATAGACTTGTCCGAGGATATCTCTTGCCATTTGTTTAAATCTGTTTGACATCCAAATAATAGGAAGAAAAAAACTGTGATGTTTAATTCCAACCATCTGCGTATGCAGGACACTTTATTTATCTGACTGTCTCGCTGAGAGGGGAAATCTAGCTGGCACGCATTGGGCTGTATTCTTAGCGCCTGCTTATCTCGCCAGTCATCTCCGCTCTTCCTCTTCTATTTGGGGAGGCCTGTTTTTCTCACGGGGAAACACATTCACTGGATTGATTCAAATTATTTTTAAAAGCCTACACAACAATTTGCACATTTTCTTAAGTCTAACCAACTCTGGGATAAAAGTTTAACCTGCAATCTTATTGAATTACTCTCAAGTGAGTATACTACAGTACATGCTGAGGCCTTCTCTTTTGTTATTTGTTAAAATAATATGTATTGAATACAATCTGGGAAATTACTGTCTGGTACTAATTGTACAAATGTTTTTGGGCATAAAAATGCCAATTGACGTTATCACAGGAAACAAACAAAGAGCCATATATATATA
>JAABNY020000035.1:7875979-7892460 GCA_015164015.2 Brevimyrus niger
CCTGCCCTAACCATAACCATAAGTAACCTAATGAAATACAAAAGTTTTTGCATTTTTAGTTTTTTCATAGCAGTCACAGATTTTCATAAAATAGAGTTTTCCCTTATGGGGACCAGGAAACTGGTCCCCATAAGGGAAAAAAAAACTGATATTTATCACGTTATGGGGACATTGTGTCCCCATAAGGATAGGTAAACCCGTTCGCACACACACGCATACACACACACACACACACATACACAAACACCCACGCACACACACATACACACACCGTCACCCCTGTCAGCCACTGTACCTAATTCTGTGGGGAACCCAATCCATAAATTAAGGGTGTAACAGTTCTGAAACCGAGACCGAAACCATGATACAAATGTACACAATGTCATATTGTAGCTCCAAAACACAGAACCGCAATATTCCCCCAAACTCACCCTGCTGCTGCAGGTGCAGCCTATTCAGTTGTCATTATTTTACCAACATTACAAAAATCATTTTTAACTTCTAAGTTAATACTATAACACATGTAAATGACAAAACTATTATTCTATTTAAAATAACTGCAACCTGTAAATTTGTAAATATTATGCACCACTAGGGCTGTGATGGTACACGTATCCATCATATATTGTGTTTTGGATTTTTTGTGTTACATTTAATGAGCAAGTATTTGTAATTCATGAAAAGACTTTTTAATGCATTTGTACCCATCTCCGGCCGATATAAAAAAAAAAAATAGGATCAAACCTTACATCTTCACATCTTGTTAAATTGGTATAAAATGGAAATGGGCTCATAATCTTGAACTTTTGAAGGAACCACCTTGGTCAGTCAATACACAATCGACCATGTATGTAATCTTTAAGGCGTCCTTTCCCTTATTAACTAAACAATAAAATAAAATAAAGTAAAAGATACTGAACATAATGGTTTATCATGTGTCTTAAAAGAAAATGCAAGATCTATCTGAGGCCGAAGCTACCATCTATAATAAAACCAGTTTCCAATATAGCTCTCAATTACTTGCTTATTCAAATTTCAAGTACTATTAAGCACATCTGGTAAGTACAAGCTGACATTGCTACACTGTGTGCTATTGGAAAAAACATTCACATAATAAATGAATCATAACTTGACAACAAATATATTACATTAAGCAGCCCAGAAAAGAGAAATCGTCAAATATGCAATGCCGACCACTACCATGCTAGGTATTACCAAGTGACACAAGTTTGTACTAGATACACAGTTATGGAATATAGATAGGTAGATATTACCCACTCACCGAGGGTGATGTCAGGCAAGTTCTGCACAAAGTTAAAATGCATTGTACACTGCATAGGTTGGTCAAAAACCACTTTTTGCATGACAGGAAATAATGTTGACTGTGGAGGTTTTCTTAGAATGTTGGACGAAAACCCCTAAGTCTGCAAAACACCTGCGGATGTAAAGCACGCAACCTATTAAATTCTTAATCTGTGTCAAATCCGTGCTTTCATTCTACTTATTAATGAAAACCTTGCAGGACTGTCATAGTAGAAAACATAATCGATAAGAGTGCCTAGAAGCCAAAAAGATGGAAATTTCGTGAAATTTGCTTTTCACAATTGCAGCAATATCTATATAATTGTTTTGTAGGCCTAGCTCACCACATCATTGTGTTTGTGGGACAGGAAGAATGAGCTTTGTAGCATGAGGTTTTCATAAGGTATGTAGAACAGCTAGCTCATCTAGAGTGACTAGTTATATTCATCATCTTTACATTTGCTGTTTGGTTTGAGGTTTCTCAAGGTGACAGTGTTGCTCGCTGAGTCTCTAAGACGAGACTCCGCTGCACATTTGCAGGTTTAATGGGTCACTGACAGTCACTGTCAGAAAAACTCCTACATTAATGTTGTTTGTAGCTTGGGGATGTTCCTCGGGGTCCATTTCTGTACCTTAAAAGGTATGATTACCTACAGCTAAAGGTACAACCGGCAGAACCTCAAGGGTACAGCCCCAGTGACAAGCAAAGGTACAAATTGATACTCTTTTTTCTGACAGTATACAAGATTGGCTTGGCGGCCAAGTGGGTATAGCTGTCCTCACACCTCCAGCACTGTAGGAAACTGGGTGCAGCTCTGGTACAGTTTTGTTTCCCAAAGCATAAGCAACATTAACATACCCCCAATAGTACAAAAATGAGTCTGTACCTTAAAAGGTACATTTACCTACAGCTAAGGCAGCACTGGCAGACCCTTGAGGGTGCAGCCCCAATGATAAGTAATTATATCACCAAAGTACAATTTGGTACTTTTCTTCCGACAGTGAGGGAACTCTGTTGTATGAGATTACATCAGAGTTCTCCAGTTCTAGTCCTGGAAGGACAGTCTGCAAATCTCTCGGTTTAAACTGTGCTGCAGCCTGGGTCTCCAGGACCGCAAGTGGGGAACCGTGACTCACACGCACTCACGTGTTTGTGTGGGTTTGAGTAACTGATTTTAAACTGTGGTTTATTTTCTTGATTTCATTTTGCAAGTATTTTCTTCAGCTGGCACTTTTGTCCGAAGTGATGCACGAGACAAATAACATTTTGCCACCAGAATAATTTGTCAGTTTGACTCAGATATGTTGTTTGTGAATATTTGTGCAGGAAAGCCACAAAGCACAAGTGAAGCATGCAAACCCAACACAGAGCAGAGGAAGAATTTGATCCTCCAACACAGGAAGTGTGAGAGAGTGGGGGTGTCCACCAAGCCAGGGGTTGGCGATCTTATCCACAAATGGCCGGTATGTGTGCAGGTTTCTGGGATTATTTAGGTCATTTAGTTCAGCTGTTCAAACCCAGGTGTAAGGACTCAGTCTTCTAATTAGTAATTTAACGAGGGGGTTGCAGCGAAAACCTGCATAACCTGTTTTTCGTAAGATCGCCCACCCCTGCACTAATCCAAGGTACTTTCAGCTTTACCCAAGCAATTTAAAATTATGGCCATGCCCTGCCAAAGCCCCCATCCCTCCATCTTATATCCGGGGGGGGGGGGGCTATCCCAAGCATCACAGAGCACAGCTACACTCTGAACAGTCACAAGCCTTTCTTGTGTTATTAGATTCTACATGTATGAATGGGATATTTATGTTTGTAGGCGAACAGGACGTGTCACTGATGGAATTTGGCCCCCAAATAAATCGGGAACCCGGCAGTAGAACTTATATGACTTTTATAATAAAACATAACATGTATAACAAATAAGACATTCAGCTGCTTAAATCTGAAGCTTTCAAATGTGCAATTACAATGTGAAATTGTATCCCTGCTGTATTCCCCATTGATTTTGTGTATATAGTAAAAGGCTCACTTTCATGCTTTCATTGTGAAGTCAAACAGCGCCAAATCGGAATTGTTCATTTCGTCAAAGAGGGCAGCTGGGACCTCCCATCAAGGACGTTGCTCTTTACTCTGTCATTTGTTATCCTTATTTGTTTATTCTTACTGGTATTTGATTTGCGGTATTTCTTTATGTAGGAATACTTATTTAGCTAGGCCCAAGCCTGGGATAGGCACCCGTGCTCTGGTGTTGCTGTTTCTGGCCTCGTGTCCAAGGTGCCTTCCTATCACGGGCCCCAGGCTCCCTAAGAATGTCCCCAGACTAACTGCAACAATGCATGAAAATAAGCTTGAATGAATGATGGATGGATGCATGACCATAAATTATGGGGGGTGGGAGGTTGTAACTCCCCCAATAATCATAACCGGGCAAAACAACCCCCCCTTTCCAAATAATCATATTGTCATGATGAATGGGTGGGGACCTGAATCCCACAGTGTTCAATCCAAAGGGTGCTGTGTGACATTGTTCCACCCCCTGTCCAGGGCAATTACTGGCCATTAGCTATGCCTGGTTAGTGGAGTTAATTTTGAGGCCTACCCTAAGGAAGCTGAGTGGTGATGATCGGCCCCTGCTGGTGCACAGTGGATTTTCAGTGGGCTTTTGCTTCACAATACTATTATAGTGTATTATAGTCTAGTCATGAGATGGAGAAGGTCTATGTAACCTTTCCCTGAAACAGAAGTAGCTGTCTCCAAATCTTAGTTATATTTATTTTTAGTAGTAGTACTATTATCATAATATTTCATTATTATTACTACTACTTTTATTACAATTACTATTGCTTGTCATTATTATTATTAGTACTGTGTGTGATGACTCCTCACACTGAACCACTGACCATGATGGCCTGTGTGAACATATTGTTATCTTTCTTACTCTGCTCTTATGTTGTGTGTATTGTCTGATCCTGGGGGCAATCTGTCACTGTTTTCTTTCCAGGTGTCAGTCATGGTTGCCAGTCTCTCATCAGATGTGGTTTCTATGCGTCTTGTTTCCAAGTTTGCCCTTTTCTTAGATTGCGTATTGCATCTTGTTTCGTGGTTTTGGTTAAGCCTCACTTCACTTCTGTGTCTGTGGTCTTGGTTACCCGGAATTCCACAGCTAGTGTGCCGTGCAGCTGGCGTCTTATCTAGGGTTTGGGGTGTTTGTACTTGAGTCACGTCACCTGGTTCCTGTGCCCTGCTTTCTCTTATTCTCCATGCTTGAGTTCACTTCTCATATACCTTATCCTGGAGCAGCTCATCCTAGAGCAGGTCATCCTGGAGCACCTCATCCTGGAGCAGCTCATCCTAGAGCACCTCATCCTAGAGCACCTCATCCTGGAGCAGCTCATCCTAGAGCACCTCATCCTAGAGCAGCTCATCCTGGAGCAGCTCATCCTAGAGCACCTCATCCAGTCAGCGGCCCCAAATCCCAATGGTTCCCGGTGCACTGATGTCTCCGGGATCATAGGGCAGAAAATCAGAATTTTTCAATGGACAGCCAGGTTCAGAATACTTTATTTTGGACTCTCTTTGTACCTAAACTTTCTGAATTTTTACAATGAGGGATATAAAAGAATTTTAAGCCACATAATTTTAAGCCTACGTACAGCACAGAATGAAGACCGCCTGTAAGAAGAAGGAAATATGTTTCCACCAGGACATTGTAAAAATCAGGATGTTCCTCCAGAATTAATGACCAGGAAGGAGAAAGCTTATCAGAGAGGCTACCAAGAGCCAAACAGCCATCTTAAAGGAATTGCGGAATTTTATGGAAGTAACTGGCCACTCCTATCAGTTCACACAATTTCTTAGCTATGGGGAAGCATGTCTTTCCTTCATAAATCAAAATCTTACATAATAACCTTGCTCCCATACCTTGGCTTTCCCTCCAAACACTCATGCCCTCCCTACAACCCACAAACAGGTAAACTGCGGGAGAATGTCGTGCTCAGATGAGCCAAGGAAGACATTTTTTACCTTAATTAAAAAAATTATGCTAGCTACAAACCCACAACAGCACAATACCACATAAACATGGTAACTAATATCAAAGTTGTGGCAGCATTTTACCGTGGAAATGTGTGTGGATACTGGGGTTCTGGATAGAAGGGATATTTAATATCTCAAAATACTGTATCAAAATATTTTGGTGCAAAACTTGCTGCCCTCTGCAAAAAAGCTGAAGTGGAAGAACAATTTCAATCTTCAGCTTGACAATAACTGAAGAGTAATGCCAGCTGAACAAAGGAAAGCTTAATAAAGGAAGATCAATGTCCTGGAATGTCCCAGGCAGAAGCCAGAATTCACTCCTACTCCTACAGAACAACAGTGGACTGATGGCTGTCCACATACAAAGAAAAATGGACTACAATAGCAAAGATGAATACCGACCCAAGTAATCTTACTGCTGGAATCAAACCAAAAAATGTTAAATGGCATGCACACTTAGGCAACTAAGGAAGTCAATGTTTTAAATACATTTTCAATGTGTTTTTTCCTTAAAATTGTCCATTGGTACACTGACCACTGGCAATGTGATGTCACCATTGGGCCCTTAGAACCAGCTGCTGCAGGAACTGGTTAACCTTGCCTTTCTCAATTGCTTCTGTAGCTGAGCTGAGAAATCCTGTTCTTTTTAAATTGCTTTGTTTTGCTTTTCAGTGCAGTTTATTTAACTGGTTTTCAAGTTTCAAAAAGCCTAAGATTTACAGTATATGTCTGTAATATATTTGTTTATGTTTCAGATGTTAAAGTTCAGTTTTCTACTTACTTTTTTAATATTGGTCACAGGTAGAATGAGCGATTGTGGGTCAGCGAGTGTAGCATGAGGGAGAATGAGAGAAGGCAGGAGGGAAAGAGATAAACATTAACAAATTCTATCTATAAGTTAATATCTGTCCTTGATGCTATGCATAACAAAAAAAATGATCAAATGATGGATAATGGGGATACAGGGATACATAAGCAATTACAAAAGACGAAGGGTCCACAGTTAGTTCTAAAAAAAGTTATAGGCGGTATGCAGAGCATTGGGAAAATAATGCGATTGAAACTGCATGACTAACTGCAAAAAAGGATGCATTGAGTATAAATATGTAATTTCTTTATTACACCACAGGAGGGAGCCAAAACATTTTTTCCTACAAAATTTCATGTCTTTCAAAACCATCTGTCCATCTATCTTCCAACTGCTTATACTGAGCAGGGTCATAGGGGGCCCTGGAGCACATCCCAGGCAGGATATTAAACCCGGCTGTTGTATACCCTGGATGGGGTTCCAGTTCATCACAGGGTACATACACACATGCATATACTCACAATCAGGGTATACATATACGCAGACGTTTACTCACAATCAGGGTGTACATATACGCAGCCATTTACTCACAATCAGGGTGTACATATACGCAGCCATTTACTCATAATCAGGGTGTACATGTACACAGCTATTTACTCACAATTAGGGTGTATATATACGCAGGCATATAGTCACAATCAGGGTATACATATATCCAGACGTTTACTCACAATCAGGGTGTACATATACGCAGCCATTTACTCACAATCAGGGTGTACATATACGCAGCCATTTACTCATAATCAGGGTGTACATGTACACAGCTATTTACTCACAATTAGGGTGTATATATACGCAGGCATATAGTCACAATCAGGGTATACATATACGGAGGCATATACTCATAATCAGGGTCACTGCTAGAGATTTTGGGCCCCATGAAAGTATATTTAACAAATAAAGGTAAATTGCTTATACTGAGAGTTTTGTGGACATGAACTTGACATATATGTTAGTCAATCTACTGAAATAATAAAGCAGATACTTAACATCACATCTTTACAGACACCGTCTTTGTTGCCTAGAGATGGATAATAAAGCAGTATTGCTAGGAAACTAAGGTACAGATGATATGAGTTGAATACCAGTTCTCATTAGCTAATGATAGCGATTTACATGAATATCTTTTAATTCAGAAGAGTCACACAAGGATGCGGCCTGGTTGACTACCGGGAGACCTGTTGCAGTTATATCCCACTAGGGGCAGACAGCTAGCCGGATAAGGAAACACCCGACAGTCCCACAGTAAGAATTAGGGTTCGTGGCCTTGGAGAGAGAGGTCTGACCTGCTAAACATGCCGTAACCCTCGCCAGCTGAAGCTGTTTAAAGATGAATCAATGGATCCTTAATTGTAGGTGGAACTCCATGAAACTGCAACCTGAGCTGGTATCAGAATGGAATGACCCTTTGACCCTTTATTGCTGTTGTTGTTGCAATACCATGTCACTAGTCACAAGTACCAGCAAAAAAACTGGCCATCAACCGGACCATACATATACAAACATCACAATATAGGGGGTAGACAGGTCAGGAAGACGGGGGATATAGGAAGAACAGAGAAACAGAATTACATGAGGAGAGAAGAGGCGAATAAAAAAAATGAAACCTTTAACTCTGGAACAGTGAGGTAATAATGCTACTATATTAATATAATCAGTGTCAAATATTGTGTGTTTTTAGATCATGCACTTGTATAATAATGATCGTGCTGAGAGTAAAACAACAATAAAACTTCTTAAAACCGCAAGAAATGCTCTGGGGCATATGTGCGGTTCTGAAATCCATCGCAAGGGGGAGCCAAAATACAATTTTATTTAGCAAGCGTTCTCTGAAAACTATTTTAAGCTAAAACAGTTTTCTGGATTTTTTTTTAATGATAGTCATAAAGATTTTCAGTTCACCAGCAGAAACGGGGGAATATATCTATCCTATGTTTTTATAGTAAAGGAAATTTACAGTGAACTAAAATTATTTATATTCACACATATTGTGCAAAATGTTATTAAAAGGAAAAAATGCAATCAGTATGGTAAAGAATAATATAATGTTGACATTTTAAACAGGTGCATACAGAAAGGGGGTGAGTATCTGCCTGCTTTGACCAAACTGTTTAATTAATGTAAACTTGTGCATGAGCTTTAAAGGTACTGAACGCCTCCCTTTTAACCATAGACAACCTGCAAACTGTGTCCAGAAGTCACCACACAGCCCTGTTTATAAATATATAATAAAGGAAAACATGATGGCTCAGTGCTTAGCACCATAGCAATACACCCCCAGAGCTGTGGGTTCGATTCTCACTCAGACTGTGCGTAAATGTGTGCCCTGAAATGGTCTGGCATCCCCACCTTGCTGTTCTCTACATTATGCCCAGTGTTCCCAGTTATTGAAAATGGATAGATGGGCGTATGGATAACATGTATAATAGTAATAAAGTATTGTTAAACATCACATCACTGCAGGGTGCAGAAATTAATGTCTGGCCATAAAACATCTTTAACAGCATCATCATATCAAAGGATCTTTATGTGATTGTTTAAAGTGTGAGTGATACAATAAGACATATCAATATCGGTGCTAAATTCTGATAACTTGGATCACACACCACAAGTTTTTTTTAATGTTTCTAAATGAATTACATATTAGGCTGTTTAAAAATCAATGAAAAGGACCATATGACATCATATACATTTATAGTTGATTATTGTTATAATGTACTATCTGCAATCATAAAGACTTAAGGTATTGAGGGACGTTAAATCATAATAAAAGCAACACATCAATGTCCATCCAAAAGGTATCTGTTAGCAATAGCTGTTTATTTTTTGCTAATTTATTTTTTTGTATGTGTAAGCCTACAGTGCATGTATTTTAATTTATACTTTGTGATAGTTATTATTGTTAATATGTGTTCCGTTTTACACATTGTATGATTGTACGGCAACACTGGCGGTTTTAAACATGCTTTATAAATAAGTCTGAATTTGAATCTGAATAGTATTTTTGTGCCAGAGTTTTCTGATTTCAGATCAGTAACACATTTTCTGAAAATGTCTCACTTCATCGGTTGCACAGAGAATACTTTATGAATGACCATTTCCATCAATTCGTTTTCGGTAACTGCTTATCCAGTACAGCATACTGGTGAGCCTGGAGTCCAAATCACGATGCACAGGACATCAACCCCCCAACTAGAATGCCAGCGAATGTAAAACTGTAAAATGAGAAACTATAGCGTGGTAACACTTTCTGTGAACCTGTCTTCTATAATGCATTACAAAGCACTTAGAATGTATTATTACAGTCGGCATTACAGCATCTTCAATTTACAGTCACAAGGCATTATAGTGTTAATTATAATACTTAATAAGCACCAATGAAACTGTCATTTTTAAGGCACTATAGATACCTTCATAATGCATTATAATGGTCGATATAAGAATTAATAAAGCATTATAGCAACTTCTATTGACAGTCATAAGGCATTATAGTGTTGATTATAATACTTCATAAACTCAATCATTACAAATACTCAAAATCATTCTACCATTTCTACATAAAATATATATTATATATAATATATAATACCTTGCCTCCTTTTGTGCATATCATAGTATCAGTGTTTTTATCGGTTCGTGATTGAATAAAAGACCTGTATTTGTGTCACCATTAGACTGGACAGATGAATGTAGGGACTGCATTAAGTAGCTGAGGTGTTATACCTGTTTGGATTAGAATATCCTTCACATTCAGTATTTGTTTATATAACCAATGAAGAAAGATCTGACAACAAATGTAACCTAGTATGAAGTATATATATCACCAGGGGATTATATACTGTTTTAACTGTGTTTATATTATTCAGTAGAATGACGGTTGTGTTTTTTTTTCTTGTTTATTTAAGAAACAGTAAATTAGTAATTTAGTAAAAGTAATTTAGCCCACTGCTTTTTGTAATAAAATGATGATGATAAGGCTTAAAATCAGCGAATGTGTGCTTATCCTGCCTACCACACTGACTGCTGTATTTACAGTACACAGGTCACAGGTCACAAGGGGTAGATAGAATCCTTCAGATTCACAATGTGCAAAAATACACCCTTTGCTGGGAATAAGCCATTCATTAAATATCACTCAGGAAGACTCAGATAGCATGAATGAAATATTACCGGAGGGATTTTGATTAACTACCAATGTTCTGTATTCAGGGACATAGGGGTCCAGAGCCTATTCCAGAGGATATGGGTGCAAGGCAGGGGCACCAAGCCATCGCAGGGTGTATATACCATACACACACCATAAACACCATACAAACACACACCATACACACACACACACACACACACATACAAACACACACCATACACACACAAACACACACCATACACACATACCATACACACACACACCATACACAACATACATACACACCATTCACACACACACACATACACCACTGACACACACACATAAACACACACATATATATCACTGACACACACACACACGGGTTTGTAACTCCATTTCACCTCAGTATGTTTTTGCGCTGTGTGGGGAACGTGGAGAACACAAAGAAATCTCCATGACACCAACATGCAAACTCCACACACAAGGAGCCATGTCCGAGACAATGGCGACCACTGCGCCACCCTCTGACAATCACACAAATTCCAAATTTCAATCTAATCTTAAAAACAGACAAATGAAATGAAATGTAGCCTTCTTTCCATTTGTATTCCTGTACATACTGTCCTGGTTGGAATGGAATGATCCTATCCCGATGCTTTCTGTCCTTCACTGCACCCAGTGTGGAAAATAAATAAGTGATGAAACCCAAATAACTATTACTATTCTAGCAGTGCTACAGTGGGTAGCATTTTTGCCGCCCTTCTCCACAGTTGTGCAGCTGATTCGCTCTCTTGCTTTTGTGCACGGAGCTGCCGCATTCTCTTCCCATCTTTGAGAGCTTCTTCCCACAGACCAAAAACATGCAGTTTACATGAACTGGAGTCTGCTTATTGTCCTATTATGTCCTGTATGTCCCCAGGGCAGGATGCAGGTCTGCCATAAACCTTGATGTTATGAAGGAACGAATGAATGAAAGGCCGGCGTCAGGCAAAAAAAACACATTTTTCATTGCGCACATGTGTCTATGTGCCATACCATGAGCAAAATGGAACAGACAAAAAGACTATTTCCCCATGACGATGAATAAAGTATCATTATTCTATTAGCATAGTATTAATGTATGAATAATAATAATAATAATAATAAACAAAAAGCATTGTGGCTTAGTGGATAGCAGCATTGCCTCACAGTTCCAGTTTTGGGAGTTTGAATCCCTCCCCGTTCTGCGTGTGTGAAGTTTGCATATTCTGTCACATGGGGATTACACCCTGCATCCCAAAGATATGTCCTTAGGTTACATGGCATCCCTAAATAGCTCTTAGGATATGTAGATGCGTATGTCCTATGACAGATAGGCATCCAAGTGAGGGTGTTCCCTTAGCCCTGGATGGGCTCCAGCACTTCCTGTGAGACTGACCAAGACAGGTGCTTGTAAGATGGATTGATGGTTAATTATTAAAAATGGACCGACTAATGGTGGATGTTTACAAACGCAATCAATTGGGTAAATGAAGATTTTTTTAAGCAAAATGTGAAAAATAAAATTACAATGTTTCAGTATCATATGCAGAAGAACAAGTAGCTTTATGTTTGCAAGAGTATTTTTACTGGCTACTGTTTCAAATGAAAACATATGAGTAGCTGACATAAAACATCAACAGGATTGTACATGATTTGATGGTATTTGTTTTCCAGTGTTTGTTCGATTATTCTACGGTGAGATGCATAACAATAACAAAGTATACCTTCTCGAAATAAAAGGAGCTATGCTGAAAACTTGGATTTTGTGAGTATTGTGTAACGCTAATTGTAATACGAAATAAAAAAAGTTTGCACTATAATTCATTAGGTTTATGAAACTTCTTCATATCGTGCTGCATACAATGAAATGTTGTAACATCCTACGGATTCTTTGCCACTTGCAAGGCGCATTACCTGCAGCAGGCAGGCGATGCAGGAGGGTTTGTCTGGATGCAGATGCCGGCCGTACGTGCGGCCAGCTCCGGTACTGGCGCAGATTGATGAATGGAGGGATTGTCTCTTTAAGAAAATGGGGGCAGGGTGTGTGAGCCTCTGCTGCAGCCGAGCCTATTCTTTCTCCTGACGTCCTTCCTTCTCCTAAGTGTCATACGGTTTTGGGGATGTAGACTTTTTAGCTTAAAACTGAAGTGTTGATGTTGCGTCTGTCTTGGGGGTTAGGCTTGCTGTTTTACTAACTGGTGGGTTCTCTTTATGGGGTGTATTTTTTAGGAGGGGGGGGACGTTTGTTTACCCCCCCAAACCTGAGTCTGGCTTCTGGTACAGTGTAGCAAACCTTCCTCGGTGATGTAGTTACCATGTTTTTCAACATAGGTAGTGATATTTATTTATTTATTTATTCATTCGCCGGCGCGACATTAATAGTGAGACGCGTATTATATTCGCCTGTGTCTTTTTGGAAAGGATGTTAGCAGATTGAGTAGCTTAGCCCTTGTCACTGTTTTTTTTTTCGTTCGTCTTGCTGGGTTGGCGATTGCTGTTCCTTAATTTGTTTTTAGTCGTCATTTTTGTCCGTATTTTTTTTTTTGCTTAGGTACCATTTTTAATGAAGACGGCGAAGTCTATTAACTGTTCGTAGGATAACGAAGAAATAATATTTTTTTGCGATTATGACAGCAGTTTAAAAGCAATAGCCACCTTGGGCTTCGTGCTTGCTTTTTTTCTTCTCCCCCTTTTCAAAATGAAGCACAATATCAATATTCGCCATAGTACTTTACCTTTCAGGCAAACATGAGACGTTTTCAGCTGGCTGTCCGGCTATAGTAAATCTACATTTTTCTCTCATTTTTGTCACGGTTGTTGCTGGGTTTCATCGGTGAAAATGCGGATGATTTGAGGATACCGGTCCCTCCTGCGACGGGCACAGGACGCGGCTTCCCCGGGCAACGACGGGATAAAGGCATTGACTGCCTTACAGAACTGGCTTGGCTGCTGAGCGGCCAATGTCGACTGTTATTTTCAGCAGAATATAATCTTGTAAATATATATATATATAATATAAGTATAGATCGTATATAGCTGTAAAAGTAGGAAAACTCAGGGAAAAATGTCTTCTCGCTCAGCACTCCCGTCTGGAAACGAAAGGAATTCCGACCATGTAAGTAATATTTTACATATACATACCTTTAAGCCAAGTAGATATAAAATAATAAACAGCAGTAGCTGACCCTATGTGATCGTATGATGTACGAACGACAGCGGGGTGTATTGGTAGCTGGCTAAGTTACGCACGTTGTATTGTTACGTACTAGCTGGATAATTGCAGATAATAGGAAATGGACAAACTATGGGGCATCGGTTGTATGTAGCTGTGATTTAAAAACGTTGGAAAATACTTTTTGATGTGGATGTGTAGCGAATTGGCAGATATAGCCAACGCTGGGGGAGCCACAAATCCGCAAGGATCGCGCAGACCTTCCAGGGAGAGCCGTCCTGAAACCTGCGATTTTTTAAATGATGACTTGTGCATTTTCCCCCTAGCTAATCCATTTACGGTCTTTAGACATCACTTGGCACAGGGCAGAGGCTGCCAGGATGTCCTGTCGGTTTTCAAGGTGCTGTCAATGCCACAGTGTATCGGGGCGACGTTTGATTTTTGACTCGATGCTGGATGAGCGATTCATGACCCGAATCTTTCCTGGCATGTTTTTAACCGCACGGCTTCAAGTGCATATAGTCTCTGTCTTATTACAGTGTTATATTATCGGGGACTGTCCTGTGCTGTATATACATGCAAAGAGGACACACTGGGATACATGTCATATTGTGTGTCGGCTGTCTTGAATGTTTAGAAATCAAACGCGGATAGGTAGTCATCGATCGCCCCCCCCCCTTCTCTATGGCATTATACTGCGAAAACGGACAATAAGGGAAAATAATGAAAAGAAGAATAAAAATAACAAGCGGGCTAGCTACATTAACAGAACCACTGTTAATTTGTTGGAATATTTTCCTATAATTGCTATTATACGTATACATGGTTATTGCTGAATTGAATGTCGATGTGAATTAATTGTATTCAAGGCCAAACAAAGCAAAGCAGTAATCGCATTTTTTAGTCGTATTTAACGTTTTTGTTTATTTTTTTCTGTTAACGGTTTTTATATGAAGCGTCATTAGCTGTATTTTTGAGAGATATGCCGGTCATCTGTTACATTACTGTAAAACTAGAAGCAATACTCGAAGGCCACTCCCCTACCCCCAGCTTTCGTATGACGGCCTGTGCTTGGTATGCTGGTTTATGGCGGGGTAAAGGGGCTTTCACGTGCAGCCAGGTTTTCATTTTGTAAGAATCATGAATATAGATACGTTGTGGTGTTTACGTAACATCACATTGCATCAAAGAGATTAGTGCATTGGTAAAATAACATAAGGAACTAAACAGATGTGCCAACTCTGGGGGACTTGTGCGGAAAACAACACTGTTAGAATGTGAATCGATTGGAAATGCACAAATGTATTGATTACATACTACACAAATCTTAAAACTAAACAACGGTGTTTCATTTTAAAAACCAAAATCGAGAAGAGGATGCTGTCATTACCATAAATACTAGAACATTGTAGCAGGATGTTAATTACTTGGATTTTGAATATCTGCAGCTTTTGATCAAATGAGTGAATGTAGTGTAGTAATTATTCCAGATATGTAATTAAGGATCTAGATGAAAGCCAGTGGAGTATATACGAAACTCATTGGGCAGGTTTATCGCTTATATAAAGAGTACGATGATAAACTTGAGTGCTTATTATTATTATTGCACCTTCTGTTTTCCTCACTGGTAAATTTTGGTTTTGGGCATCACATTTATGAAAATGATACCAAATAAATATCCCAAAAGCTGACAGAAGATGCTTCTTGGTTACAGCTGACTCTGTAAAGCATTTAAAATGCCATGTAGCCTACATATCACAGGTCATTTTTTTACCCAGCCAGAGGAGAATTAATTGGCTACTTTTGCCTAGCATACAATGTTTATGAATTCTTAAGTGATTGTAAAAGTTCAAAAGAAAGCATGCTTTCTTTTCAGGCTGTTTTGTTTTGGTGTTAAAAAAAATCCAGAAGCAGAACTATAGTGTGTTAGCTCATATTTCCTTCATTTTAAAATTGGTGCATCAGACACTTTGCAGTGAAAGTGTTACATGAAATAAAAACTGAAAATCGGCTGTCTAAGTTAAATCTCAGAGTTACTTTTTTTCCCAGTTCCATCTCCATGAATATGGTTTCTTTCTCTTAGTCTGTGATCAGCATGATTTTAAAGCAGATACCTAATTTATCAATTTGTGTTGTGTAGAACGAAGCCATCCTTCTTTACAATAACTGTTGTAGGTGATTTGTTCTCTGAATGTTTTGAATCTTCCATGTCCTTATATCTGCCAGTAATACCGCACATAATAGTGAAAGCCAATTCAAATCCAGGTGATGCATATTGCACTGCCTGTTACTGAAATCCACACGGAGACCTTTCATCTGTTTGAAATGATAGTAGTACTGAAATCATTTCTGCTCTTTATCTCTACTGGTCTTTAAAGTAGCCATGCTCATTTCTTTTACTCTACTTCAGGTGCACACTTTAAATGCTAAACTTGTTCAGATGCGAGTTGTCTGGAATTTTTCTGTCACTTTCTCAGTTATACTCCACAAATATGCCATGTCATAGCAATACATTATTGTCATAGCAATACATAATATCAGTGTGTTACCACTCTACTCTCTGCACCTGGATGCAAGATCATAAGAAATCTTTTGTAACAGAACTTCTTAACACTTTAATATAGGATTCCTTTACCAGAGATTTAGTCCTCCTTGTTTTTTTCCTTTTTATTTCTCGGGGTCGTTCCACAAACTAGGATTTCTCAGATAACTGGGTTAACTTAAGCTAGAAGTTGTGATTTTCCAATAAGAGTTTTGGTAAGGAGCATTCCTATTGGAAATTCTTGACTGTCTTAAGTTAACCCAGCTAACTGAGACATCCTACTTTGTGGGAACACCCCCCTGGTCTTACAGGTGTTGCAGGGGGCTGCTGGGGGGGGGGGGGGGGGGGGGCACAGCCTTTCCCCATGCGACAAATGTTTGGTGGTCTGCCTTCACTGAGTTTTACGCGAGC
>JAABNY020000035.1:7911035-7949851 GCA_015164015.2 Brevimyrus niger
CAGGCGGAGACTCGAACCCGGGTCCCAGAGGTGTGAGGCAACAGTGCTAACCACTGCACCACCATGCCGCCCCCCAATTAGTACATACAGAAATAATTATTAGATGCAGCCTTAGACATTTGTAATGTTTTAACATTTTCATGTCTTTCCTTTCAGGTTGCAATAAAAATTATTGATAAAACACAGCTGAATCCAACCAGCCTACAAAAGGTGAGTGACTGTTCAGTTCTTTGGTATTGGTGTGGTTGAGAATAAGCAGATATATTCAGAGAGCAGACACATTCAAACTGAGAAACCTTTTGTTAGATAGAAGCACAGTAATAATGGAGCTCAGTGCAGTGTGTTTTGAAGGTAGGTGACCACATACTAACTGGAATGTAAGAAAATCGGCGTAAAATGGCCAGGTCATCTGACACTAGGGGAAGGTTTCACATCATTGCCTTTCTGAGGATTATAAAGACCACCATTTTTTGTACAACTGATAAAGTAATGCTGATTCCTATCATTGGAATATTTCAAAAGCTTGTGGACTAGATCAATAACTTTCTTGACAAAAGAGGTTTTTGAAGATAAACACTGTTTGCCAGCCAGACCTTGCCCTGTGAATCTTTGGGTGTATTGCTTTCGTTTTGTCAATGTTAGTTGCTGTGAAGGTTTAGCTGACTGTGAGGGTGTACACAAACTAGAATAGTGTCTGGTACAATGTTTTTTTTCCACCCCTTTGTGTGCAATTTGAGGTAAGAAGACAGTTTATACATTTATTTGTAAAATGATAAGCTAAATCAAAATGAGAATTTTATGAGTCCAGTAAAATTATAAAGGGCTTGTAAAGTTTTCCCTTCAGTGTAACATTGTCACCTGCTTTACCTTTTTATTATGTAGTACTTCTGTCCAGATTGACTTCATATCATATCACAGTGGAAACATGGACTGCAAGCCATACTAATGTTTTGCAATTTTTAAAGTTGAGTCTTCATTTATACAACAGGACCTGACCAATATGAAAATTGTGTCTCCGATTTTGAGCCAGATTTTAAGGAGCTAAAAATTCTGTTAATTCAGTTAATTTATCAGGCAATATCATTTTAAACGGTTAACAATTTAGGCACTAGTATTTCCATATTTGTTTCTTGGTTATTTAGGGAGTTAAATTTAGTTACTTGTGGGTTGTTTTTTTTTTGTTTTGGTACAGTCCACATTGAACGCTGGTTGTCCATCTGTAACATTGTGTATGTCTCACCTCTGTAAATATAACTCACAGCCAAAAGAATTTTCCTTGGCCTTTACCAAACATAATTACACTCATCATACCCACTCTGTTACAGTTCAAACCTGAACCGTAACACTTACTAATAATGCAGGCAGAATAGTGTCTCAGTGTCCGGTCCAGTTTGGAGGCACCTTTTCTCATCATTGATGTTGAAATAAACATCTTCTGTGCTTTCATTCAATGCATTCGATGTGTAAAGTTTAATATCAGCCGATTTTACTAGAAAACCAATATATCAGTCGATCCGTGTTTCGGTCCTGTGCAGCATTCACATCATTGACGTGAGAACTGTAGAACATGAGCAATGCCTAATCCAGATTTTCAAGCTTATGCGTCAAAACTGTACTGTTTTGTGTGTCTGATAAATGTTTAACGTTTACGGCAAAAACACAGACAATAAAGCTGGGTTGTCCTCATGTTTCATCAGTGGGGGAGGTTGCACGGATGGGTGTGGCCCATGCAGAGGTACAGCGGAGGACTCGATGTTGCTGCATTGGCCCTATTGTCCTGTCAGCATTTATTTTTTCGCCTGGGACATGCCAGGAGACACGTTCCCTCCCCTGCCTGCCCGCTCTCATCATGGCCTCTCAGACACTAAATGCTGCAGTCCGTCAGAACCACAGCGCCATTGCCCAATGGGCCGACGCCCCTAATCCGGCCCCCGTTCGCTCCTCTTGTTTTCCCAAGTCCCCCCTCTTCAAGACAACAGGCTTGTCTAGACAAGGCCTGCCAGAAGGGCCCGGATACTGGGTGGGTCCTCAGGCACACGCCTGGAATTTTGAATAACAGAGGCGATGGGCCCAGGGAGCTGAGTCTCAGCCTCTAGGGCTTTGGCATTATGCAGAAGTGAGGTGTTTGTGTTTTTGCCCTCTGCAGTTCACCACTGTAATATGCAGTGTTTCTCAGGCCTGTTATTAATACCAGCTGGGCTTTAACATAACCTCTTGTTTAGGATTATGTCTAATCTTTATTACTAATTTGAGAGACACACACTAACAAGTGAATTTTTGTTTTGTGATCTTTATCAACTCTAAAACTCCTCTGAATAATTCATTTTTGAATGAAAGTATATCATCTAAAATACAAAAAAAATCAAAAAAATTATGTTTACCTCTAATCTATTCTTAGATGGGTGTAATCTGATTGTCAGAAATTCTGGAATATTCTGGAGTGCAGAAGCCTAATATAAGAGGCCTAGCATTGACTCTGCACTGGCCAGTGGGTATAGTCATTCATACCAGCCTCTTAATCTCATTACGCTACTTTGCTGATCCCCATCAGCTGATGCTGACACCACTGCCTGCTATACTCTGTTTTACTCTCTTGAGTTGCTGCTGCCATCCTTCTGCATGTCGACGTGCAGTATTTCAGACAATACCCATTTAATAATGGCTATTGTCTTTCTAATCAGGGCCTCGGTAGCATTGATAGTGGGTGATCTTGGACTACACAGGGGCCGGTCAGAAAGTGCTGGCTCTTTTGAAGCAGAGACAGCTTTGGGACTGAGCCAGAATATAACACGGGGTGGGGGGGGGGGGGTGGACTGTGCATCCCTCATTGAAGCCCCCATGACCAGGGCCAACATTCCAGACAGGCAAACAAAGGAGATGGCCAACACAGGGAGGGCGAGCGCCTCAGTGGGGGGGGGGCACCTCTCTGGAATAGGGTTCCTGAGAAATGATCTGCCTGTGTGATGAGGTACAGACACATAGGAAAAAGAGGGAGATTTGTTTGTGTTACCACGTT
Organism: Brevimyrus niger; assembly: GCA_015164015.2. Lineage (NCBI taxonomy): Eukaryota > Metazoa > Chordata > Actinopteri > Osteoglossiformes > Mormyridae > Brevimyrus > Brevimyrus niger. The sequence goes on from JAABNY020000035.1 coordinate 7,914,052, forward strand.
AGCCGGAGAGATTTGGCGGCCATTAAGGGAGGGGTTGTCTTCAAACAGATTTGCAAAAGAAAAAAAAACGTGACTAGGGGTGGATGCTGGGTACTGGGGGTGGTGAAAAGCCTAAAATATCTTTCGGGGGTGTCTGCTTTGGAGCCCATAGTAGCTACTCCCCTGGTGTTCAGAAATGCCCTAGATGTTACCTGCCAGTTAAGACACCGAAGGAGCTGATCCTGCAGCAGGCTGAAAGTTTCTATGCTGGGACGCTTCAGATCTGGCCCTCCATTCCAAATCCAGGCCTTGTTTTCTGTTCTCCTGGGTAGTTTGTTTAACAATTTCTGATTCTGATCGGTCAGAGGCTTTGCACCTGGCTGACGGGTAAAAGGAGGCTGGAAAATCAGCAGGGCTCGGACCTCAAGGGCCGTGATTTAAATAACCCTGATCTAGGCAGTCAAAGAAAATTGTTTCAGGTTGGATGGATGGATGGATGGATGGATGGATATTCATGTTGGTATAAAGCTATTACTTTGTGTCCCTGAAAGTGTGTTAGTTTAGCTAATCCCAAAACCACCCTTGAAGTCACCCCAGTATTTACAGTAACTATCCAATACACTCATGTGTTTGATGAGTCGACCGCTGGCAGACCATGTGTGGGTGATCAATACCTCATCCAATTATTGAACTAATTAAGTTAAGTAAGCTGATGGTGAAACTTGCCAAATACATGGAAAGGCTTGGATGCCCCCGAGGGCTTAAGGACCCAAAGCAGTGTCCATCTAGCTGTCCAACAGGATGTTAGCGACATTTTGGAGAACAGATGAAATTATTATTTTTTTTATGTGTTTCTCTTTATTTGTATATATTTTGTTTATTCTAATGTGTTTTTTTTGTGGAAATACACTTACTACCCAAATAGTTTTAAACAGATACTGTATATATTGTATTTTAACAAATGGCATTTTTACTCTTGAGCGTTGGACAGCAGAATGCCACACCTCCAGACATCATGTGCATATGCCCATAACATCATATAATAATTTCCTCTGTAGGTGTACAGCATTCCCAGTAGTGAACCTGCAGGCTCATAGTGGACACCTATTTTTTCCTATTAGTAACAGTTATCTGTGCTCTTGACGCCCACCCTGACATTTCCTCCTTGGTAATGGAAGCCGGCCAGGCCTGGATGAGGCATTGTCTCTGTAATACCGCACAGGTGGGGGCCCGGGGCCCAGGGCCCGACGGCGCATGGGCACACCCAGTGCGGCGAGACAGAGGCAGGTTCGGGGCCTTGCCGGGAATCGTCAAATCCTGCCTCCCATCCCAAGTCCTTTTAACCTCGGCTTTTAGCTGCCCCCACTGCGGCCATCTGCCTGGACTGTGTCCCTGGGGGTGAGCCGCTAGCACTCATGCGTTCGCCACAGGACCCTGTGTGCATTCGCTCTCTCCTGGCCGCTCTCTCCGTTTCAGCACAGTAAAGCTGACTGTTTTGCTGTGTGCGGAATACCCCAACTGTTTCGGGCCTTTGTATGTAGATAGCATATGGTCAGCGAAATGACTAAGCACACAAGCCAGTGTAAACTGCATTCATTTTGTAGGACTGGTAGTGGTGCTTCTCTGTGTTACTGAATGTGAAATTATGTGCAAGTCATCTTTCTTTCTTTGATTGCGATTAAGACTAGAAAAAATGTTTAGCCTGAATATTTGTTTTGTACTGGTGCCACAAAATTACATTTGTTGTGTTGAAATGACCGTATATTTGGCACACATCAAAAATTAAACTAGGTTTGTGTGTGTGTGTGTGTGTGTGTGTGTGTGTGTGAGAGAGAGAGAGAGAGAGAGAGAGAGCGAGAGAGAGTGTGTGTTTTAATTTGTCACAGATTGGATTGTGACATGAAAGGTGACCACATGCTATGTTTATAAAACGCCAACATTCCTAACTGTACCAAATGTCCCCACAATGTGGTAAAAACCAGTTACTTTTTAAGCTTGCATGAACATTTTTCAGGTCCCCACAATATAAATCTCAATTTTAGAAAAATCTGTCACTGCAGTCAAAAAACTGGTTAATTAAGCTGGTTATCGCTGGTTGCCGGTTCAAGCCCAGTCTCAGCAGAATAGTGACGCGTCTGTGGGCCCTTGAGCAAGGCCCTTAACCCCCAGCTACAGGGGCCCTGCTGCAGGTGGCTGCCCTTCTCTGCCTGGCTTCCTCTCACCAAGATGGGGTAGACGAAAAATGTCTAATTTCCCCATGGAGATCAATGAAGTATCATTATTGTTATTAACATATATTATTGTTAGTTTTCTGTGTTCAAATTCCTGACAAAATCATAAAGTGTTACAGTAATCAGAAGAAAGATACCATATTTATGGCAGTATTCAGTTCAGTATATTGGTCACATTTGACAAAAATATAAAAGAAATGTTAAAGTAATTAGTTCTGGTGCAGATCAAAAAGTCTTTTCAGAAACGGCTTGGTAGCAGTAATTGAGAAGCTGAGATTTCCCCTTTGCTTACTTTTTCAGGGGTTACATTACTGCCCTTATTTTGTCGCCTGTTTGACGTCCCAGTCATCGTCATCTTCCACCATTTGGGAAACTACATGCTTATTGTTCCATTCACAGAATACTGAAATAATTTGATTTGATAGTTGCTGACGGATTTATTTATTTATTTTTGATTAGCTAGAAAATAGACTTCCTAAAGTTTGGCTGGAAGCCACAGTCATTGAAAGGAGAGAGAGTGCATCGTATTCATTCAGAACACTGTAATCTGTTATTCTAGAATGTGATCTGTCATACTGGGATTCATTAGGCAAACATTGTTACAGTCAAGTCAGGTGGGTTTGACATATTGAGTATACATGTTTTCCCATGCAGGCATGGTTCTTCCCAAGCTGCTTTGTTTTTTATTTCCCAAACACATCCTTCTCACATGTCCAAGCTTGTGACTTCATTGGTCTCCAGGCTTCAAACCACATTTACTTGAATGTTTGGTGCTACATAAACATGCTGCAGCCAGAGGGTTCTACTAATCTCATAAATACCTGCTGTGGTTCTACTTGTGTGTTACTCGCAAAATTAAAAAAGCTTAAAATTTAGTAGATATCAACTCTGATAAAATCTGTGGACAGCATAGTATGTGTGACAACGAACACATGTCCAAGCTTGACAATGAAGTAATGTAAAATAACTATTCTCATAAATATTATGTTAAGAATTAATGGTATGAGAGATATTTGATTTATATTTCTATTAAAATTAACATTAGGTTTTGCAACTTCAGGAGAGTGAAATTTAAATGCACCCTGTAAACCTTGGAGAACAGTTTGACAAACTTAACTCTGATTTAATCTTATGTCATAACATTTGGTCTTAACATTTGTTCTTGTATTAAACTGTGTTTCTATTTGTCTATTTATGCCAGTCTACCCAGACAGTTATACGAGTGACTCACTGTTCAGTTCTATGTTAAACCTCACAGCATGCTGAGCTCTGAAATGTGGATAATCTTCAGTGTGGCCAAAGTGCGAAAGTTCTGAAGTTCTGCTACGTGTATATTGAAAGAAAAAAAAAAAACTCAAGCGATTAAAAATAGTTTTGGAACAGCAAGAGTCTCTACAAGAAAGTGTTCGTGCTGTGCTTGTTTGCACTCTGATTAGCTTATTTGATATGCAGAAACCTGTTCTGGGAGTCATTGCTTGTGATGGAGAGGCCTCCTCTGCACAGTTACAAGGAAGAAAAAAAAACCATAATTTTTCATGTCTGTTAAGTGCCCAACCTTTCAGTTATATATATATATATATATGCAGGTTATGCCTTCGAACAGTGTTTCCTTACCTTTTTCTGCCACAGCACCCTTCAGCAGCCAATATGCCGTGTGAATGACCTCTGTGGAAGTGACACTATGACAGATGCACTGAGATGGGACTTTGGAATTCTAACAGTATTTTTATTAAATTTTTATTTATTTATTTATTTTGGGGGGGGGGTGGTGGTTAAATTGTAATACCTGAGTAAACTTGGGTTTTTGAAGAATATTCAGCATGTTTTATGGTGGAGGTTAATCGGTAAGGAGCTGTTGTTCAGAGACTGAAATACTGTTTCCTTTTAACCTTACTAAACAAAAATACTGTATAGGATTTGTACACACATTGGTTAGGGATAGTCTAGTAACACCTTTCTGTTCCGACAGTCACGTTCTTTACAGCGATATTGACAGGCTTTTGCATTATTAAAGGAGAATCAGGAACTGTGCAGAAAATTATTTTGTATATTATTCCAATCATGATGTCAAATACACAATACTGAGGCAGCTTAAATTCTGCTTGGGACATTCTGTGTGCATTGGTGAGAGAAGATACAGACAGATGTCTTGGTGCCACTTGTTTTTTCTTCAGATTCTGGCTCCTTTAAAAATGGGTCTTTGCAAACATTAAAGCTTATTCCTTTGTTTTTCTTCAGGGAGTTAATGTCAAGTTTAAATAAGGATAAAGGATTTCAGTATGCCTTTAAAATGACTTTTAATATTTGTATAGTTGCATTATTTCTGATGGCTGCAGGAGAGAATGACAGTATCTCTCAGTCTAAATGTCAGTGTCACCCTGCCAGCTCTCAGCACTTTACATATTTGGTCCTTCCTTCTTTCCGGACTGTTTGCTCCACCGATGGTCTGTTGTGGACAACGGTCACCCCAGGAACTGTGACCATGACTCACCATTCCTGTTATCTGTACATACCCCTGGCTGCCTCCCAACCATCCCTGCACCAAACCCGCCCCGAAAGTGTCGCACATGCCTCAGTCTTACCAATCATCTTCGTTCAGTTTTTCTGGCTTCCCCAAAGAGAGGAGGAAATTTCTATTGTGCGGAATTTATTATTTTATTTTTTTTCCCGTCTGTGGCATATGGCCGCAATCTGCCACTTTGTTTTATTCTGTTGTTTTGCAGCTTGGGTGGCGCAGTGAGTAGCGCTGTGGTCTAACTCCTACAGGGTTGGGGAACCAAATTCCACCTCCTCTCTGTCTGTGTGTATGGAGTTTGCATGTTTTCCCTGTTTTTATGGGTTTCCATAACTCTTGTCCCCTAACCTGCCTGGGATATGCTTCTGCCCCCCCCCCCCCCCCACAGCCCAGAACCCAGACAGTGATAAGTTTTTTTAGACAATAGACGGATGTTTTGTTACTCACTTTATCATAGTTAGAGGTGGACATTTCAGGTCCAGAAAGTAAAAAAAATCCAAATCAGGATTTTGTTTCAACCAACAAGTTTATTACTCTGTGACTGTGACTCTTTATGCTCAACTGGTTGGTTGAAACTAAATCCTGGCTTGGATTTTTACTTTCTGGACCTGAAATGTCCGCGACTGATCATAGTTCAGTTGATATACATTCTAATACCTCAATTTTGAATGGATAGACATAGCTGTGCAGTGCAATTAGGCCAGTTGAGCCTGGATGCAAAAAGTCTTTGCTAATGTCATTTTTATGTTACTTATACTTTTGTTTGCATCGCAAGCTCTCATGCTAGCTCAGTCTTGATATCATATTTCGATTGGAACTTTTACCACTGTGGCCTGGAAGGTCAGCCTGAGATGATAGCATAGCATAGTTGATGTAGAAATCTCTTGATGGTAGGTGTTGTCTGCTGCATAAGGTCATCCTGTGGAGACAGGTGGCTTTAAGGCCGGGGTCAGATTTCAAGACAAACCATAGTGCTAGGAGTTAGTTTCATTTGCATTTCAGGCTTGAAAGGACTCCGATTAGCATAATTCCCCTTTTTTGTGCAGGGTAAAATGTCTTTGCGGAGGTTGTTGTGGTTGGTGTTTATGATTCGGTTTAATTCAAAAACTAGTTACTCGGCCATGTGTCTGTGGAGGTGAATTATGCCAGGTTGATTAGTTCGGGCTTGGAGTTTGCGTTTGTGAGCGAAGGCCAACACTTGGCGATGACTGACTTTATTGATGTCTTTGTTCGGCACTGCCGTCAGAAATATTTTTCGTCACGGTGCAACTGCTGACGCCAAATGGGCTTGACGGATCATTTGTGTTTATGCCTGACAGGCCGAGACAGACAGTGAGAAGGAATGCCGCAAATGCGATGTGCAGGTTGTTTTTCCGGCCGCATCTGACCAGCCGCACGCATGCAGGGATTTCAGGGTGGGAGACACTGCTTTCCAGTGGCGCCGCAGTGAAAAGCATGGCACTGTCTGGTTGTGGTTAATGCCTCCGTTGACATGGTAACAGTGACGTTGGGTATTGTATGGGAAATTAACCAGGAAGTTCAGTATTGTGGCATATGGGAGGGGAGCCGTCGAATCTGAGATCGCAGGCTTATCTGATTACCTTCAGAGCTTAGGTAGACAGATAATACATTGTCCTCCCGATTTGATTTGGAATTTAGAATCAGATCCATTTGGGGGAGGCTGTGGTTCTGTGTGGTTATGTAAGCAGGTCATTTCCATTTAGACGTGAATGACGAAGGACATGATAATGCATGACAAAGTCTTCAAGCATGCTGTTTATATCATATGTATAGGTGTGTAGTTATATATCCTCCTGAGACCCAAGGAAAAAAGTGTCCTTCAATTTTAGGTTATTTGTCTTTGGAGGAAATAAGACATCTTACAAGTTCGATTTTTTCAAATTGTATTTTTATTTTTAATTTCACAACATGTCCTCTTTAGTATACAGCAGGAATAAATATGTTTCCTTACATCAGTGAAAAGATAGATGCAAAAACAAAATCCACTACAATGGACATGAATGAATGGGTGGGGTCTCAGGATATAGATATATACAGTAGATGTATATATATATATAGGGAAAGTATGAAAAATTGCTGAAAAACAGCCATGGTATACAAATGCTGCTTCAAAACGTATTTCAGTGGTTTACTAATGTATGTGTGTGTGTGTGTGTGTGTGTGTGTGTGTGTGTGTGTGTGTGTGTGTGTGTGTGTGTGTGTGTGTTTTTGCATAGATTACATTTAAGGACCAAATTGTCCTCATAGTGTAGGAAAACCTGAAATATTCCTGCTTTTGGGGACATCGTTTCAGGTCCCCATTTGGAAAACCTCAGTGTTATACACATCTGTAAATGCAATCAAAAAAGTAAAAATGCCAAAAGTCTTTTTTTGGATTGGTTACTTATGGTTATGGTTAGGGATGGGTGGAGGTTAAAGGTGTCATGGTTGGGATTAGGGTGTTTCCCATAGAAATGAATGGACGGTCCTCATTTAGATAGGTAGACCAACTTGTCTGTGTGCGTGCTTGCGCCCCTACCAAGGACTGAAACCTGGTTTAGCGCGTCATCCTGCCCCTTGTGCCTCACCCAGGCAGTTTGTGACCCCGTACAGAATAAGCATTTGGTAGATAGAACCCAATCAGTGTCTGTCACAAAGTCTGCGGGGTGTGTTGCGTATGAAACAAGTTGGAACAGATGCTGCTGTTTAAAGGTGACACTATGACATCAAGAGGGGAGAATTCAGCTCGACTTGATGCGCCATTACTTTTCTGTGTTGGGGATTTCCGTTTTTAGAGGAAGGGATGGATGCTGAACAAGGTGCTGTAAAAACACCAGACATCCAAAGTATTTATTTGTTGTTTTTTTTTTCTCACTGTACCACTTTGTGAATGCTGTATCACCAAAAGAAGACACAAATGTACTGCAGTACAGACCGAGAACCAGAATAGACAGTCACCTACGCAATAAGTTCTTGTGCACAATTATTGGACGAAAGCCCGGAAGTTGTTTTTGTCTTAGAAGTGTTATAGGACATCGTCCCCTAGGTCTGCTGATTCATGATCAATATGCTGTATGCTTTTGTGTCTCCGCATTTGACACTAGCAACAGGAAAAATATGAAGACCGTCTTGTATGTGCTGGTCCTCTGTTGGCGGTACTGTTTCTGTTTCCAAAAACTAATGATTAAAACAATGCATTTTCTCCATGTAGTTTGGATGGGGGGTTGTGCTGTCAATTTTAAAATAGCTGTAATAGTTTTGAAGAAGGTGTTCAGTTATCCATCCTCCTGATCTTCTCAGCACATACTGTATATTATTTGTTGGGGCAAAATTGGCCATACAGTATGTAGCATGAAGCTTCTCTCCGAAACATCGCAAACTTTCAGATTCTTGTCGAGAACTGTGCAGTGGCTCGATATTTAGCTTTGTTTTGCAGGTGTGTTGTCTGGTCAACAAGAGCCCTTTCACCATGTACAGAAAATGCAATGGAGGGCGACTGGCTCGGCGAAATTTCACCAGAGCGATAGATCACAGAACTGACAGGAAAGAAGATTCCCTGCCTGTTATGATCATTGCGTCTCACTCCGTTTATGGTCCCAGGGCAGTCCCACTATTTAATTTGGTGAAGATTTAATTTATTGTCATGACTTAAATTCAGCCCACTGTGTAGGATCTGTAATTAACTCTTCTTGGTAGTACATGTTGGTGCATGTTCTTTTTTTTTGGAATATTTTTCTTCTGTGTCTTCTGGGGGGAAAAAAAAAACAGTATTTTGTTGGGAAACAGAGTTCTTTTCCCTTCAGTGACCAGGAATTAGCTGATCAGAATGAGCCACCCTGGCTGTGGTATACAGCATCTTACAATCTCTCTCTCTTCTTTCTCTTTGTACTTTCACAGCTCTTTCGAGAGGTACGGATAATGAAAGGCTTGAAGCACCCAAACATAGGTGAGTGTGGACCTTGCATCCCTTTGTCTGTCTTTGTCAGTCTGAGAAAGGTGACAAGGCGTGATATTACTCCTACATACATTCCCTGCAGTTTGGTACAGTTATTGCTAAAATGAAGGGGGAGTGAGAAATATGGTTACAGAGTGTAAAACCGCACCTATGGGGTTGATATTTGATATATGACAATGCAGAGAAGCTCTTGAGTCTTTGCATGTTTCCTGCAGCTGCTCTGATGTGAATGTTTGCGTTTTAGTCCACCCCGAACAAAAGCTACCACCTTCATGTTACCCAGATGCATCCTCTTATTACTTAGATGCTTGACTTTTAGCGATTTGTTTAGCTGCACCAGACATGCCGTGGCTCCGAGCTCCTGAATTTTTAAGCAAATGGAGCACTAGCAAAGAAGCGGTTAGGTTTAGTACGATTTTGCATGGAACAGAATACAAATAATGAAATACTGCTGGTGCTGAGATGTTTTAAATCTGAGCTGTTGGTAATCAGCCACTGTAGATGTTTATTTTCAAGAGCCAGTCGCTTTCCTTCTTCCTCATTCTTGTCATTGAAATATTGACCAGGAGCTGCCCTTTTATTAAATACTCTTTACTGTAGATGCTAGCATGGTGCTCATTGAAACAGTGCTTTTTCATCTTAGTAGTATACAAGTAGTGTTTACCCGCCTGTTTCCCAGTACTGTGTTGAGATGTCAATGATAATAAGCCATTTTAGAAATGTGTATAACTCAGTAATAGTGTTTTTTCAGTTCCTGTCCGAGAAAAGCTGTCTAGCTCATCTTATTTTTAAAATTGTCACATTTGAAAGAAGAGATACTTAAAAATGCTTTGTATGTGTGTGTCTGACTTACAGTGCAGCTGTTTGAGGTCATCGAGACGGATAAAACGCTATACCTGATCATGGAGTACGCCAGTGGGGGTAGGTGCCTCTGTTTTCTTTATTTTTCATCAGCCCGCTTTGGCATCTTTGCTAAACAGATCTCAATACTAATACAGTAAAATCCTGTTGTAGCAGACTTGCTTATAACGGAAAATCGTATACAACGGACAAGGTCTACTGGTCATTGCATACATGCAGAAAAAGCATTGGATATAGTGGACTCGCATATAATGGAATTTTGCTTATAACAGACAAACAATTTGGTCCCCAGGGCCACTTTTTAGCTGTAGTCTTGTTCAGCTATAACGGACATGCCGGTGATATTCAGTGCAGATACGTAGGCGGGATTATTAATAGTGACGCATCTGGTCAGGTGAAGTTGGATTGCTACATGTACAATATAATAATCTATACCTCAAGTGTGTCTCCTGGGGTATGGCATGAGGTGTCCTGTATTTGTGTTCTGGGCATACAGCAACTCTGGATATAACGGACTTTGGATATAATGGACTGTTTTGCCAGGTCCCTTGAAGTCCATTATAAGTGGATTTTACTGTATGCCCAAAACCTGTTTAATGGGACACTACCGCCGTCCATCTTATTAATTCCATTTAATAACTAAAAAAACTCATTTTGGAAGTTCAAATTTAAAAATTTGAGGTGGGATAATTATTTTATTATTTTAAATTTATTTATTTATGTAACTGACTTTTATTTTACTGCTTACTTTTAACCATTGAAAGGTTCTGCTTAGAGTTTATACATTTTGTGCTATTAAAATCTTTTGAAAGTCTCTTATTTATAAATATGAATTCACTTTCTTAAAATTTTGCCTAAAAATGATTTATGTAAATGTAAACTGAAAATTGTACTAAATATATGGATTTATTTTTTAGATAAGTAAATGGATTGGTAAACTTAATCCCCCAAAGGGAAATTATCCATTCATCCTCTGATTTTCAAAAACTGTTTGTCCTCTTTTGGATCGTGGTGGGGTCCAGAACCTATCCCATAGGCTACAGGTATAAAGCGGGGAACAACCCAAGACGGGGTGCCAAGAAATGAAAATTGAGTGCAAATTCATAGAATACAAATATAACAAACCCATAGCAAAAGCTAGCCATTCTTCTCAAATATGCTGAGATGAAGCTAAATTTGAACTCTGCATGTTGGACACAGAAAGACCACTGAATACAAGTACAGTAAAATGTGATGATGGATCAGAGTTGCTGCTGTTTTGTTGCTTGTTGTTTGAGGCTTCTGATAAAATTAATGGTTTATTGAATTAAAAAGTGCCAGGATATCTTAAACCAAAACCTGGTTGCCTCTGCCCAGAAGTTAAGATGTTGACTGTAGATAGACCTTCCACCATGACAATGACCCTAAACATAAATCGGTGACAAAAATGGTTGTGGTGAAACAAAATATACCACCCGTTGTAATGGCCGTTTCAGCCTGAAATCATATGTAAATCTGTGGTTTGATATGAAGACGGCATTTCATGAGCACAAAGGTAAGGCCTTCATGGATCTTGAAACCTTCTGCTTGTAGGAATGACACAGTGTCCCTCCAGCTATGTCATATCTGGCTGGAGAAGCACCGGTGTCTCCCCCTGGGAGATGCCACACAAAATATTTAAAAAGGGGGTGCCGGTAATTTTGGAGTTTTTCAGTAAAAAGTACTACTCAAAATCTCCTGTTTTTTTTTAATTTTTTTTTTTTTTTTTTAATGTTTTCAAAATAAAGATATTGTAATATTGGCATATTGAGCTAAGCTCAGGGTAACGAACGATTTGTGAACATAAAGGGTTGCCATAGCAGGACAGAGTAGAAATACTAAATCTTGGAAGTTCAAGAAAAATCTCAGAAAACATGGTTTTGATATAGATGGAATAGTGCAGACTGTTGAGCCGTTGAGATGAGAACATAGCCAATTCCAGACTCAGAGAAATGGATATTCGGAATAACGGGTTGGGTGGGTCTTAATACGTTACAGGATCAAATTTTATCAACACCTAAATACCGAAACCAGCAAGATATTTAAGGATTCAGCCAATCAGATCTAGGTTCCTCCCCCACATCAGTTTTTCTTTTATATTTTTAGCCTTTTGTTTCAGTTCAGCTCAATTTAAGGAATCACGCTTCTAAAAAATAGACTGATTGGACACATACATCGTTATGATTTATACAAATTGTATGTGTGGTTTGTAGTGGCAAGGATGACGGCACACACTGTACATAAAGACCACATGGATTTGGAAGTAGATCACCATGTAACAGGATGGTTGCTTGTGTTTGATTGAATTTCAGACTTCTGCCATTTTTGCTTGTACATTTCTGTGTCACCTCAGCTTCTCTTTAAACTGATGATTAGAACAAGTCAAGGATCTAAAACTTTTCCACGATGAACTTTGCGTGAATTGTATCCAACAAACCACAGCGAATGCTCTGTATGCAGTGAATACATTTCTCAGTCCTCAAAGATACACGAAGCGAGAATCCTTAAGAAACCATGCATGATCCCTGAGACCTCAGACTCCGAAGTGTTTCTGTGAGTAAAAAAAAAAACTTTGCCCTTGATATATGCTGGTATCTGGCCACACACAATGGACACAAACTGGCACATGCTAGATTGTGAATATCTTGCTCCTTCAAACCAGCACCATATGCAGGTATGCTAAGTTATTGCTGATCTTGAGCACATCTGCCAAGTATATGCCTTGCAAATTGACAGTCTCCAACATTCAGTCAAGCTCGAGAATAATTGTTGAAATATTTCAGTATTCCCGGGTGATACCAGGGATTTCTGCAACCTTTGCTTGACTGCATTCTGGCTTAGCTCAGACATGCCTGATGAAGTCTTATGGTCGGACCGGTTTAGTTTGTTTTAGATTGATGAACGATCACAATGGAGGTTAACTGAGGGAATGCTTGTTTCCTGGTACCTTCCGGTGAACAATGACAGGTATAGGGCAGAACTGACCTAAAGGGATATATTTTATTATAGTCCTTTTGTTTATCCCCAAGATTTGTCTTCCATCAGTTTACTTTATTTTTCCACTAAAATATATAGTTACAGTACCTTCTGCCTCACACCAGCTGTACAGCACTCCTGGATATTGCTTGAGTTATGAAAATTTTAACCTGGATGGTACATCTGTAGTTATGACTGTAATTTGGAAAACACGTCCTGTTATGACAAGTAAGGAATAGTCTCCTTTATTCCAGTAGAGCTCTGATAATAATCCCTTTCCTATAACTCAAAATGTAAGAATACATTGTTTATGAGAAGTGTTTGGCAAGTGCAAAGACTTTCCACTTTTTTTGACTTATTTTACAGGAACCATTTGGTTCTATGCTTTATATAAATAAAACATTGTCATTCATTGTACCTTGCAAATTTTGTATTGTTTAAGTAACTTGGGATGGTTTAGGGCATTCTAACATCCAAACATTTGGTAATGTTAGAATGCCGAAGGATGCTCTGTGAGATTGTATATATTTTTGTCTGCCACAGATGGAATTTAATACCAATTTAAAACCAGTTTAAACCATGCATGGCATTGCACTATTTGTATACTTTGTCATTTTTGTACTTTTAATTTTCACTAAAAAGGAAAACATAATTGTTGCACACTGATAAAAGATGCATGCTCCTACATATCTTAATCACAGTTCTGGTTATGACTCATTTGGTCTCCTGTTTGTGTAACAGTAATTTGCATGTGCAAAACTGGCATTTTATATATACACTGACCTTTTTATGGACCAGTCTTCAAAAAACAATCTTCCTGATTAAGACAAAAACACATAAGCCATAAAATTACGTATATGTATTTACATAAGGTCGATCATAAATTTTGTTCAACATTTGCAATAATTTACCGAAGCCCTTTAAATCTGACGATGGTATTTCTAGAGGACAAGCAGTGCTGCCAAATGTGTCCCATTTTATTTATTCGATGCTTGCAGTTCTCAACTCACGACACTCGTGTTATACCCAGATAACCAATGTGCTGTTCCTGCATCTTGTACGTGACAAGGACTCTCACAAGACCGAATGTGTTTAAATCATTAGGGCCGGACAGTTGGTCAGTGGGTTGGGGATGGGATTGGGCTAGGTGATACGAACAAGATATTGAGTTATTGTAATATAAAAATAAAAAATAGGAAAACTAGATACTTTAATAAACTGTTAATAAAGAGCATTACTCGATGGCACATGTCACAATACAGTGTCATTATTTCCAGCCAAACATATGGTTGTCTTTTAAAAATGGGCAACCTATGACCAAACAATTGCACAGAACATGTGATTGAGTTAGCCAAGCACGTCACATGGTACCGATTTGGTAATATTATGGAAGTGAGTAACAAGTGTTCTCACAGAGGAAACTTCGATGTTGGTGACAAAAGCGACAGCTCAGTGGCCATAACCTTTTTTTTTAAAGGAGATATTGTGGATAAACAATAAGAAAAGACAAAAGGTACAATTTATAGTCCAACACACAACAGCCTGGTGCTGTATATTGTAAACTGCCGGAAAATTGTGGCAACTCGAACTGCAAAATACTGCAGCCGTAGACTATGCTAGCAAAAGTACTGGGACCTCTGGCTATTACACCCACAGGATATTTCATAGCACCACATCATGAGTTTTAGCATCAACAGTCTTTAGGCATCGATATGGAGCTGGTTCCCTCTCTGCAGCTACTGTATAACAGCTGCCACTCTTCTGGGAGGGCTTTCCACAGCATTTTGGAGTGTGTATGTGGGAATATGCGCATCAAGAAATTTTAGACAATTCCATGCATAAAAGATTGTGGGAACAATTTGGGGAAGCCCCTTCTCTGTTCCAGCATGACTGTGCCCCAGTGTACAAACCAAGGTCCATGAAGACATGGTTGGGTGAGTTTGGTGTGGAAGAACTTGACTGGCCTCACTGAGCCTTGATACCTTTGAGATGAACTAGAACAGCAATTGCAAGCCAGGCTTTCAGATCCAACATCAGTGCCTGACTTCACGAATGCTCTTATGGATGAATTTGGGCAAAGATTCCCACAGACACACTCCAAAATCTTGGGTAAAGTTTTCCCAGAAGAGTGGCAGCTGTTACATCTGCAAAGGGGGGACCAGCACCATATCGATGCTTATGGATTCAGAATAGGATGTCCGGAAAGTTCCTGTAGATGTAATGGCCAGGTGTCTCAGTACTTTTGTCCATATAGTGTATTTCACCACTCAAGGCATTGCCATTCAGTAGAACATACAGAATGTAAGTGCCCACAGTCACAGGCATTAATTAGCAATTAGGGTTTCCACATTAAATTTGAAGAAATACTGGAACCAACAACTGTATTGGTTTCAAAATGGAACACAGAGAGTTATATATTTCAATACGGGATAATACCACAATGGATATTGCGATCAGAGTTGATTTTTTACCATTGTACAAACAGGTTAACTATCCAGCATGGTCTAATCTTTTTCCTGTAACGAGCAGTGAGACAGTAAGAGTACACCCCAGCAACAATCCGTACTCTTGGCGTTTTCTACTGTTACCAGAAATAGTTGTTTTTTTGTGTAATTTACAGAAACACCTGTTTACTTTGTGTGAACATCTGCATTGCTCAATTATTCCATATTCCATTTATGTGTTGTGATTTGGTGTGCAGATTGACATGGGGGTAGTCACATGTACATCAAATGGATTAGATCTTAGTTTGCATAACTGTTAGATGACATTTTGCCTTCTGTCTCAGGCTGCCTGGATAGACATTTCTGTATAAGTGGATTTTTGTATTGAATATAATTGTGCTTCTGCATTCAACACTTCATTGTAGCACTAACTGCTGGAGAACTGCTGTTAGAATTATTAGCTGAAAATATTTAACACATGGCTGTTCACATTTGAACTCTTCCTCCTCTTACAGTTGTATTTCCTGGCAGGAGAACAATTACAGTATAATAAAATAACAAATGATGCAAGTCTATTTCAGCTAGTGACTAACAGAACTTAATCTTTAAACATCAAGTTATACCTGATTACAAGTGTCCAGGAAATAGGCTGCTTTTAATTACAAGAAGTCAATACTGCACATTGGTTTCCCAGTTGGCATCTAACAATCATATTAGAGGTTTTTTACTAATATATTGAAAAATACTGCTATTTGTTAATTAATGTACATGCTAAGGTAATACATAATGAAACAGACACAAAACATAGGTCATATCAGTTTCCAAATTACTGGTCACCTGTATTTCTCAACGAATGTCTTGATTGGTGGAAAACAAATCTGATTCTTCTTGTTGCTAATCAAATCCTATAATGCTTACTGTGTAAATAATAAACAAATCATTAGAATTTATTTTTTTAATTTTCTAAATGTATGTCAAATATCTCATTCTCAGTGCAAGCCTAATGTGCCCTGTTTGGTTTAATATGCTCATTTTGAATAATGCAGACAGTCCCCAGTTCACAAGTGAGATCCATTCCCCAACTCAGCTTTTAAGTCAAATTTGTAGGTAAGTCAAAATAATAATATGTTACATAACTATAATACAGTATTAAAATAACTACAAATGTTATGGTACTGTACCTAAAGGTGACAAACTGCTGAAGCTTTACAATGTTGTCACGAGTGTCACAAAGTAGCGGGTTTGATCGTTATTACAAACCATTATATTTAACCCAAATCTTTAGTACAATGGTTTCTAAGGTAATCTGTTTGTAAGTCCGAGTTGTCGGTAAGCTGGGTGTTCTTAACCGAAGACCTGCCTGTAAATGTCTAAAAACGGTGTGGTACCAGGTTGATACACCATCAGTAATTGTTCTTCTAACTATATTTGGTTTATCTATAATAGTTGTTTGCATTTGGCCTCCTCTTCCTTTCATCCATGTTTTAGTCATTAGTGCCAAAAATATCCCGTGTAGGTATTTGGTGCACGCACTGCAGTAAACATTTTAATGTGCACTGAACCATTGCCAACTTTATTAATATTCCTTCATCTGTTCCTTCTCTTAAGTGCCCCTCCCATTTGCTCATAGGATACTCATCAAAAGATCTGTGTGTGACGGCATCCGACTTCTGTCTTTGTATCTGATACTGTTGCTTACAGCCTGAGGCATAGACAAGCATTCTTGCGCTCTCTCTCTCTCTCTGTCTCTCTCTCTCTCTCTCTCTCTATCTCTCTCTCATTCACTCACTCACTCACTCCTCCCTCTCTCTCTTACTCTGATTCTATCTCCCACACACACACACACACACACTTGAGAACACACAGTAACACACCACTGGCTTTCACTGACTTACACATACGCCTGTCTCATTGATCAGGCATCAAGCTTTGAGGCCTGTTCCACACCACAGATGCGGCTGCTTCAAGCTAGACTGGGTTTTTTTTTTTCTCCTGGCACAATTCTGTCCTTCATTTAACTCATGGATCGTCATTAGTCTAAGGTCATACTGCTGGGCCCATCCCAGCATCACCTACCAGAGCTGAGAAAATGCCACACTGATTTCTCTTTTAAATGCTCTTTTAAATGCTCCATAACATGTACATTGATGGACAGTTAAACAGATCACTCTCTCAGAGCTTGAAAAATGCACTTCCAGTTCAGCCTCTATTCCATATGCTTCTGTGTCATTGGTGTTCCACATTAATACGGAGGGTTCATATGTAAGAAGACAGGTATGCACATAAACAAACTCGATACTCTTCTCTCTCATGCCCACTCTGATGCACATTCTCATATTGCCATACCATGTCTGTGTCTCATTTTCTTTTCCCTGTCTGTCTCCTGTCAGCCTTCCCTCATTTTGTTTTTAATGAAGCCCCTTTTTCTCTCTCTCTCCCCCTTACACTCACACAAACACACGCACATACACCATCAGGCTTACATAAATACTGTAGAAAAAAAAAGAACTCCTGAGAAATGAATTCTATTCCAATTCGAGGACATAAGCAGACACACTTTGCCATTGCTAGAATCTGAAATTGTGCAATATTGGAATATTGAAAGATGGGGATTTTGACGTGTTGCATACATACAGTGAGAGCACCATAGTCTCAGTTTCAGTAGCCTCAGTTTCAGTCATTTGCAGTTAAACCACTCAACAGATGATTGTCAAATCCGCCAGCCTAGTCACACCCAGTACATGTCGCCCCTCCCTTTGTCCCCCATACCCACCCTTGTATAAAAAACATATAAAAAGCATGACTTTTATTGCTCTGTCATCCCTTGATATATTTCTTTCTGATTACTCTATCGTCTCTTGAGAATTAGGCTACAATGTCAGAATCCCTTTCATTCGAGAGAAAGTACAGTACTGTGCAATTATGTATAATGTACTGTATAATTACTATATTTCATGTTGGTAATGTTACTGTGCGTAATTTATCAATTAAACTTTAACATAAGTATGTTTACAGAAATCATGTTGTATATGAGGTCTGCGGATGTTTCACTTTTATTATGGTAGGTGGATATGAGGAACTATGAAGACTAAAAGAGTCTTCTTGGCTTCCCATCTAAGGTGCTCCCTGCCTCATACACTCTTTCCTGAGATGTAAGCATGTAACAGTTCACCCAAAAAAATGGAAACCGTGCTACACAGGTCACAGATAGGTGCACTAAATTTATTTACGGCAAATCAATTATTGTGCTGAAGATACACAACTATGTCGCAGATAGAGGTAATCTCTCACACTATAGGTCAAAATATTACAAAGTTAAGGAAACAAAGCCATATGTAAAGACACGGGACCGTGATTTCATCTGTAAAGTAATCTCTCATGTGATTGGATAGTGACAATCTGGTAACTAGGTAATGGTTGCATCTCAATACCAAAAATCTGAAGATCGTACTTGTGGTCTTGGCAAGACCAGTCTTGCTACCTCGCATGAATCGAGGGGTTGGTCTCATTTGGTGAGGATGCCTCCGATGTATCCCTGATATTTGCGGCGGGGCAAGAACAACATCTAGGGATTTTTACCATACCTTCTGTTCTTAGTATTGGAACTGGTCTTCAGCAATGGGAGATGACATAAAACAGGTACAAAAGAACACAAGTACGGTCAAGTACACATTTTGAGAAAACCCCAGTCATGATGTCCCATGATACCCTGCATGAATTATGGGCGTGGCTTCCACTTTGTTGCACCACTGAACTGCATTGGTGTTTTTGATCAATAGTGATAAAATAACAAATCAATATGTGGGCACAAAGCCTGTCAACTCTGAAACATATCAATGTTGTCATACCATTTATGGTTGATGGATGGGGGAGTATGGCATGAAAAAGTGGCCACATACAGTAACAAATGTAGTACCGGTGTAACGGACTGTAACTGATCCATAATTTGCACGTATACCCCTCATGGTTCGACATTTGTGAACTAAAGATTAATTGTTAAGTTTAAACATTAAATACAGTTTTTCTGCTGCTGTTACTGTTTAAATGAATAATTTCCTAAATCTCAGTGTTAGTCCATTCGGGTCTTGAAATTAATTTCTCACAATGTAGCACATGGGGGGAGGTTAAGTTTTTGGTGGGAACGCAATTGGGAAAAAAAAAAACTGCATGGATACAATAGCATTAGCTATGGCTTTATTAGTGGAATCCGTTTTCTTCTTTCTCTTGACAAATGCTGTTTGCGTGCAATCTCGAAACAAATCATTATCTTAAAAAAAAAAAAGCTTTGGTTACGTCGAGATCACAAGAAAAACAGTCAGGATCTCCCCAAAACGACAGAATGACAGAAAAATATAACGATGGATGAACTTCCATACAAAGCGGAGTTGCACTGAAAAGAGACAGACAAAGCAGGTATAGCGAAGTTATATTTGTGTATTTGTGTAATTTTGTATATTTGATCCAAAAAAGAATCGGATTTGTAACCGCAATACGATCAGAACGTGAGTTTTCTGATCCGTCTCACCCCTACTATTTAGTTACTTCATCGACTGACAGTGAGCCGGTAAAAAAATGTTAAGAGCTACTAGGCGTGTCAGTGTCTCCATGGCAACAAGGATGGAAGCGTTTTGTTAGCGTGTTTGAGTGGGAATTAATCTTGCCTTCGTTGGTTTCTTGTCAACAAAATGACATGAACATACATAGAGGATTTTCAATGGTCTCTTTAAGTTTAGGTGTTTCAACCAGTTTCGTCTCAATCCTTCATTTTCTGGCAGGCGATTGAAGGTGTGTCAAGATCAACAGCCACAGTCCACCTTGGTTTTTGGCGCATGATGGTGGCGTTGCTGTGTCCGCCGCACGTTCAGCTTAGCCTGGTCAATAGTGACCTCCATAGTTCCATTGCAGGCAACGCTAAAGCCACAAAGAAAAAAAAAAATCCCCCAAAAAGCAAGATATGTAATACTATATACGTTCGATGCGTCTGAAGGGACTGCTGGGGGTGGCTAGCACTCAAAAGCATGAAGAGTTCTTGCCAGTCTACACATACTTCCGCTGCTTCACCAGAAGTTACACTATAATCTTTTCCACAGTAGCGCCCCCAGAAATAAGGTGGAAAGAATTAGGCTGGGATGGGAATTTGGGTCAGAGTAAAATGCACGCTGAGCTTAGACTGGCGGGCGGATGGACAGAGTAGTGCCTCAATAGTTCGAAATTTGCAGTGTTTGCGCAGATGGAATGATTGATTTTTGCTGTTCCTCTCCCAACTCTCTTGCTTCTTCAGGTGAGGTCTTTGACTACCTTGTGTCACATGGGAGAATGAAGGAGAAAGAAGCACGAGCCAAATTCCGGCAGGTGAGACTTGAGGATCGCAGCTGCAGACTTGCACTAATCCAGTGTTAAAAGCATGAGTGTTATTTTATGACACTTAACTAAGCTGCTGCTGCCTCTGTGTTTGTCCTCTACAGATTGTGTCTGCTGTTCACTACTGTCACCAGAAAAACATTGTTCACAGGGACCTCAAGGTCAGTACATTGCCATGGTGAAAACGAGTATATTCGTTATTTCTTTAGTACACCGTCACCCTGAACAAGATAAGTAGAACAAATATATGGGATTATTTTGAATCCTTGAACGTAACAGAAACCATGAGCTCTGTTTAAAGAGGATTTCAGAGAAATAAATGTTGTCTTTCATAGAAGTGAAGGACCCAAGAAGCTTTTCAGTAGTGGCTTGGTATGTGTGGACACACATGATCCTTTTGAGAAGAAACCAGTATTGTTTTTGTTGCGACTCTTACATTAACTGGACCTTCCTAATGTCTTTATAATGCATTCGTAGAACATTCAGTTGCACCTTCATAATACATTCATAGAACATGCATAAGCAGCATTTAAGTATACCTTAGCATCATGACGTACCTTAACAGTTTTAATATACATTAATAACAAACATTACACAATTACACAATTTTAATGTTTCTTAAATCTCATAGCAAATTATCATACGATATTTGTTATTATATAATGCATTTTAAAGCCGTTAAAGTGTGCTAGAATGTAGGGTATACTTATATGCTGCTTATATTTTAGTATTTGGCGATGATGCACAAATTGTGCAGCAGCATTAATGCCACATGCTGCAATATCTAAGATAAGGGTATAATAGGGTTTTAAACTTTCTAATTCATGTTTGTGCCACTGTTATTGGCACTCGTCTACAAACAGAACAACTGTAAGTTGTGTGTAATACTTGGCACCTGGCTCAGACATTTCAGTTTGTTGTGCTGCTGGGAGCTAATTGTGACATTATGCTTAAGAAATTGCTTAGGATACAGCAAACAGCATCCAGTCCTGGCCAAGGAAAACCGATAGTGGTGCAGCTCCAATGGCTCCGCCCACGCCCTTCTAATCATCCTCTCTATTGGCTGATGCAGGCGGAGAACCTCCTGCTGGACGCCGACTCCAACATAAAGATTGCAGACTTTGGCTTCAGCAACGAGTTCACACTGGGTAACAAGCTTGACACTTTCTGCGGCAGCCCCCCCTACGCCGCCCCCGAGCTCTTCCAGGGCAAGAAATACGACGGGCCCGAGGTGGACATCTGGAGCCTGGGGGTCATCCTCTACACGCTGGTCAGCGGCTCACTGCCCTTCGACGGGCAGAATCTCAAGGCAAGGCTGTTTCTCCTGTTGCTGTCCCCGTATTCCTGGTTTGTGACATTTGTAGATTGGAAAATATTGTAACTTAATTCCTGAAACCGTATGCTGGCATTTTCAAATATCTACAACCGGAATTGAAAACGGCACCATAGTGTCATAATTCACCGTAAAGAATCGAAGGCTTCAAATTTGTCTGGAGTTCCCATGTGCTGCGGAATATAGCTTTTTGTGTACCTGAAGATGTAATTATTCTAACAATGTTGTTTGTGACTAGTGATACTGCCAGCCGTTTTCCAACTTTGGAAATCAGTCAGTTAGGATCCATCGATTAATCAATCTTTATTTAATAGGGTTTACAGAGTGCTTTACAAATGGTTAAAAGAAAGGAACTAACATAAGCATAGAAGAAATAACAATAAGCACAGAAAAAATTTTAAATACAATCCATTTTTAATAAATATAATATTAATATTAATAATAATAATAATAATGATAATAATAATAATAATAATAAAATACCATTTAAAAAATCCCGATTTTGGCCATCCACATTCTTGGTAGGGGATTCTTTCCCCAACCACACCGGAGACACTAGCGCCTACTGTACCTCACTGGGGAATCTAGCCCCAACCACACCGGAGACTCTGGCTCCTATTTCACAGGGGACTCTAGCTCTTACCTCACAGGGGACTCTAGCTCCTACCTCACAGGGGACTCTAGCTCTTACCTCACAGGGGACTCTAGCTCCTACCTCACAGGGGACTATAGCTCCTACCTCCTGGGGACTCTAGCTCCTGCCTCACAGGGGACTCTAGCCCCTGCCTCACAGGGGACTCTAGCACAAACCACCCCAGAGACTCTAGCCCCTACCTCACAGGGGACTCTAACTTCTAGGAGGACTAAGAATCAGGTCCATTTAGCACAGATTCACTTTGGACAGAAAGTAAGAACTGTCTAGTAGAAGGAAGCTAGACTTAACCAGTATCATGATCGTATTGTTTTCAGTGCATCAGACTTAGAAGCAGTTGAAACCCAAGCCATTTGTCATCGTGGCGTAGCTGAGGAAAAGCCGGATGGCCATGTTCATATATACGTGTCGTACCACAGGAGCTACGGGAGCGGGTGTTGAGGGGGAAGTACCGAGTGCCCTTCTACATGTCGACGGACTGTGAGGGCATCCTGCGCAGGTTCCTGGTGCTGAACCCCACCAAGCGCTGCACACTGGAGGTGAGTGGAAACCGCCCAGTGTTCTCACACGCACACCAAGCAGGCATAGGGTCGACTGCGGGCGCAGTGTCCTTCATGCAGGGATCAAGAGCTGACAGGAACACAGGCAGTTGTGTAGGTAGTTACTGAAAAGCAGACCGCTGAGGAAATCCATTTGAGAGATCTCTCAAATTTAGGTTGGCTAATCCTGGTTTGTCCTCATCACAGAAACTTCCCAGAAATAATCTGGATCCAACTCCTGAAATATAAAGCACTGTTACCCTCATCATAGTGGTAGTCTTAAATCAAGCCCAGGCGTGTGTCATATGCTCTCAAAGTGCAAACTTGCTGATATTTAGTTAAATCTCTATAAAGCCATGTTTGTCATCATTTCTGAGTCATTCGTCATATAATTAGAAACAGGAGGCGATCCTGCCGCAAATCCAAATTAATAAACGATTCCGCTATCTGAGTCCGAGACCATCTTGATTATTAAGGCTCTGTGTATGGCGAAAACCTTGCACAGGTTAGAATTGCTCTCAGCTGTTCCTGTGTGATAACTGTCACCAAACCCAGCAAATCATGAAAGACAAGTGGATGAATGTTGGGTACGAGGGTGAGGAGTTGAAGCCTCATGTGGAGCCAGTAGAAGACTACAATGACGCCAGCCGAATCGGTGAGCGCCCAGACCCATCCAGACCCGTCCTTCCCATTCATTTTCGATCATCGTCTAATTTTCTCATGCGCCCAGTTAGTTCATTCTACCCTTTTTACCTGCAATTGTGTAGCTATAGCCCTGATGTGCCCCAGCAATCCTTATATCCAACTATCTAACCATTCTTGGATTCTCCCTACATCTCTTCTTGCCTTTCTCATGTCAACTTCCTCGCGTCTTTTACTTTGAACCGGCTTTATATCATTTGCACTCCGTTGCGTAACACATGGTCCCCCCCCCCGTTATCAAACTGTATTGATACATTCAGCTTTTGGTGGTATAATATTCAGAAAGAGGAGACAAAATAATGCATCGCCTTGTTACTGTTCTTCAGAGGTGATGGTGGGAATGGGTTACTCCCGTGA
The DNA here is from genome assembly GCA_015164015.2 of Brevimyrus niger. Taxonomy (NCBI): domain Eukaryota; kingdom Metazoa; phylum Chordata; class Actinopteri; order Osteoglossiformes; family Mormyridae; genus Brevimyrus; species Brevimyrus niger. Next base: position 7,937,975 of record JAABNY020000035.1, read on the forward strand.
GGAGATCAAGGACGCTTTGACCAATCAGAAGTACAACGATGTCACCGCCACTTACCTGCTGCTGGGCCGTAAGAACGAGGTGAGTCTGTTCAAGAAATGCGGTACAAAGGGACCAGTGAAGAACCTTTAGTAAGTCAGTCACTATTGGATCTCAATCCTTAGAATGTTCTGCTGGAGTTTCTATACCCTTTATTGTCAGTATGTATTTTACGCATAATGAAGTCATTCTGCCATTTTGGTCCCGTTTATTACTATAATACTTATAATACCCCACTGAAGCAGTATGGTCATCGTATGTTTCCCCGGCCGATTTCAGCAAGAGAGCAGTGAGTCCCGGACAGGCAGCAGTCTCTCGCTAGCTCGGGTCAGACCGAGCACCATCACCAACGGCACCAGCAAGCACTCCTCCTCAGCCACCTCTACTTCTACCTCCACCTCTTCGCACGGCAAAACGCAGCGCAGCGCCTCCACCTATCACAGGCAGCGAAGGCACAGCGACTTCTGTGAGTATCAGCAAATGCACAGACGTGAGCATGTCTACAGACGTGGCAGGCATGATGTCAGCGCGGTGCCTCTTTCTGATTGGTCGTCAGGGACTGTTTGTTGTATTTACTTTTACTAGAGCATTCATTCATTGTGCATTGTGGATTTATGGCTTGGTAATATGCTTTATTTTGAAAAAGATACAAACAAAAATAGTTTTTATTAGATTTCATGCATAGTGTTACATTGTTGCAGTTACTCATATTTATTTGAATAAATCCATTGAAAAATATAATTTTTAATTATTATGATTTTAAAGAATATGGGTAAATAGGATTTGATTTGAGAACTCAGGCAATATGTATGCTCTTCTTGCTAAACATACTTTTATGTGTTTACATCATCGTGCACATGACATACTCAATAAAATAAAACAACAATAAAAATGGATGAAAGGATTTATTGCAGAACCATCCTGCCATGTAGACTGGGTTAGAAAATTTCCGCTGGTACTTTATGACAAATAATTCTGTTAATTGCGTTCTCCCTCATTTCCCAAGGTATTCCTAACTACTTTTTGCAAATATTTTATTTATAGAAGCATCAGACAATATCTCTCAAGTTATCTTGAACATATTCTTTTCTTTCATCGTTTATTTATTCTGCATTGTTCAAAACATCATTTTACGTTTAGTAATCATTAATGTTCACTTATTGCTTTTATTGTCTCCTGAATATTAGTTACAAAAATCCATTGGCATTGAGATGTTAAAATGCAGGTGTTTTATTCAGATTGAACACTGACTTATAAATCAGGGTGTATATAGTCTTTGTTGGAGACCTAAATACTAAGATTGAGCACCATTGCTGTCCTGATTAGGATCCATTTGAAATTTTGATGTACTTTAGAGGAATGTTTTCCATAATGGATATTAAACATAGTGTAAGAGCTCTGTTGATCACTTTGGTGAACACTTTATGTTGATCAGTGTTTACAGGACCCCCCCCCCCCCCAGACAGTCCATGTTTTTGCTCTACTGGTAGCTGGGAGGGAGCAAAATCATGGACTGTCTGGGAGGGAGCAAAATCGTGGAATGTCTGGGGGGGTCCCAAATGACCGGATCCGGAAACGTATATCAGAATAAACAATAGGACATACCATGTCAGAGACGTTGTTTAACATCCATCAGTGGGGCGGACAGGGCAGCTTCCCAGCAGTAAGTCTGTGGTCCGGTGCGCTCTGCAGGCGGGCCCTCCCTGCCGGTGACACAGCCCAAGCGCAGTCCGACGAGCACGGGGGACGGCGAGCTGAAGGAGGAGCGCCTGCCGTCGCGGAAGGCCAGCTGCAGCGTGGTGGGGAGCCGCAGCATTCCGCCGTCCAGCCCTATGGTCAGCAGCGCCAACAACCCCAACAAGTCCGAGATCCCCGACCGCCGCAAAGAGATTAACGCCACCACGGTGAGGAGCGCGGGGCGCGGCAAGGGCTGGATGTCAGACTGAGGCGAGGGACACGGTTTACCTTTGAAGGGAGGTGGCAAGACGGTGGTGCCGCAGTGGTTAGCACTGTCACGTCACTCCCCTGGGACCGGGGTTCGAGTCTCCTCCGTGGCTCTATGTGTGGAGGGTGCATGCTCCCCCCGTGTCTTCCTCTGCTTTCCTCCATGCGCCCCTATTTCACCCCCACAGTCGAAAAAAACATGCTGCGGTTAACTGGAGTAACCAAATTGCCCTTTGGTGTTTGAGTGAATGTACCCTGCGAAGGGTTAGCTCCCCACCCCAGGCTATTCCTTGCCTTGCACCCATAGCCTCCAGACCTCCCACAACAATATGATAAGCAGTTACAGAATATGGATGGTTGGGGGAGTGGTCGATGCACTTTTATGTCATAGTTACCATTCAGCTATTAATTTGCTGGCGGTCGTGTTCTAAACAGACCCGGCTGTAATCACAAAAAGATTTTGCATTGAAAATCAATATGTTACTGTCCCCAATCCCAATACCACTCTGCGTTGTTTTTGGCTTCACCCCTGCGCTCCAGAATAACATCCCAGCCAGTGCGATGACCCGGCGTAACACCTACGTGTGCACAGATCGTTCCAGCACTGACAGACACTCCCTGTTACAAAACGGCAAAGAGAACAGGTAAGAAAATCACGTTAGCTTTATGTCGGTGAGCGGGGACAGTGGTGTATTGCCTGTGTTTGTGCAACTGTGTCGTCTCAGTGCTTTACCGCTCCCCACTTTCCCTGGTGCTGTGCCTTAGCTCCCTGGCCCACCGTCTGCCGCCCGCCTCTCCCTCCACCCAAAGCATCGCCGGGGCGGGCGCGTCAGGGTCCTCCTCGGGGGAGCGATCCCGCCTGACCCGCGGATCCACCATCCGCAGCACTTTCCACGGGGGTCAGTTGAGGGACCGCCGGCCCCCAGCCCACGCGGCCCCGCCCACCTCGCCCACCCTGTCTCACGACGCGAGCCCTCTGCCCCATGCAAGGAGCCGGGCCACCTCCAATCTCTTTAGCAAACTAACCTCCAAGCTCACGCGCAGGTAAGCAGGGGAGCAAAGCCGGGAACCACAAACTAATCGACACGCCAGTTTCCACAGGGCTCAGCTGATACACAGATTACATTAGATTCAATGTCTGTAAAGCATTTTAATGTGTATTATATTGTTCGTTCTACTGTGCCAGTAAAGGTAAGCATTTAGCAGTGAGTTTATTGTATTAAAAACAATGATGAGTGCAAAAGTTAATTGGATTTTAATTTCATTTTCTCAAATTGATTAATAGTAGGCCGCGCTGAAAAATTCTAAGCACTGGTAACCGTGTAGTCAGACAGGGTTCATGGTACCTATAGGATGCATTCATCCTGAAATGCAGCTGCATTTGTCAGACTTCTGTTATTCTAAGGTACTATATTTGTTCCAAAAGCAGCCAAAAAGATCAGTGACGATGCTGGAAAGCACAGCGCAAAATGATCTGTTAGTAAATAGTTAGGGTGCTGTGCAAATTTGCCATTTCTGAAATTCTGAACTGCGGCGCAATTATCAAATTCTGTGGTTCAGTTTCACAAAATATAGAAGGTTTAGTATGAATAGAAAAACAGCACATGACTCGGATTAAAGTCAATCCTGGCCGTAATGGTTCACATACAATATTCTTTATATCATATGTATCATATTTTGTGGATGCTGTTTATCAACAATGAGCTGGATGCTTCTCAGAATAGAGTGAAATAAATGTAATTAAATAAATCCTTCAGCATGCACATGACCTCAGAATGAGACCTAGGATCATCTTCCAGCGCACTGCAATGCCAAGAATGGCTTAAAAAATAACAAATGACTGTCCTAGAATGAACCAGATAAAGACTGCAACTTGATTGAAACTGAATGTGAGGATTAGTGTTCAATACTGAGGCCCATCTGGTGTTCTATTGGATCTGTAATTGCTCAATTGAAATATATGTGTACCAAGTTACCATTAAGTACTCTTTAATGACCAGTAGATGCTGTAGATCTGATGTATTTTAATAATATTTATTAATATAAATTATTTCTTAGGAACTTTGTAAGCTGCATATAGCCACACTCTTCTGAGGCCCTCCTTGAAGGAAAAGTCTATATCTCAAATAAAATAATAATATGAGGAACAATTTACACATCAGTGCATGGAAAGAACCCTACAAAGGGTGGACCTGGAAATATCTGTGTACCTTATATGTAGAGTCCAGCAGGGGTCTTCTCTGCAGCTCTAGAATCCATCCATTCCTATGGACAACTAGAATGACACGTCTCTCCTTTAGGCATAGATGTAGGAATGCAGAGAGCTGATTGCGGTGTATGAATGAGCGGATGCAAGGTGGACGCCGTCCTTATTCAGCATTGACTGTTCTCAGGCTGCTTTCTAGATTAACTTCCGGCCTCAAACCCAAGTCAGCACCTCCCCCTTCAGTCTTGGTGACTGAGTGCTGTGTTTTTGTTTTTTTTCCTATTCTTATATTTGTTTGCCCTTTTTTCCTTGCCAATCAGCCACAACCTCTCTCCCCTCTCTGTCTCCTCTGCACTCTCTCTTCTCTGTTTCTTCCTTTCTTTTGACTCCAGGGTCAATCTTGACCCTTCTAAGCGCCAGAGCTCAAACAAGTCTGTCTCGGGCTGTACTCTTCCACAGGGATCAAAAACAGTTAGTAAGTTTTCTTCCCGTGTTTCCAACTATTTCTCTCTGTCTGTCTGCCTGCTCTATTGCCTGCCTGCTTGTGTGGCTGCCTGTCACTCAGATTCCCCATTTTCATTGCTACCAGTCTGCTACCTGCTTTTCGACAGGATCATGGCTCAGAGAGTCCCCTGGAGGTCACCGCTGGCATTACACATACTTGACTGAGTACAAAGGCTCCATTCTTTCAGTTAATTCCCAGAATCTTGCAGTTAATTCCCATCAGCACGTGAGGGTTAGCGCACACATTCAAAACCTTGATGCTTTACATAAAAAAGATCGCAGAAGACTTGGTCATGCCTGTTTACAGGATTACTTGCAGTGTCAATTACGTTAAAAGGTAGTGCTATTGAAACCAGTCTTTAAGGGAAGTGAAGCTTCCGTCTTGAGTCCAGTTCTGCTGAAATATGTCTGAGACAGTGTCGTAAAATGGCTACTCTCTGATTAGGCCTTGAACTCCAATGGACATTCTGATTTTTTTTTTCCTGCTTTTTCGATGTATTGTGACTGCATCAGGATTTAATGTAACGTTTTTCTCTCTCTGGACACCTCATAACTAACTCCATAAAAATAGAGGAACCCGTTTGTCTCTTAGCCGATTTTTTCCCCACAGGATCGTCCATCGTAATTTACACGATGTCCATGTTAAGTTCTCTGGACCTATTATGTCAGTGTGCAGCCCCAGATCCACCAGCGGCTTACTCAGTTCCAGACACGTAGCCAAGTAGCCTCCCCCATGCCTGCCTAGTGTTGTCACGAGGGAGATAAGTTCGCAAAAGGCTACCGGGCCGAGGCTTCAATACAAGCACCTAGTTGTTAGCGTGGATTATTAATGCAGTAAACCTACTTAAGCACCTTATTCATGGTCAGAGAGCATTGCACAACCAACAATCAACACGATGTGCCCTACTGCAGTGACCTTTGGTGACTCTTAGAACTTTTATCTAGTTGGACTTTGCTGTTCCTCACGAAAGGTTCTTCATTGTGAACAATTTTTTGAATACTGGGTTTGGTCTACATGACCACTTTAACATGAAGGTATGACTTAATGCTGTTGTCCAGAGGTAGAAAACCTCATGATCTTTTTATCTTCCTTATTGTCCCCTATTTATTTTCTGGTCATTTTTTATGTTTTTCTTTTTTTGTGAATGCTCATATGGTTTATGTCATTGCGCTGAATTGATGTTTTTGTGCACTTGCCAAGTTTCTTGGGGATGCTGGTTATGGATATTTTCTCCATTCCCTTCCTCATTTCGTTCCTAACACTAGGCTTTGTCTTCCTCTGAAGGGTCACAGACGAACCTGAGAGAGTCTCCAGATCTCCGGTCACAAGGTAAGGCTCTGCTGCAGCACCTCCTGGTGGTTGGAGGCTGATTTTACATTTGTATAAATGCCATAATTTGCTTTCCCCACCCTACCTAGTTTATAGGGCATGTTTTTGATCCCAGGACCCTTATTAAAAAAGCAAACAAACTACTTACTGAAAGCAAGAAAAGCAATTTCTTTAGTATCTAATTTTGAACTTATTTAAAGGAGACTTTAAAACAGTACATGTAGCAAAAAATTATGTTTTCTCATGGAAGGCTCAGTGAGTGTTGCTGTCACCTCACGTCTCAAAGTGTCCGAATGTCACTTCTACTCCATGGGTTTGACCGTTTGTGCATAATATGTGTGCCCCGTGTCTTACAATCACCTCACCAGAGATGTGCTTTTGAGTAGAATACAATTAAATGTAATTATCAATAAGACAGGCAATGGTTAGACCTGCGTAGTCGTCAATCCTAAAAATGTCATCAATCCTTACGGTGGGAAAAGCAAACGGGGAAATTAAATGGCGTTCAGTGCATAACAATAACAAAGTACCTTCTCAAATCACGGTGACTGTCGGTCTGAAAAACATCATGCGTTTAAAAAAAAAAAAAACACTGAAACTTTTCCCGCCCCCCTGCAGTCGCCATCTACCTGGGCATCAAAAAGCGTCAGAGCCCCGGACCCCCCGATGCGGCTGGGATGTAAAGGTGCGCAGCCCCCGGGACCCGGCGGAGGTGGTCCTGGCATTGCGCGAGGCGGCCCAGGAGTGCGGCTGCCAGGTCCATCTGGCTGGACCCTTCCTGCTGTCCTGCACTCACGGGGCGGCCGGCTCGCGCGTGGCCTTCGAGGCCGAGGTGTGCCCGCTGCCCAAGGGGCCGTCCGAGACCAGCGGCGTGCGCTTCAAGCGCCTCTGGGGGGCGCCTCTCGCCTTCCGGGACATTGCCACCAAAGTCTCCAAGGAATTGGAACTCTGAGGGTGATGGGGGTGGGGAGGGAGGGAGGGGGTGGGGGCAGAGGACAGACAGACTGGGACAAAAAAAAAAAAAGGATGTTGAGGCAAACCTCTGTCTTGACTGCCATTTCTGCACCAATCCCATTGCTGCCCCCCCCCCTTGCTTCTCTGCCACATGGACACGCCGACCGACAGCTTGCTAATCACCCCCCTCCCACCCCCGCTGAAAGACATCACTACCCCTGGACCAAACCACCATCTGAATTATTTTTTCTTCTTCTCGATGAAATTGTCATCAAATCGATTATACTCGTCATTCCTTTTCTCTAAAGCTGCTATATATATATATATATCCCCCCGCTCCCCCCAGTCATGGATTCTTTTTTTCCCCCCAGATTAATGCAGCTGAGCTTAGAGGATAAAGTATTTTAAAATGGTAACATTGACCAGAGCGATGTCATTCAGGACTTCTTCGTGAGGATGGGATACACAGGAACACGTAGATTAATTGCATGAGCAGGAAAGATACCCGATTTCCTCCCCCCCCTGTTATTGGTCCATTGGGTTCACACTTTGCTCTCTGATTATTTGGCCAGTTATGGCCAGAGCTATAGCCTTCCGATACCAACAGTGTGCAAAGCAACTGGTAAGACGGCTCCTCTTCTGAGCCACTGTTCGTCTTCTTCCCAACACACTAGCAGTACATATAGAGGAGCACTTTGTTCTGACAGTAAATACCCTTTCTGAAAGTTGTAGACCCCTCTAATTTACCAAGTCGGTTTTCTTGTTTACAGTTCGTCTTACATAAGTATTACAGTGAATCATCCACCATGGCTTTGTCTTTTAGTTATAGTCTGATAGACAGATGGATACATGTTAGGACATTCAGTCATGGCAGTTAGGTGTTCCAACCTTCCCTCTAGCTTCTTAATACTCTGCTGAGCAGGTCAGTGTTGTTAAATAAAGAGGGCAACGATATCCACCCTCAAAATGACCCTTGAATGGGATAGAACAGCCAAACGTTCTTAGATCTTAAAGAACCGGTGTCTCACTCTTGTGTAGCTGAATCGGGATGGACTGAAATGTACCAACAGTTAGCACAAACCTTGCTTTCATGAATTTTCAGTTACCTAATAACATTTTGGGTACACATGTACAGGAATGGTGCTAAACCGTGACTGCCAAATCATCTGGTAAAGTGATCCAGTTTTTTTTTTTCCTTCTCTTCTAAGTGAGGCAGCCAGTCACACCTTGTAGCATGGGTCTGAGCCAGTCATTCTAGGTCAGGTCTAGGGAGCATGGGTTCGAATGTGGACTGTGCCTCCGGTAGCAGCCAGCTTTTTCATTAGCGTCTAAGTTGCCAAGGTGCCGTGCGTCGCATTAAAATCCCAGTGAGTTCGGTGTGACGGGATCTGGCCTCGGAGGGACCAGGGCCGCGTTCCCGGCCGGGGAGCCGATTCACTGACACGTCGGTCCGATTCCTACCTGCAGTGGATGTTCCACTTGCTGGTCATTCCAACTTGCCCGTGAAGACGGAGGGAGTTACGGATCGCCCCGTTTCACTTTTGCAAACCATTTGCTTGTTTGTTTTTTTTTTTCCATCTTCCGTCAGATCCCCATCCTTCCGTCCTCTAATGCCTGTGCATTACACCCACACATTTCCTCATGCACCCACACACACACACACATGCACGCACACACACACACACACTCACATACATACACAGACTGCCGCAGATTCGCTACTATTTAACCCCCCCCCCCTTTTTGGCATTTTGTTGTTATTATAAGGAAAGTGCACTGGAGTTTGTACAAATTTGAGCTGTGGTTTATCCAGACACTAAGTATATCTAACCTGTGCCGCATATACACGAATGCCACAAACACGTTTCTCAAAGTGTGAAAGTCTTAAATGTAAAAGCTGTGATTTTGGTCACTCCCTTAGCTAGAAGATTTTCTAAACAAAACTTAAGAGGGCTTCTCTTCTTCAGCCGGTTGCATATATACTGTTAGAGCTTAGGGCTGTGTTTAGAGACTAGGAAGTAGTAATAGGTTTTAAACAGTTAATAATAAAGGGGATGCCCAGTAAGTATTTTTTGACTTGCAGTCCTGCATGTCTCCAGAAAAAGCAAAACAAAATAAAATTTCTTCCGTCACGTCTTTGGACATTTGCTTTTTTGTTTTGTTCCCCCACATCACAGCATTTCAGTCATTCTGAGAAGAAATCAGCAATTCATTAGGTCTCAAAGAGCAAAGAGCAGGTTTCACAAGGGATATTTAAGGCTATTCCAGTAAGTGATAATGATGTTGGCCGATGTAATATGTGGAAAGTGCCACAGTGAAGCCGATTGATCTGTTTGGCTTCCTTTGTTAGTCATTCAAAGGGTCTTCAGGGAATTCACAGGACTAATAAATGCAACACATTCTCAACTAGTCATGATCAACGTAAACCCATGTTCATATATAAATGCAATGTCTTTATTTTTTCTGCTGGTTTTCAAGCGCGACATTACATCAGATATGGAAAAAGTTACAGCAGGCAGTGAAGACACACAGCAGGAATCTTGTGATAGGGAGAGTGGATTTCTGTGCAGCTGAGATCGTGACCTGAGTGGATGTTTTTTTCCTATGTTACGGGAAGATATTCTCACTCAGCTGTCATGGTGTTTGTGGGTAGTCTACAGGTGACCGTTATTTTATGCTACCGATAGCCACGTGTCTTTGTGACCTTGTCAGTGTAAATTTTGATTTTGCACCAATGAGATTGACTATGGTCTGACCTGCATAATCGTCAGTCCTAAAAGACAGACTGCTAATGGAGTCACATCTGGTCTTATTGCAGCCGAGATTGGAACAACCTTTAAAATGTAGATTGGTCTCGCCTCAAAAGCAATTGTTCCTGTTATAAGCAGAACTATTTCCTGGTGCTAAGATGGGTATGGTCTTTCCCTCCTTTCACGGCCTCCATTTTGGTCCGCATATAACTGTATTCTACACACTCAGACATTCACACAACACAAACATGGTCCCTCTTGTTAAAACCCAGCAGAGTGCTTGTATTTGTACCATTGTGTAGAAACCAGATGAAAAATGAAACTATTGCTCATTATTTTTTTTCTTTACAATTTTTAAATTATTATTTTGTTTCTGGTACTGACTGTGGTACCTTTAGATGTAAAGAAAAAATGGGAGTTAAGAAAAAAAATGAGAAATAAAAATCACTCATACTCACTTTTCTCTTTTTTTGTTCTTAATTGTTCAGGTCACTTTCACTTTTATACTAAACAAATACACAAAAGGTTTATGCTTCAAAACTAATCTCTTAGGTTAATATCGCTGGCTTAATTCTCATTTATTGAGTCTAATGTATTGAATTAAGTTTGTTTGGAAAATATAAAATCAAAGGATAACAAGATGACACCATATCCTGATCGTTACATGGGGCTCAATTTATTGAATCAAATAATTTGTACAGCCAAAGGTCATGATTTAGGTGAAACCACAAAGCAACTAGCAATGTGGCGGTTTGATCCCAGGATGTTACAATTCAGTTGGCGACAACAGTGGAAAATGAAAAGAGGGAGAAATGCTAGGTAAATGAAAGAATGATGGATAGAGAACCTGATGAAGAAGGTAAGCAGAGTCAAGAGTCTCTGGACAAGTCAGAGCAACGCAGCTTTTTTTTTTTTTACTCATCCACACGTTGGTTGGCATGGTTACTTGTTCAATAATGTATTAAAAAAAACACGACTCTCACTTTACTTCTGGGCAGGGATCATATCGTCAATGGTGCCTCCTTTCTCCAGCTTCTTCTCCATCTCGACCATCAGCTTCACGCCATCAACCACCAACTGGACTTGCTCAACCTCGGAGGAGCCCAGGCGGTCAGCGTTGGAGATGTCAAAGATGCCGCCCACGGAAGCTGTGTCCACACCGCCTGTGTGTAACAGGTCAACGTGAACGTCAGCGCCTGACTGATAAGCAGCCATCAGCTCTGCTGTATGGTGAACTTGTAACGTCACATGATTGGTATTGTTGTTTGGTCTGTGTAAGCCATAGTTTTTGTTGTTCGATAATCTTAAATAATGTTTCTTTCAACAATACACAAAACAAGGCTAATCTAAATGGTTGGATACTGTATTCAATAAGTAATTCATGTACTTTTTCATTAATTTTATAAACTGTTCATTTTTGTCATTACAGACTGTAGGTTTTATACCCTAGTGGCCAAAATTGTGGAAACATTTCCGGTTTTTAGAGATTGCAGAACTTTATTCAGCTGTTACTCCAGTTACTTATTTAATGATCGATTGTATGATATCATATGTAAACATTCTTAAATTGTTTGTAAGCATTACAACCAATATCCATGTAGTAATTTTTTTAAGCGTTACGCCAAAAATGCTCAGTGTTCCCCAAATTTTGCCTTCATTTATTGCAGGCCTTATTTATTGGCAGTTTGGTTTTTAATGCTGATATGTATTCAGATGCTTCAGGCTGGTCGTGTAAATGCACCTGTGCCACGCTTCTGCAGACGCAGCCTGGTGAGGATCTCCTCGAACTTGGCGTGTGTGCTCAGCTTGGGCAGCTTGACGTGCACGCCGCCACGCAGCCCAGTGCCCAGGTTCGAGGGGCAGGTCAGCACGTAGCCAATGTGCTCGTTCCACATGAAGCCATGGTTGTGCTTCTTGAAGATCTCCTCAATCTGTGCACGTGAAACAACAGCCACCAATTATCCCTAGAGGTGATGTTTCCGATGATGGGTGTTTCTCAATGTACGTACTTGACCATTCTTGTGTTCTCCTGCACCCGTTTGACTGTTTTCACCCGGAGACTAGTTTCAATGGTCAACAACAGAAATACGGAGGATGACAAAAATCCTCGGAAGTCGTTCTTGCCCCAACCCAAATATCAAAGTTCCATTGG
>JAABNY020000035.1:7949951-7961603 GCA_015164015.2 Brevimyrus niger
AACAACAGAAATACGGAGGATGACAAAAATCCTCGGAAGTCGTTCTTGCCCCAACCCAAATATCAAAGTTCCATTGGCTGCATCGTCACCAATTAAAACAATCCCATGATTCACTACGTTCTACATTCGTTCTTCGGAGGAAAGTCAGCGAGAACACAAGTACGTTTTGTTGCGTTCTTGGTATTGAGCAACACCCAACGTGCACCTACTTTTAAATTGATATGGAAATAAGAATGGTGTGTTATTCAGGTATATCGAGTGAGTATTACTGACAGTTAGCCTAATCATTGTGAAATAGTAACCCTGTCACACCGTTAAACATTGCTGTGTAAAAACTTGTAAGATATGCATGACACGTCAAGCAAATTTGCCTCTACAGGAGTCTAACATTAAACCCTTATGATTATTGCTAATAGTCTAAGAATAAAATGTTATCATATGGGTTATTAAAGGTTGCTGTCTGTCACGGCTTCCAATCATTACGGACTATGACTCTTTTGAGAATAAATTCATAAAATTCACAACTGTCCAAAAATAATAAGGTGGTCGGAGGGTGAGCCCTACCCTCTGGAGCCCAACGCAGAAGCGCCTGAAGACCTCTTTCATGTTGCCTCCTTTCTGCATGGAAATGACACGCAGGTGGTCTTCCTCGTTCACCCAGACCAGGAAGGTCTTTTCATCATTGTGCCTTTCGGGAGGGAAGGACCACATCATACAATATCGTGCATTCCATTTGCCCTTGGAACTCGGAAGTGACAACATGCGCGCTCCCATTTCTCGGAGATCTGAGAAATATCTCAAATAACGCAGAGGATCCCAAGTTCAGAATCCAAGATGGCTGCGCCCCTTATCAACAGAAGGGAAAGTTATACTTTTATCCTGTTTAAGCACTACTTCTCATTTATGGCTCATTAAATCGGTCGCACACACTATACCGTCCAACTTGCCTTTGGACGTGTTCCTACAGAGTTTTATACAAGAAGCACCATGCGTAATGTGTTATCAAGTGATATTGCTAACAATGGCTACCAATTAACCAGTCTAGAATTGGATATTATGATTAGTTGGATTATTTGTCGGATTTAATGTAAATTAAATGTTCGGGCTAATTTTAGGTGAACCATTTAAAGGCCATTTAAACTGAGGTACCTTAAATCCGACAAGTTGTCAGACTAAGCAAAAAATCTTGCTTTTTCATATAGATCCAGGGTATTTCTACTTTTATGGCAAATGGAACGTATCCAACATTCTTTTCCCAAGTTTTTAATGGATGTGTAAAATGCTAAAAAAATGTACTTCACTATGTCCAGTTTGATCTCCTTTAGCACAGGATACATTGGACCATCCTTTATGGAGAAAATGTCGTCCCACAATTCCTTGCAGCAGCAACATTTCACGCAAAGCTTTGCGTGGTTCATTCTTGGAACCTTGCAGCATCCTATGGCAGACCCACGTCAACAACATCTGCCGTCACATAACTGCGCAGCCAGGTGTACTGTAAGTGCGCTCGGATTCTCTTAGCAGCATGGTTGTCTGCTCTTAGGTCCTCATGACTTTTCCTTTACACCTTTCCTTCACCTCATGACATTTTCCATTGGAGTCAAGGAAAAGTGTTTGGGAAAATGACATAGGTCATGCTATTCAACGCACTCCTTAACAGAAATGACATAGATTGAACAGACAAACTCACCAGATGCCTCTTGCGTCTGGCCAGTCACGTGCCATACCAGCGGCCAACAGCAGGGGAGAGACCGGCTTGTCAAACAGAAAGTGGTCTGCAATGAGCTGCTCCTGCTCCTTATCAGTCATGTCCTTCAGGGGGTAGTATTTGCCTTTGAACTCTCCATCCAAGCTGTTCAGGGCTATAGGATACGCAAGACATAATGTTCTTCTGTGTGTTTCCATTTAGACTTCTAATAATTCAATGTAAAGCACTCTGTAACTGATGGCCCATTACCAGGGTGATTGTAGTTATGTGTTTGCTACAATGTTTCAAGGACAACTGACAGCTGGAGAGACAACAGGGAGAAGGTTAATTCTTACCCTCGATAGATAGCTTCTCAATAGCCCTGCGCTCGCCGCGGCTGTTGTGGGGGGGCAGGGTAAACCCCTTGATGCTGCGGCCAGTGCGCACGCGGCTGCTGATAACGTAGTTAGGGTCAAGATCATCACCGCCCTGTATGGGTCAAATTTTTGGCTAGTTTCATACTACACTACTTTAACCAAACCTGCCATTTAATTAAAATAATTTTTATTCGTATAGCATAATTTCACGTTACATCGTCTCGAAGGGCTTTATGTTATCACTGCCCAAAGAGCGCAGTGAGCAGGCCAGCAGCGACAGTGGTGAGGAAAAACTCCCTAGAAGGAAGAAACCTTGGGAGGAACCAGACAAGCTACTATTTCTGTTGCACTGTCCACTTTGCTGCTGTAAAATGCAAATTTCCTACCTGTGGGACTAATAAATCTGATCTTGATCCAAGTCCTAATATGAAAATCCTTGTGTCAAAAGTATTTTTAGGGACATTTTATATGATATTATGAAATTATATTAAATTTCATTCAAAACTCAAAACTAAAGCATAACCATACCATAATGGAGAACTGGTACTTTCCCCCAAAACATTAAAATATTTAGTTAATGTATTTTATGGGTAGCAAGTAAAATCGTAAGACATATAGTAAAACATGTTTAATGAAAAATGATGTTCGGGATCCATCACCTTTAGGTTCTCAAAGTTCAGGTCAGTCTTGTGCTTGTCTGTGGGCTTGTAGCCACCGTGACGGTCGGAGATGATTGGGTCAAACAAATCCTTAAAGACCTCATAAGACTCCTCATCACCAGCGATGCAGCCCACGGTCATAATGAACGGGTGACCTACGAGGGAGAATTAAGCATCACAGTAAAAAGAGACACCGAACAGCAATCTGTGTTGCTTGCTTCAATGCTTTTGCAGATCAGACAATACAGCCATTTGAGTCCGATTACAATAGGCTGGTTGTGCTTCTAATCATAAATTGTTTTAATGGCTGTCTTTGAGCACTGCACAGATGAGCCTTAATCCCCACTAACAATTTTACGATTTACGATTTACAATTATGGTGTGGAAACATTCAAAATCTCCAGTTTTTCTGATGCTTCCAGAACGTTATCCCACTACAACTAAGGTTAATAATATAACTAACAATTGGTATGAGAGAGCAGTGGGTTACATTGTCGCTTTACACCGCAAAGACCATGGGTCCAAGGCTGGATGATGAGTTTGTAGTACACATATAGCACATCCATAAAATAATATCTTATTACAAAAGTATTTTTCACCATTCATTGCATTAAAAGGAAATGAAGGTAATGCTATCACGACACTGACAGAACCTTTGTTAAAATGTAAAATATGGAAATTAACATTGTTGTAAGAATGTTCTCTGCCAACTTTGAGAGGACCTTTACAGAACTTTACCTTTCCCTATGAGCTGAGACAGAGCTAAACATCATACAGACAATGGTGTTAGCACTGGGACTGTGGGCATCAAGGGGAATCCCCACCTGGGTTGTCCACACCAGTCTGGATGCAGTCATCCACGGTGAATCCGCTGGGCGTTGACTTGCTTCTCAGCTTGTCATATATTTCCTTGGTTATGGCCTTGGCCATGTGGTTGTTGTGCAGAGCCAGGTCAGGGAACTCCTCCTCTGTGGTGAACTGCATTTTGTAGTCGTTGTGCTTGTTCTTCGTCATCGTTGCGTTTTTGACTTGATCTGCAAAAATAAAATAAATGTTATGCAAAGCGGATAAATATAAAGAGAACAAAACCCGTATTTGATTTGTGATTTCACTTTCGTGTGTGGTTAAATCAGCCTACTTTGTCCGGAATCTTTTCCAAAATGAGAGTTGATGGGCGGCTGATGCCCACGTTATTATCGAATGTTGTCAATCCCTTGGTACCCTCACAGAAATTCTCCTGGCAGCTTCTATCCATTGACTCATGTTTCAGCTAAGAGTGCTGTCAGACTATCCTGTGTGCTTATATGTGCATGGAGCAGATGGGATTTTTAATGTCTCCACCATGCATATACCCCTAATACGGACTAAGGCTCGAACTCCAGAGGACCAAAGAAAGAAAGCAAAAAAAAAGCCAGTCACTCCACCCTTGTGTTTTTTTCCTGTTAAAGAACTGCTCTATACATCATTATGACAAACAAGACCAGGATGGAACTCAGATTTAAAAATTCTGACCTATAACAGAGAATATTGCAGGCCAAACATGGTATTACCTGTTGATTTCTTATCTCCATAATGGATTTATAAAATGCACAGCCATCCAAAAATAACAGTGTCACGTAGTTCTTTACGTGCATGTCTGAGCTTTAGCATATTTTATATTAAACTTCTACAGTATGTTATCTTACATTTAAAATCTGGTATCTAGCATCAATCTATAAAATATATGTGGCAGGATGAAGAGAATGATCTATTTCAGAGCCGTAAGCCTGTGCTCTTCTTACCAGGACCATAGGGTGTGAAATCAACCCCCTGCTGTGATTTGACGCAGGCCAACACTTTTAGACCACCTGACACCACTCATAAAATATGCATGTCTATAGAAGGTGCACCCTGGGTATTCACCCTGTCTCAAGTCTTATCAAAATAGGTTAAAAAAAAAATAATTAAAAAATGCATCCAAAGCAGGCATGTCCGACACTTCAGGCTGACACTAATGTAATAATTAGCTGACAGTATTTCCATTTTCGCCCTTCGAAAGCATCTGCAGCAAGAAGCCAAAGGAGGTGCCCTCCAAATAAAATAAAATAAAAAAACAAGAACAAAAAAAAAAACTGATTTCAGGAGTCCTGATGAATTGGTTAAAACTGCTGTTATCCCTAATCTTGAATTAAGGTGAAACCAGATTAATTACTCTACTCTCATCGCTACATTTCTCACTCATCCCAGTAAGCTAGGTTTACCTTCGAGGGAGAAAAGAAAGCTGTAACAGTCCTTGGGATCAGATCCTGCTCACCAAAGCCAATGTAGGGGTCGCCCAACTATGAAGGAGTTCAACTCGGGTTTATATACCCGGATAACTTGCATCTATTGGCCAAAGGGCTTCTGCTTGCTTATTCTTCATTGGTCAGAGCCAGTATATGACAACCGGCTAAGGTAAGAACTTGCATAACACTGCCGAAGATAGGTAACATGCTAAGCCGCCCCCATTCATTGCCCCTACCCCAAACATAGCAACAGCAACTTCAAGGAGAGAGGAGCTTAGGCGTAAATAATGGCAGATTTATACCACTAATTTAAGCGCATTATTTTTATCGCTCCACAAACGGATGTTTTCTTTCTTGAACTTATACTGGGTGTATGCATTAATCCTGCAAGAAGTTTTCATTTCCGCTCTATGGGCAAATTTGCCAGTCCCCCTTCTTTCCTGATAACTTTAAATCCACCATGGAGGCAAAACAGTGCAACTGAAATTGTATTCACATTCATTTATATGTTGAAAACAGTCTTTAATATGCTGATTTACATCTTAGTAACACACTGGCAATATGCCAATCTGTCAGTATAGATTAGAATACACAAGAAAGATTGCACAAACAACACAAGGACATATATTATACATGGTTAAACATAATATGCAATACATTATATACAATACACTGCATACTTATATTTTAGTAAAATTTATTTTTTAATCTAACTTCATTTTATTGAGTAATGCAAATAATTCAAAATTTCTAAAGATTATAAACACAACCATTAACTGCACTATGGTCTTCCAATCCTTCCTTATTTATCCTGGATTTAGAAATAAGCAACAACCATTCATTGTCCTCCATCATAATAGAGAAAGACAAAGAACGGCTACGTCAAGGTAAAGGGCCTCATTGACACAAAGTCATGAACCCTCTACCAGCCACTGTTAAGACAAGAAGTCTTAAAAGTTTTTAATATCTGGATCAGTTGTTAACATGCTGGAAAGTCAAGTTGCCTCCATACACTGTGAGGAAGGTATAGAAGAACCTAAAAGCTTCATATTTCAAGGAGCAGACAAAGGCTCAAATCAAGCAGGAGATGCTAAGCCCTTACCAAGGACAGCCAACACAATCATGCATGGTATGTGCAGTACACAAAATCTGAATATTAAGAGCAATAGACAACAGCTAAGTTTAATTTTGGGAGAAACACCACAAATAAAGAAACGAGTCCCAAAATAAAGGCTTTTGCATGTAGATAAAAATGCATTAAAAAATCCTGAATACATGTGGGTGAGATTCAGGAATTACAATGATGGAGGCCTGTGCTCACCTCGTCTTCTGCACCTGAAACGTCAAAGCTCACAAATACTGCATCTATAAGACAATTAATATTTTTGTTGTCAAAATAATCCCAGTCAGTATCATGTTATTGAAATCGGTAAGTGACTGAAAGCAGGGTGGCCCAGCTGGCAGCCTTGTGG
Source organism: Brevimyrus niger (assembly GCA_015164015.2). NCBI lineage: Eukaryota > Metazoa > Chordata > Actinopteri > Osteoglossiformes > Mormyridae > Brevimyrus > Brevimyrus niger. Next base: position 7,956,411 of record JAABNY020000035.1, read on the forward strand.
GGGTGGTGCTTTGCTGTGTGGTATGGTGTGTAGATTAGGACTCTTCACTTGTTATTGGAAGGTAGCTGGTTAAAATCCTGTAGTGCAAAGAGTGACTTCACTATTGGATCCTTCAGCTGAACAGCCCTTCACTTCAGCTGCTTCTAGGACTCCTTTCCCAACTGTACGTTCTGGTTGAAACCTTCAGGTAAATGGACGCACATTCTATCTTAATGTTTGAATCCTGCCTCTCTTCTGTATGCGTGGATGTTTCGCCAGCATTGTGTGAGTCGCCTCCAAGTTTCACTTTCCTCCTGTAGCATATAGACACGTGGTGAGGCTAATTGGTGTCTAATTACCAATTGGCATCATGTCCATGCTGTGTTGGAGCATTGTGTCCCGGAATAGGCTTCGGGCCCCGGGCCCCGGGCTCCGCTGTGAACTTAACCAGGGTAAATGGTTTGAAGATAAATGTATGATTCAAAGAACCATCTTTGCATATATATGAGATGGAAAAAAAAGTTAAACTGTCAGTCCAAGCATTACACAGATTCAAAAGATAAGGTCTATTTATGTTTAGTTAAAATGGCATTTAACTAAGCTGAGTAATAACGTTGCTTTAACCATAAAAACCTAGAAGGATCTTTCTAGAACACAGGTGTCAGACTCCAGTCCTGGGGGGCCAGAGCCCTGCATATGTTTGGGTTTTCCCTCGTTTAACACACCTGATTCAACTTCTTGGGCTAATTACCACGTAGCTGTTCAGCTGAATCATTTGTGGTGGAAGAAGGAAAGAACTAAGCTACACAGGGCTGCGGCCCCCCAGGACTGGAGTTTGACACCTCTGTTGTAGAACAACTTTGGAAAATAAAAGTATGAACTTAAGATATAAGTATCATAAATAGTAGCATTAATATGCAATTAAGTACATTCTTTGAATTTTATGAATTAAGGCAGAGTGCAATAATGCCTTTTGTATTTACATATCATGCAGAAGAATAACCTAGGGAAGGAATATGGGGAAGACAGCTGTCCCAGTAATACCGCTTGTAGCTTGGAGAAGTTTGAGTGGTTTAGCATTAAGGAATACTGTCAATGTGGGGCGTTTTTTTATTACTTGTAGTGTCACTATAAAAGGGAACTTTACTTCCTCTAAATGGCCCACTATAACTTTGGGAACTGCTGGATGGTTTGGGGTGTGGCAGGTGGGGGCGGGGTTAGCCGAGACCTGTCACGCTGCCCTTTTCCTAAATCAATACCCAGTGTCAAATTTCACAGCTGTCCCTTGCTCGTTCAGCCTCAACATGACTTACCAAATTTGTCTCTGTCTATATTCTTGCACCAACCCTCACTCCCCGGTCTGTGACGACATCCCCTGCATCCCCCCCCCCCCCCCAAACACACCCTGCAAACATAAGAGCCTGCTACTTGTTTCCAGGGTGGCTGCATTTGAAAACTGCTATGCACTGCAAAATGCCATGTAATACGTGGAACAACCTGTTCCTCGGCAGGATGGCCGTAAAAATAAGGAAATATATGACTTCTCATCAATTGGCCCATCGGAGGTATAAACTTGCATGCATAACGACTTGATTAAGAGTAATAAAATGTTTTTTTTTATACGTGAACTATTTACTCCTGCCCTTTAGTGCTATCTGTTAGCATCTAGGACTACAGCAGAAGCGTCCTTCAGGGCTGGGGTCATCCTGTCCCCGGGCTGTTGCTGCATGTTTTTGCAAAGGTGTGAAGTTAGTCTTCCTGGGGAGAGGCTGGTCTGCTGTATGAGAGAGAAGCGCAGCCTGAGCTGGTCCGGTGCTCCCAAATTAGCCCGCTGTGATGTCCTTCAGCCTCTGGCTGCTATGCATGGAGCGGGACAGTTATGTAACCTGTGCAAGAGACACCCAGGCGTGGATCTGGGGGATGGACGCGTGAACTGAGGTTACCCTGACCTGCTTGCACACAGCTCAGCGGACATCCTGGGAATCATGCAGCTTGGGATTTTCCGTCACACAGCTGCTGTATAGTGACCTTAAATGACAAAGCTAAGAATCCCTGGGTGTCTTGACATCCTATGGCTGCCCATGTCATTGGCAGAGGGAACCCCAGAGATTCTCTGGATTCCTTTCTTTTTTTATCACTCTCGGCGCAAAAGATAAACATTTAGACAATCAATTCAATGCAAAGTCATAGAATAATGACTGGGTACTAAAAAGTTTAGTGTTGTGAGCCAAAATATTGATTCTGAAAGTCGGAAATAGGGGATGGTATTTATACAAATGAAAGGAAATCTTATGAGTGCCCGTGTCTGCTTTTTATGAGATTGAATAAAAATATAGGTCGGTGAATAGCAATGCTTGTGCACACTAGTGGAAACACGGACTCCAAGGGAGTGCCAAGAGCAAGACTGTAGTGTGCTCAAGACTCTCGGCCGGCTGAGTGAGATCCCAGCAGCTGCTATGCCGACCTTGACACCGACTCTCTGTACCTCCTAAAGGCATCCTTCACTTATATAATGTTCTTATTGGATTTCTGTGTAATATATATTTTTCCACAATAACAAATTTAGCTATTTACTTTATATATGATTCTGCATTATGTACAAAATATTAGTTAGTATAAGAACTAATATCAGTATGTATTAATGTTTTTTGGTAATTTAATTTGCCTTTACCTAATATCATATGAAAATGTTATTGAAACACTGTACTCTTCCTTGGCTGTGATGTCGCATACAGATCTTATTCTTTATTTTTTACTTATTCTCCCACCAGTATTTATTGTGTGTACTGGAGAGTACTGGGGAGATGGCAAGAGAGAACTGGGGAGTACTGGGGAGATGGTAATAGAATATTGGTGAGTACTGGGGAGTACTAAAGTTCTTTTCCATAAAAAGGGTGAATGGTTTTGGTGAACATAATCAATTTAAGTGCTGTGCCTTTTAAAATGAAAAGAACTGAAAATATACTATAGTGTAATAAACAAAGGAAAAACTTGCTGCCTTCTTTTGTAACATCACAAAAGTTATGGAATATATGTAGAGCAATAATGCAGTAGGTGTTATTTAATCAAAATTCTGAATAATTCTACATATTTAGAAACAATACAGGAGATGGACAACACAATAGAATCACAACAAAAATACCTTTAAATGAAAATTAGCAGCATGGGTTGGTTATAAAGATCGTCTGACTGTGAATACTTGGCAACGGCATAAATTATGGGGGAGGCAGTGGGGTTCTAACCCCCCCAATGATTAAAGCCAGCCAATACAACCCACTAGACCCCCTTAGATGGATGGAGACCTCAACCCCCCCCTCCCCCCCCCAAAACTCAACCCAAAGTTATGCCATTAGATATGTGAGTTTTCAAAGCAACATAAGGTAACACGTAGAGTTTCGAAGGGGCCAAACCAACAGCATCTGAATTGTGTAACTACTTAACAAGTCAAGTAGAATAGTCACAAAAATAATAACATGTGCCAAACATGGACAAACTGTACCAGCAAAGAGGAACAGTTTTCGCAAGTTGGCATTGATGAACACTCAGCAGGATAGCTGGTAAACACTACAAAAATATGCTGTCAAAAAATAACAATTTAACCCAGTCTCAACAAAAACTGCATGTTGCATGTTGCATGCTTCAGAAAGCTGGAATTGAAGCCATTTGCAAATGGTTTGTACTCAAGGCCAAAGTTTGAGATGCATAACTTAATCACCCAAAACCTGGAACCATGAGTAATGAAGAAAGGGTAATGCCTATTGCCTAACATTGACTGCAACATCATAATGCATTCATAGAACATTCAGTGTACTGTCCTTCATAATGCATTTGTAATGCATTCATAGAACTTTCAGTGCACTGCCCTTCATAATGCATTTATAATGCATTTATAGAAATTTCAGTGCACTGACCTTCACCATACATTAACATCCTAACATACCTTAATAGCTTTAATATGCATTCAGAACAAGCATCATAAATTACACTGTTTGTTATTATCATATAATGTTTGTTAACGATGAATAGATAGATATCGAAGACTTTTGTTCCCCTCATGGGGTAGATTTCTGGTATTTTGATGTGTGCATCAATGCCATGTGTTTCCATCTGGTTTCCATCAAAATAGAAATGCTAAACTCAGATATAGTAAACAATTTAGAAGCGGGTTAAATGTCAAGGTATATATATAACATGCTACGACAGGCTACACGTAAGCATACGTAATATGTTGAGTAGCGTTCTTAATAAAATTCTTGTGATATCTTGTGATAATCTGTGTGTGCATGTGACGAGCCTTTAATCCCATTGACTCTGCAGTGTGTGCTGCTGTTTCTGGGCCAGGGGCTATGTTTAGTACTGTGGCCGGGGCTGTTGGTGCGTCGATGCCAATTCTGCTGATTGAATTGCATTGAGTCAGCTGTCGGTCTGTCTGTCCTTCCAGCCCTTCAAGCCAAGACCTCGGCATAACAGATTTACATTGAATTGTGCAAGTGGGTCCAGATTCTATTTTCCATCTGGATTTCATGCTGCCTTCCTCGTGACCATCCTGGTCACCCCAGGAAACCTCCCTTTGCGCCCTCGACTGACCTGATAGTCTGGCATACCCACTTACGTAATGGCAGCGAAACATTCAGTGCATTTGTCACTCTGTTTTCGGCTGTGTTTATGTGTGATGTATGTAAACATCCAGCCGTTCCAGGTATGGCTGTAGAATACAGATACGTGATATTGGCTCTCATGTTCTTTCCTGTAATGTTTGGTGACGATGTACAGTAAGAGAAGCCCGACAGAAGCCTGTATGCAGGAGGCCACAGAGCCTAGAGGCTGGTCTATTTAAATATATTTCTCTTAACTTTCACCACAAAGACCTCCTTCATCCTCACACAAGGACAGACATACTGTACAAGAAGCAGTTAGAAAGTCCCCAATGATTCCCCATGTCATATTTGAACCAGTTAAATGACAATATTATCCTGTGCTTACAGATAGTCTTGGGAAGTTTGCTTATTTCAGTAATAAATATTGCTAATTTATTGGTTTTATAACAAAAATCATTATTTATTTGTTTATAAAATATGTACATCACATTAGAAACAACTGGTAGTTTAAGCAAAATATTAATTTCAAGTATTAATAAATTGTAAATGCTTTTTAATTAGCAACTCCTTTGCAATAACATAAAACACCAAATATTTGTGTTTAGTATCTCTTTGG
>JAABNY020000035.1:7980313-8018266 GCA_015164015.2 Brevimyrus niger
TGCAGCATTTCCTCTGACTGCAGCTGATCCAAAGTGAGCAGGGACAGACCCAGTTGGTCCTCCTGCAAAGAGAAGACTTTCACTTTGTATAAATATACTCCTGTCTCGGGGGGGAAAAAAAATTCTAAATATATACAAATTGCGTGTATATATAAAATTTTTCCATTGTGTCAAAGGCCAAAGCAAATACATCAGAAGTGTCAGAAAGCTTGACAAATGTCAATTGAGCAGATTATCATATTGCCAGCGAGGTTCAACGTTGAAAGCCGACAGGAAGGGGTTAGATAACAGAAATAAGCAGAGACCTACTTTTAATTCACTAGACTAAAACTACACTAGAATTAAAGGTTCTTTCCCTTGAGAAAACGGCCCAGTGTGTAAGATGTCAATGTGCTGCGGTGGCAGTTGGACAGAAATGAAGCCTCATACCCTTCGGAAAGGCTGGGCCATCTGCCGCAGGAAGTGTTTGGCCAGCTGGACGGTCTCGTCGATGGTCAGGTTCAGACTGCCATCGGAGATGTGCTCCTGAATCCAGCGGGGCAGCTTGCCTCGCTTGTCAGCACGGGCGTAGCGCTGGAGGAAGGGAAGATGGATGCATTGATTGCGGGGGGTGGGGGGTGGGTGTGTTGCAGTGATCCGTGGTTTATCCCAGGACACGCAAAGCGTAAGTAAGTCAGGATACAGCTTAGAAAGGCTATTAGTAAACTGCACCAGCCTGCATTCCCTAACACAATCACTGTACGAGTAAATGTCGAGACATGCGTTCATGTACACCGCATGGCTTTAGGGCTGTCACAGGATACAACCTAATGCATTTACTATACTGTAAATACAGATGTCACAGTCACAGAGAACTCAACCGGTTGGTTGAAACACAGTCTTGGTCTGGTTTTGTACTCCCTGCGCCTGAAATCTCCGCCTCTTCCCTCCCACACGCGCGAGCGAATGCTTTTACGAGTTAGTCTGATGCTAAACACTGTGCACAGACTCACCTTGTCAGCGAAGATCATCAAGCCATAGTCAGTCTTGCCCCGGATGGCCCTGCCCACACACTGCGCCGCATGTCGCATGGCGTCGAAAGTCAAGAAGTCGTTCTCCCGGATTTGGAACTGATCCCTCAGGTACTCCAGGCGTGCCTGACGTTAAAAAAAAAACAAAAAAACGTAACGAGCAATTAGGGCATCTGTCGTACCAAAGAATTCAATATTTTGAAAATATACATTCACAACGTCTTTAGCGAGTTCAGGGTATTGTCATGTTGGCGGCATGACGACTTTGGAAGTACAACTGAAACCCGGCGGGAGAAGGGTAAAGAAGGATAATCCTGGGCCCTGTGATGCGCTGGCACCATATCCTGGATGCCATCTGCCTGGTGCCCAGTACAAATCCAGTGTGACCCTGCACTGGAAAAGTAGGGTTCTCCCAAACGCACTGAAACAGACCTTGAGGATCCGGCTCTGCGTGTAGACGTACGGCACGCCAAACATGATCACTGCACGTCCATAGTGATGCACTGGGAGAGGGGGGAGAAGGATAATGAAATACTTCATCGTCTGTTTATGGAAACATTTAAACCATAAAGGGTTAGGAAGAGGAGCAGGCAAAATTAGGCACTACGCTATGCACTATGTTTTTGCCGATCCCGTCGTCCAAGTTCCCTCACCGAAATCGATTCCTTCCGACACCTTCCCTCTTGCCACGGACAGCAGAATCGCGCCTCTGCCGTTTTCACAGGCCTGCAGGGAAACACTCCTCAAATCAGTAAAAACACCAACATACCCCTCCAGGCCTCCGCCAAACCCACAATGTGCAGTTTCTCCCACCAATCAGAGTTAGGCAGTACAGGTCAGTGAGTACGCTTGCATTGTCTGAACCACAACAATGATAAATGTTTTCCCAAAAGGTCTCTGCTGCCCGTAGCTGCACTGACCTCCTGATACTTCTCCAGGGCCATACTGGTTTCAGCTGCATCAGGTGTCTCAATAAAAATCAGCTTGTTCCTCTGGATATTCTCAAGGATTCCCTGTAACCAGAAGGCTGAGCATTAAATCAAGGAACCTTGATGTGGTATTGCAGCACTTATGTTCACTGAAGTGAGATACTGTTCCTCACGATACGGACATCACGACAGTAGCACATAAAATTGTGTAAACAAGTTTGGTACCAATTTTGATTACCTATAGTTAATTGCATTGCAATTAAAATCTTGTATTTTATGCAAAGTGAAAATCAATGACGAGACTTCTGGACAGACTATTCACTAAAAAAATCACAGACAGAATGATGAGTTGATCAACTCGTGTTTGATCAGGCATTTAGGCACCTTTGGTGACAGACCATGTCCAACTATGTACCAAATGTAAATACAGATTAATTTACATTTATTTCATAGACACTTCTGTATAAGTAAGGCAAATGGCACATTTCAAACATACAGCTGTTGAGGAGTCAAATAGTCCAGCTAGGCTGTGTCTCCAATGAATGACCAGTTACAAGTATTTACAGGTTATACAACACTTTTTAAATGTAAATTTAACCATTTTAATCAAAAGACAAAGCTGATACAGCTGTTCCCAGAAGAAATTGGTGTTCAGGCATTTATTGAAAGTTGAGAAGGACTGGATGTGGTTAGGCATCTCATTCATAAATATGAATTCCTATTGATCAAGTGAATCCACTCTGCTTGATCGCATACAGATTGATTTCAACGGAACTATGGTTCTTAAGCTCTCTGTATTTTATGAAATACATACCTGCTCATACCAAGATGCCACGATATTCTCCATGTATATATAACTGGTAAAGAAGGCGACGATGCCGTCGGGCACAATGGCCGACAGCTCCAGCAGCAGATTCCCGTAGTTACGTATGACAGCTGAAAAGACAGGCAGAATGCAGCACTTCCTATACTTACAAGAAAAAAATCTTTGCTTGTTCAGATTTCAGTGTACTTACAAGTAGACAATAAAGTCTAAAAGTTGACTGTTGCATAATTTTAAAGAAAATTACTTTTAAAAAATGATTTTTGAAACAGATTAATAAATCTTACCAAAATCTTCTCGTGTCTCAAATTTTGAGCTGATGGCCACTTGGTCGTTTCCTCTCCCTACAATCTAGAAGAATCCATCAGTTAAACAAGCTCTAATCTGATACTCAATACTCTCATACTCAATACTCTCATACTCAATACTCTCATACTCAATACTCTCATTCGTGCATGTTTATCACTATGTCAATGACATCTCACCAATGGACAAAGACAGGTGCGAGCCAGGGTCATGGTGAAGGAGGCCGTGGTAACCGGTCGGAAGTCAAGGATACGAGGGTAAATATCCAATGGAGAAAGAGTCTGAGTTGAGAAACATCCACAAAGTGTTTAAAAATGACTGTCCGCTTAAACACATTATTATTTCAAACAACAGGAACATATTCATACTACACTTTAAACCCAAAGGCAGGACCTTACCCCTGATGTGATGATAACAGACTGGAATCGTTCAAACACTGGCTTGATGGCAATAGAGGGGTCCATGCAGCTTGGAATATGAAGATACAAAATCCCTTTAGCTTGAAACAGCACCACAAAATCATGACTGCACTTCTAACTTCACGTGTTCTAAAAGAATCTATATTAATCTCAAACACGGATCGCTATTGATAAAAAGAAACAGCAGACTTCCTACAGTCAAATCAAGAGATTGGTGTAGGAGAAAAGCATTCCACCAATTTGCCATCCAACATACAAGTTCCATGATATTTTGAATGTATACATGCACTAAATTACCATACGTTACCGACATTTTCTATTTAGTTATTTTCTTTTGGTTTTTATGCAGTTTTCTGCAGCTTCAGGGAGGCTTAAAACCCCATGTTCTTGTAGTTGAGTAATAAATCAAAGTTTTTTTTTTGTTTTTTTTTAAAGGGGGGGTTATATGGGTAAAGCAACCTTATTCTGCCAGAATCTGAAGACATTTATTATATGGCCCCTGTTCACGTTCCAGCTCCTGACTTGTGTAACTATGTTCATGATTGGGGGATGCGTCTAGATATGTACACAACGAAACTATTACACAGTGGGATGAAACATCCAAAGCAGCATTCTTAGACTCTCCATTACGTTGATGCAGAATAATGACATTTCCACGATGTTTTATTGACCAAAGGTCCCACAATATCAATTGTGACAGAGTTCGAAAGAGAGCTTAATAATAATGAAGCAAAAAATAAATCTGATATTCATTGTATGACACTATGTACACTCCTGGACAAAATTTTGGCCAAACCCAAAACTGCAAAACAAAAAGCTTTTAATTAATGGTGTCAACAGTAAATAGCCAGAAAAAAATTCTCCACATCCAGGCACCAGGTAGTTTGAAATTTAAAAACATTTACACTCTTTCATGATTTTATCTTTGCAAGACGGATATGTGAATTTCTCGGGAATGTACACCTTTAGTTCTTTACTTATCTGACCAATTATTTGTTATGACCATTAAAAGCTTAATATTTAGCAATTTTGGGTTTGGCCCATTTTTTTAAGCCTAAATCCGTAAGCTCCCTTAGATGCAAGTATGCCAGAAATGAATGGTATGAACTGTTAAATACAAGGAATCAATAAAATGTGTCAATGCACTACTGCCTTCAGTGTGAATGTGAAAATCCCAGACACGCCGGCGACGGATTATGGGTAGATTAGGATAATCGTACCTGAAGTGCAGAACAGGATTAGCAATGGTGGGCGTCTTGTCTTCAAATGGCTCTATGATGATGGTGAAGCCTGAAATAACCAAATAATTGCTGCAGGTACATTCGTTCACCCCCAAAACCAGGAAAAGTGCGCAAAGAGGATCAGGCCAGGATGGCTACCTTTGCTGTACGTGCTGACCAGCGTTGCGAAGTGCGAGATGAGGGTGATGCCGGAGAAATCCGTGATATCGGCGATCTCAAGGGTGCGCAGTAACGAGCGCAGTCTCTCCGCGCAGAACCTGGGCATGCAGGGCAGTTATGAGGAAATGCACTGACACTTCAGCCATCCCATCTCCAACAATTAAATAATGCAGGTACATTTAACAGGAGGTCAAATGCTATGAAATGATACACGGTCGCACTTAATGAATCGGAACTGTGGAAAAAATCCTCAAGTAATCTGAATGATTAAGATCATACTTGCTGTTGTTATTATTATTATTGCAAAGTAGAAGCGGACATCCTGCTACCCATGATCCATATCACTTTCATGATAAATATTTACTGTATTTTTCTGGCCTAAAATGGCCATGTTACACAGCACTGTCGTCTGCACAAGGGCTGAATTTTGATATGGAGGGTGGGATTGTAACGCTCTTACCGGAGCGGCTTGCGGTCGATGCAGACCTTCTCGAAAATGTCCTTGAGAAACTGTGGGGAGCTCTCCTGCGCCACATGCTGGATGCGAAGCCGGGACTTCAGGTATTCCAGAAAGCGCTTCATGAAGCCCACGAAGTGCTCCGCCGTCCGGATGCTGCCTGGGATGGCTTCTGCATTCCGACAAAAGCAGCAGCCGTGTCAGACTGTGACTCGTCTAGACGTACGAATCTCTACGGAGGCGCACAGACTCCCTTCAGCACCAAGAGCTCTGCATCCCCAGCCTGCCAAACATTCCAGTCATTGACTTTTGTACTAATAATTTTATGCATTTCGGTAGCCTCGGTAAAACGTTTCCCAATGTTCTGTATTAGTTCACGAGCAGTAAATTTAAATATACGAACAATATAAAGCAGATGTTTAAGACAAAGGACTGGCCTTTAATAAATATGGTGAAAATATATTTGCAATGATATATAGCATAAATTTTACACAATAATGATAAAAAATAATTTTAAAACCTTGTAGAATTTCATCAGGTAACACAGGATTCGAGAGATAAATATCCGTTTCACGGGCAACATTGGCTTCCTTCAACCCTTCCACCATTCTCCTGTATTCCTCTTTTAATTTTGCAGCATCAGTCTCCTTTATTCTATGATGAGGAAAAAGCAAAAATAATCACATCTGAAACACTATTCACGCGTTTTTCACAAATTCATGAAGTTTCTAGCTACAGTCAGCGGCAGAGAATGGAAACCGATCATGTGACTCATTTTCGTACTTCTGAATGGTGCTTTGCAAGGTTTCCACGTTGGCTTGGCTGCGGTCGAGGATCCTCCTGGTGATGTTCACGCTCATGGAGTCGATGCAGACGTTATCTGCGGGTGAAAGCAGAGGCTTACAGGTTGCATTGTGAAACGGTCCACGGATCAAGATAGAGAATAAAACATGATGTGGAACTTTCTTACCAATGTTGTGTGCCTCATCAAAAACCACAACTGATGTCTTGGCAAGTTCTTTGGATACAAGATCAGCAATCTTCGGATCCAGAAGGTAGTGATAACTGTAGACTACAATATTAGCATGGATGATCTGTTTATAAGAAAAGAAAGAAATAACGCAAGTTACTTATCAATCTGATCAATACATTATTGTTGTTTAAATTATTTAAATTAGGTTCATATAAGGACTATTCTACCTGAAGCAGCGTTTTTACTAAAACTATACAGCTGCGCAATTTTCTGCAGCAGTGCAGCTTAAACACTACAGTGAGGCCCAGAAAGAATCTAAACCATTAAACTGCAGCTCACAGGTTCAGGTTCATAAGCACAACACTGAGATTCAGTAACAAAGATAATATGTCACACTGTTTTTGCTGAAGTAATTTTAATATGCAATTTGTTTTGTCAAGTGCGGAGCTTACACGCGACAATTGTAAAAGCAAAAAGATGAGTGCAATAATATATATTACTATTTCTGAGGATAATAATTATGTTCTGGGCTTAGGTATTACCCCTTGTGAAAGGCAATAGCAGTTATAATCTATACAGAGTATTGTGCTATACTATACCACCAGCATTACTACCACACCACAAAGAAGTCTACACACCAGAACTGCAGACTTTAGATATATTAGACTGCATAGAATTTATAAACGACAAGGTAAAAAGGCTTACAGAATATCGGGCAAGGTAGTATGGGCACCAGCCTTTCCGGCGGCCAAATTCCTTCAGATCATCCAAGTTATAGATACCGGCAGGAAGTGGAACCTGTCGGCCAATGGCATCAAACTCCTGCCAGGGTACAGGGAACGAGGAGAAATTAAACAAAGACGTCAAGAAACACATAAAGACAGAACTAGAGTTTAACATACTGTAGACTAGACTTTTCGACATTTGTAGAAAGCAAAAATATACATATCGACTGCAATGTAAAAATGCAACGAAGGTTGATAGCAGTGTTTCTCAAACCAGTCCTCAGGGACCTACAGATGGTCCATGTTTTTGCTCCCTCCCATCTCTATAGAAGGAGCAAAAATGTGGGCTGTCTGGCAGGGAGCTGTGAGGGAACAAATACATGGACCGTCTGGGGGTCCCGAAGCACCGGATTGGGAATCACTGCTTTAGAGCCCATCTCCCTGTGCGCAGTTTACCTCATAGAAACGGCACACAGGCAGGCTGGGGTTGCTCTGTCGCTGTGAGCGTATGTACGACGCCGTCAGGCTATGGCACTTCCCGTCCACCTCTTTTCCGAAGCGTAGGGAGCTCACCTAAAACAAACGATACACCCCAGGGTCAGGTTCCTCCAGCACAGCTCAACTTTCATCTTACGAGAAACTGGACTTTAAAAGGAAATGACCACAAAGAGGACTGTCCAGACGGGCTTAAGGCCACATCCAACCAAGAAGCCAGCCTTACCTCAGGGTGCACGCACAGATTTTTGCGCGACGAAAGAGCCAAGGCAAGAAAATGACTGTTTTCCCCAGTCTCTTTGGCATAAAATTCCATCAACTTCCTCAGTTCTTCCACAACCTATCAAAGAGAAAACACGGGTGAAGATGAACGCTATGATGATGAATATAATGACTGTTTGTTCATGCAAAGAGGCTCAAGGTTGTACATGGACCATATGTCTTAGAATTGCAGGATTAAACCCGGGTACCTGGAGGAAATTCACGCAAACTCTGGTACAACAAATTTCTCTCCAAAAAAATTAATGGCTTTGATAGCCTGACTGCGCAGGTACTGACCTTCTCTATCTCAGGCACAGTTCGAGAACAGTATATCAGTTTAGTGACCTCCAGGGGGTAAGTCTGTGTCCAGTGGGAAGAGGTTGTACATTAGATGATATTCATTTTTTATTATTAGGAATTCAGTTTTGGACAGCAGAAACTGTAGCATTTTCAAAATCATTAAGCACATCACTAAGCACTTCTATTTTAGGGTAAACGGTAGGATATATAGTGACTTGTTAGCAAAATAAACAGACTATAACAGATATAAAGAATAATATAACGGATTTAAAGAATGCAAAAACAGTATATGCAACACTCACTCGTTGATAAGCGACTATCAATGAAAGGAGTGAGATGGTTTTTCCTGTCCCGGAAGGCATTTCCAGAACTCCGTGTCCCTACGACAGTTTAAAAAGAAAACAGTAAAACCTTTACTGAATGCCCAGTATGCACGTGTCTTGCAAATTAAGTGTAGGTGCTGTTGCATACCTTAGCATCAAGCGTTCTCTTCAGCTCCAGCATATAGGAGTATTGCTCAGGGTAAATGTAATCATACGGGAAATAGACCAGGAGACCTTCGATGTTCAACCTGGAAAAAAAGCAGCAGTGCGTAAAAACACTTACAAATCCACACATTATACTTCATCCAAGACGACTCTTATATTGATATGCATATTAGGTTTGCTCGATAAACTTCAACTTTAAAATATCCGATGAGAAAAATATCTTTTGTCACAAGACAATTTGCCAGCTGCGAAGCTATCTCGATCAATTAAATACGACTAAAATAAGTCATAAAATGTATAACCGCAACTGAATTATCATTTCGAGTACTTTGCATTCTCGCTAGCAGAGTACCTACTTCATTTTGCTGGTATCACTCACGCTCTGCTCCGATTGCTGTACACAGTGTGCTTTAGCCGAGTGATTCACATTAAAACAAGAGAGAGTTGATAATGATTTCTAGAATTATTTACATATTCATTCGGGATTTCTGTAACTATACCATACTCTGTTATGTCACATCTAAGCATGCTAAGCATACTCAGTTATTGTCCATCCCTCCTCTAATTTAATTGGTTTATTTAATGGTAGATCTATATTTGGACGCTTCTGTATGGCTAGAGTATATGTCAGTCCGTAAAAGTGCGACGGAAGTCCAACCCTGTTTAGTTCTGAGCCAGACATAAATAATCAAACTCTGAATGGCTTTTGATAGTTTAGTTTGTGTAGTGAAACCATGAAATGATGGCAAGTGATTTTAACAATTCATGTTTTCTTTGTATAGACTGCCATTATTTTTAATGGTTTTTATGTGTGTGGTTTTAATATTTGCTCTGGCAGGTCGACATGACACTAAGAAGAAGGGATTTTCTTGTGTGTAACAAAGCAGGAGCATATTCCCCCATATAAAACTCCTGCCAGTCATTGTAAAAAGTATGATAACCTTATATATATATATATAATTATTATTATTATATTAACCTCTAGGAATTTTTTTGTGGGATATTGGAGCCAGTTGACCCTTTTCAATAGAGTGTGAAACTAAATTCTATCAAATGCATTTATGAATATTTGTGCTTCTGTCAATCTCCAGTCAGAGAGATAAAAGCAAGAAATTCAATACTGGCTCTGCAAGTGACACTATTGCTAGCGGCTCTATATTTACCACCGTTCAAATCACGCATTTGCATGGTGCCCCCTGTTGGCCACAAACACTCACTACACCAAGCATTAAGTAAATGCGTTTCTCATTTAGTAGATGCTGAAGCAGCATGTTCTGGTAACCAGCTAGCTATCTTCTGACTGTACCCGCTAACTATTTGGTTTTTTAGACATCAGGGGCAGAGGGGTAGCTGTCGATTGGCCTGCTGTGGCCCCCTGCCATCTGATCCACATGGCATCCACACCCCCATG
The DNA here is from genome assembly GCA_015164015.2 of Brevimyrus niger. Taxonomy (NCBI): domain Eukaryota; kingdom Metazoa; phylum Chordata; class Actinopteri; order Osteoglossiformes; family Mormyridae; genus Brevimyrus; species Brevimyrus niger. The sequence continues at coordinate 7,990,311 of JAABNY020000035.1, forward strand.
GCAGGGGGTCTGACCACAGAAGGGGGACACATGTAGCTCCTTCAGAATAGATGCCTGTCCACCATTGCTGAGTACAGGGTTTTCCAATAGAAATGAATGGAGAGTCTCCAAAAGATATGGATGCAAACGTGTGCGTGTGTCTGTCTGTTGGTGGAAGAAGGATCGGCATGTTCTCCCCATGTTTGTCTCCCCATGGGTTTCATCCGTAGTCTACAAACACGATTATCTGAACTGTTCTCTTTTGCCACGTGATGGACTGACGTCACATTCAGGGAGCTTCCTCTCCCTGCTCTGCTTACTGGGATTGTGCTGGAAAAGTGTTTATGGAATCAGATGAATAGATCACACTGCAGTAATACAATTAAAAGGACATCAAGGGAAAAAAAACACCACAGTACAGGAAAAGAGCACATTGTTTTGATTTCTATTTTTATTTACTTTTTTATTTTAAAATGAGATTATGGTAGTGTAAGATTTATAATAATAAAGCCCACAATTTGAATTTTATAACCAGATGTGAATTTCAGCAAAAATATAGTCTACAGCAACAAATGCAGAAAATATCTACATTTCCAGCCTTTTCCATTTTATTCACTTTTAAAAATATTTCATTCATTTTCTTTAAGTAAGAATTGCTACATCTTTCCCCAGCTGCCACCCACTCTATGGTCAAAGGCTCGAAGTATGTTTAACTTTTTTTGTACCCCAATACATCCATAAAAAGGATTTTTGCTCTCTTTAATTCACTTCGTCCTCTTCTTTCCTGGACATTGATGATGTGCTGAACTCCTCACAACAATCCAGTATAGTATTACAACAACACAATAATATCTTGCTAAATATTGATAAGTCAAAATGTTATTAATTTTGATGAGCTTACTTTGTAGCATGTACTTTACATTTTGGAAATAATGAATATTTTACATGGTACTTTGAACTATATACTGATTTTACAAAAATATACACAACATTATTTTAAATTATGTTTTTTAAAGACCTTGAGTTAACAATAGCTTTGCAATAGTTTTGCGTGTTTTGTCATCATTAAAATAGCAAAACATGAATGTTAATTTGTAATGTTATAAATTGCTTGTTGAGTTTCCTACTCCAGTAATAAAATTTGTACAGCTTTAGTTTAGCTGTTTTATCATTCTCCTTTCTCCTTATTTAGAGAACAGACATAATAAGGATGATGGGCAATATCTGGAAACCTCACTGCAACCCAACTTGCTCCATCTCACAGCTCATAAGCATCCTCCATGGTCTTATAGCGGTCCATGATTTTCAGCACATCTTCCAGGATGGAGGGACCCAGGTCTATATCGAGGCCAAGAAGCGAGTCCGAGTTTGGTAAATCTGGTGACTCGCTACGCTCGCTATGCAGATCTTCATTGCTCAGCCCAGCATCAGAGTCTAGGCTGAGTCCACGATGGGGGTCCAATGGCAGGCAACCATCAGGCATGGAGTCCTCAGAAGAAGCCTCTGAGGAGGATTCTGAGGATGGTACTAGATGCCTGAAAGCAGGGTTGGCGACAGAGTAGCTGAAGTCATGACAGAAATCTCCATAGCAGCCTCCTCGATGACCATGCTCATCGCTGATGGACATCGAGCGCTGCTGCGGCTGCTGCTGCTTTTGCTGAGTATGGGGGGGGTTCTCCTCCAAGTGTAGGCGAGGCGGTTTTGGGGGGGCTTGCTCAAGGGACACAAAAACTGGCATGGAAACGGTGCTCTTCAGAATGGGCATGTTGGGGTGAGAATGGCAGTGAGGGTACTGCAGACTCTTAGCATCCACGGGAAAAGTCTCATCCAACTGGCAGCCTCCGTTGGACCGGCTTAGCGACGGAAGTATGTCTAGCTTGCCTTGCAAGAAGCCAATATCCCCAAACGTATCTCCCTCACCATCACGACCCACGTGGGCACTGTGACGTAAATCACCCAGCGGCGGGCTAATCATGTCACTGGAAAGGACATCTCGCAACTTCAGCTTCTTGCCCCGTTTTGGAGTGGAAGTCTTCAGGTACATGGGCATCTTGGCTGGCATTTTGTTACCCAGAATTCAGCGATGAAGCTAATAGCGTCTAAAACAGTTCTCTGCTTTAGGGAGGGGCTTAAGAGGAACGTGGGGCTAAACCAATCATCGGTCTGTCTTTAAGCTCCTCCCTCATAAAAACAAAGATGGGAATGAAAGGAGAATAATGCTGACAGACTATGTGCTTGTTTCCTTTAAATTATGTTACCAGCGATTAATTTTTTTGGCATCAGATTTTCAGGGATGTTCTTGAGAATACCATGACCTTCAGAAGCAATCTTCTTCGTGAAGTGATTAGTCAGCTCGCTAACCAGTAGAAAAAGGCTTCCCTTAGGTATGGCCACTTTAGTGTATGCAGCACTCCTTGATTGAAGAAGGTGATCGAGGCAACTCAGAGTTAATGTCAGAAAACTTGTTACAGAACCCTGCAGAAAGAATAATGGAAAAAATAATAGATTCAAAAGACTGAGGTTAGATTAAGTCTCCTGGAATACTCCACTACTCTACACTTTTCATCAGTGGTTCATCATGCATTCTAAACGCCCCACCAACAAAATGTCCAATCTTATATGTAATCATTTAAAAAGTAGGAAAATTGCAAGTGCTAATACAAATTCCTTACTTCCTTCTTTCGCAGAAGAAATGTTCTATTAAAGGATGTTTGCCATGACAAATCTAAAAAGTAATCTTTTAAAGTTATGACTTAATACAAGTCAATCATTCGCTTTAATATCATGATCCGATGCTGCTTCCAAATAGCTGGAGGCTGGAGATAACAATGACACAATGACTGTCCACTTCCTGATTATAATGGACTGTGGTTTAAAATTAGGGAGACATCCTCTGCCTGTAATTTAACATGTTTACCATTTATTGGTATTCAAAAAAAGAGAAAGACTTCCCTTATGTATGGTGACATGCATTTTCAAAAGTGATGTTTGTTCCTTCTGCCTTATTTCACACTATAGCGTTTAAGCTTCCGTGCTGAGACTAACTTACTTTTAACTCCACATTTCCAGAAAATGTGATTTTATTAAAAATCACAACATTTTTCAACCTTAGTAACCTAATTTGACTTGAGTTTGTGTTATTTAATTTTGCATCATATGTTTAATCCCAAAAAAAGAATTATATCTGTATAGTATCCTAAAAAAAAAAAAAAAGGTGGGGGGTGTTTTTGTGCTTTTGCTTAAACCGAAATTAAGTAGTAGTCAATTTCTAAGTATTTTTTCCTCACAATCCGGTCTTCCCCCTTTGCTCTGGTATCTGAACGCACTCTTCATGTGGACTTAAGACAAGGGATCGTAACAGTCCTCGCGCCGGATACGGCTCTAATCCTCCCTCACTCCCCGCTCTTACTCACCCAGGACCTATTTATGGAAAGAGACTGACGTACCAATGGCGTCACTTAGAACATTAGACTCACTTTCAACATTTTTCCACCTCACAGATATTTATCACTATACTTCACATACCAAAAAAAACTTATTTTAGTAGACTAGTTAATATACGTTAATATTAATACTAACAAATCATAAACAAAGCTCCTTTGAAGATAAAAACACACAAGACGACCTGAGCTGTTCTGTCAGCCAGAAAACGTGTAGAAACTGTATATCATTAGTTTAATTTTCAAATTATGTTGACCTGAAACGTATATATTTCACTCCCCATTTGTGATGCTGTGTTAATGAGCTTTACAATAAATAAATCTGGATGCTGACCATAGCCTTACTGAGGCTTGGACTTCTGTGTCCCTTGATTTTGCAAGAAATCCCTTATGTAAGAGTTAAACTGAGATCATCCCGAACACAATCATTCTTTCAAAACCCAAAACTAATCCAGCGACACACCAATTCAGTTTGAGAGTCAGTTTCGCACCAATGTAACCTACTTTCAAGCAACGTACACATCTGCAGTGTTTATAAGTTTAAACACATTTCATGTTATGCGCTACCCAAGCAATGTGCTCGTCTAGTTTAATTACATTGCTGTATACAAGAGTACAACTTGTCTTGAAATGTAATCAAAATAATCAAAACAGGTAATGTTCTCCACGCAATCAAAAATAACTTTTTGGTTATTCGAATTGATTATTGATTTTTACACATAACTTTTTCATATCCCCACTAAAACACAGTGTGTGATTGTATAGATAATACATTTAAGTTAAATTTCCCTTTTAAACAGAAGCGGTCAATAACCAATCATAGCACCATAAGGCGTTATATTAAAAGCAGATTAAGCAGCAATGAAACAAACAACTTGCGCATAATAAATGGCTTATAGCATTATGATGTTATAAAAAAACAGAAACTTGATAGCTACTCACCTTAATTGTACAATAGAGAACTACAGTATTTTAAGGAATTAACTCCTTGTGAACGCAGTGCCTTCCCGACATTTGCTAGTAACACTGAAGTAAATCTAAAGTAAACCTCTTAGCAGCTTCAGGAGCCGATGAGACGCTCGACTGAAACTGGAGAGGAGACTGGGGTGAGGGAGTGGGTGTGATATGATGGTCGATCCTGGATGGAAGGAGGGGGTGCAGAAAAGTCACAGGCGTTTCGCAAATCACCACTTTTTATTGTGCTGTGTTTTTATTTCTTACTGAGGTATGTACAAAATCAAGATATAAATGATTTTGTTTGTATCACGTACGTCAGTAGGCCTAATTGTGAAATTAACGTCAAATCGATCCTTTCTTTTTTTTTTGCATTAGGCTACTACGTTTCAACTTTTTTTGAACCACGAGAGCCATTTCATTCAATTTTTTATTCAAATTGTTGCAGAAAGTATCCATAGTCCTAATAGTTTAGTATAAACAGGTTAATAATTATAACTATCCGCCTAAAATACTATTGAATAATTACGCCTCCACGTCTGAAAATCTCACATCATGTAATTGTATTTCGTTAATAGAAAATGGCGTGTGTGATTGTAAAAGTCTCATTACCTCAACGCAATAACTTTCCTGCATTTTACGATTGTGCTGCCTGTAAAAACGACAAAAACAAGAAAGGCGTAGTCACTGTCAAGAGGATGCTAAAGTCATTTTCACGTCGGCCAGAACAAATGGGCAACTCCCTGTGGCAATTAATTTAATTAGGGACTGCTTACTCGTGGCTTGGTAAATCACTTTGCTCGTCTGCTTTGCTGATTCAACAGCTTCTAACAAGTCTGCCTAACAAGTAGGCTGCCTTTCATATTAAACCTTTTTAGACCACTTTAAAGTTTTCGTTTACAACTAGGAAACTATTATTGTAAATTTATATTAGAATTTATCTCTCATGGTATGAGAAACTATTAATTACAAAACATTGTGCAGATGAGCAAATCAGCTAATAAATATTCCTAACAGAAACTGAGCCATTTTCTCACACACATAATGACTCCACACAATTATTTTACACGTTCAGGTAGGCTTATACCTGGCAAGGTTTTACTGGAGTAACTAATTACAGGTAGGCCTACATCTAATTACAACCAGAAATGAACTTCAACACAAAAGCATTAGGCCTATATATTGTATTGTTTGCTTGTTTGTTTGTTTGTTTTTTTATTTACACATGTATTTTATACAATGAGTTTGGGGGGAGTGTGTGTGTGTGATATGACATTGGAGAGGTGTGTGCATCTAAGCATGTTCTATAATAGTCAGAAAGAATGAGTCATTCTATTGTTTCCGCTCATTAATTGATTTATTCGTTTTAGCAGGCATTTCTTCAGGGGGTTGAGCCTCCTAGCGTCAAATCCTAGAATAGCCACTGGTGCCTGTTCTGAAAAAAATCCCAGACCAGACATCACATGCCTTGTTATTTAGTCTTTGCTGTACAAATTTAGTTTTATTTATTTGTTTGTTTTTTTTTGGGGGGGGGGGCTTTAAAAACTCCCATTTTCAAGAAATGCATGAGTCTATAAACAAGATTTTAGAGATTTTAAAAAGAAGGACCACGAATGACTGGCAGTGACAAGAAAAGCAAAAATTGTGCCGTTCTGCCTGTTTTTCTGCTTAATCAATACGCACGTTTAGGAACCACTGCTGTGACACTCCAGCGTAACACCGGGAGGGAGCAGCCTGGGGTTCCAGCAACTGCATGAGTGTGGAACCGGGTGTAGGACTGCTTCATATTGCAAAGTGAATATTAGCTCCAAAGCTGATCTAGGAATAATTAATATTAGATACTGTTTTGAAATTGAGTCCAATTAAATTAGGTGACCACGCTCTGCAACTGTCCATTTGCCCACAGTGACAGAAAGCAGTGACACTGCACTGCGTGGTCCGTCTCCACACAGGCCAGTTTGTAATAACGAACACACGCATTTAGTGACACTCGTGAAAACGTTGTGTGGCTCCCTCAGGTTCTCGGCTTGAGGTATAGTACAGTAGATATGTAATACATGTACTGTACTAAGAAAAACATTGACTGACACTAAATAAGACTCGTATGAACCTGTCCCACTCATCTACAAACTAGATTTAAAGGCAAACTTAAAGAATGGGTCTCATTCATAACCGGAGGACTTCCTGTAATAACTATAAGATAAACATGCAGTCTTAAGGCTAGCTGCTTTGGAAACAGATATGATAAACAATGAATAGTCAGGTTAGTACAGTACAAAATGTTGACAAATGGAGCACATCCGTTTCCAACGGTATAACAAAGGCTGATACAACGAAAGGGGAAATGGAGCAGGAGTCCAAGGGATGACCTGGGAGGAAGGATACGGTAAATGTTTCAGCCCACTCTTCCCAAAAACACACAGGCGGCAGGCTACGGGACCCTATCACCCGGCGTGCTTATCTGCCGATGGCGCCATGATGGAACACTACGTATTCCTGACCACTTCCTGTTCTAACCTCCCCTCAATCTTTTAGCAAGTGTTTTGTGAAGTGGGTGTGTCACATATAACAATAAAACACAATGGGTAATGACACTCACCAGGCATTTATTTACTTAGCAGTCATTTTATGTAAAAAAAAAAACATGCACTAAATTAAAGCTTGGCTTCAGAGGTGAGGCCCAGTCAGCCCCCCCCCCCCCTAGAGCAGCCAACCAGTGACATGACACCTACTGGCCTCAGGATTTGAACCCATGTCTTTCTGACCATGGGCACAGATCTGAAATCCACTGACCTTATATTAATTGACATTTAATCACTTTGTGGATTTATTTTCCTTCAGCATCCACTATGAGGGGAAAATGTGAATAGGCCCACTTGTTTTTTTAAGTGATACAAAAAATAGTAATTAGCAGATTATTTATACTTATTTTCTGTACAGATTATTGTTCTGTCTAATATATGTACTTATGAATAGTAGAACTACAGAAATATTACTAACTTTTACTAGCAGAAATAATGCTATTTATAAATATACCAGATCACTTCTCCAAATGAATGTGTAATATTGGTATATACTATATAGGATGTTTAAATAAACTTCTCATTTAAAATGAATGGCTAATGCAACATTTTCCAAAAGCTTTGATTTGTAATAATGCCGGCTAATCATGAAGAAAGCATTCCATGGGATTTTCCTGGGAATTTCTGGGGAAGTAATATTTTCCTGTGTACGTAGTTATCGGACATACTACGGATTTGTAGATCTAAGATTTTGCACTTTAACTCTCAAACGCTTTATTGAACACAAACAAGGCATGAGGAAAGAGGCTGAATCAGAATTCAGACCAGTGGTGTTGAGGCGCAGCTGAGTTTGGGATTATTGCTTCAACTGCTGAGAGGGCATAGGATGAGCAAGTCACATCAGCACAGAATAAACTTTACAAAAACATCAATGAGGTCAGTTAGCTAGCTAAAATATTACATCTCCATTACATCGATGGATTACTTGAGGATTAGCCGACTGGTTTTCTGAATATTATATATCCATGATTACAGTTTAACTTCATATTTGAAACAATAACAAAAAATACGAACATAGAAGTTTAATGCAGGGGTGGCCAATCTTATCCGCAAAGGGCCGGTGTGTTTGCGGTTTTTGCTGCAATTCCCTAATTAGAGGACTTATTGGCTGAAGAGTCCTCACACCTGGGTTTGAACAGCTGACTTGTAGGTTATCCCAAAAACCTGCATACCCACCGGCCCTTTGTGGATAAGACTGGCCACCCCTGGTTTAGTGTTTCACTGATCCGGTTTCGACTCAATCATGTGGACATGTACGTGGTAAGAAGTAGTACTCACAGGTAGCTGCAAAAGTTGTATGAAAAAAACATCTGTTGGCAGTGGATTGTAATTTCCCAAAGTTCCCATGAAAAATTCCATGCCAACTTCCCAGGATGTTTCGCAGAATCTTCCCAGAATTTACCGGAAATATTCCACCCCCTCATAACGCTACACACAAACATACCTGGGAAAAATGACTCACAATGTAGTTCTGATAATACATTCTTTTCATAGTAATTATTTTGATAAAATATTTTCAAAAACCAGCTGATTTCAGATCATTTTATCAACTTACGTTAAGGTGCTTGACACCAAAGTGTTTCTATGGAAGCCGGTCAATAGTCTTTGTCATTTCCTGTGATTATATGTATGTAGAATAACATTTCATTGACATTCCTGGTCGATCCTGTTTTTTTAAGTCCAAAATAAGAGATCTCAAAAAATTCAGTTTTATATTAAAACTCCACCAGATTAATGCTTCCATGTTGGTACCTACAAGAAGCTTATCTTGCCTGCAGGAAGAACATTGTAATTTTTTGCAAATACAATGGAAATACATTTCTGAAGAACCATATAGTTAAACGAAAGCATCAGCGTAAATTTTCTTCTACTTCAAAATGAATTCCCAAACATTTCATGCATATTGGCTTAAAAGAATTATGACAGAATATCATTGTTATACCACTTATGTGGACTACTAAACAATTCTAAACATTGAACCATTGATTGTGGGGGAAAGGAAAGACTCAAAACAATTTTAAGTCCATGGTAAAATTTATTCTTCACTTTAGCTGGCATGAATGTCAGTTTTAATAGTTGTACATTAATTAAACGAACGAATGGTATAATGGAAGCGGATGGTCTTGTTTGAGAGCTCCTTAAAGTTTTGCAAACAACAAACACCCAGCCTCGGACCCCAAAAGAAAGACACAAATTCCTGTAATGATTCATTCTGAAGTTGAGCTTGTATCGCCTTTATTAAATACTTCAGTCTCAACTACAGTAAATGATTACAAAATGTTGCGTTCTCTGAAATAGGGATTTACAAAGCTGACATTTTTCCATTTTGTAAAGGAAAAATTTACAACATGCCTTGGTACATTCTGGTCACGCAAGGCTGTCTGAACCTAGGTGGAAAGTGCATGTTTTTTTTTGCTTTCTTTTTCTCAATTTTTTTTTTTAAAAACTTCCTGATCTGATTTTCTTCTTCTTTCACTATACAGGTCTCACATCTTAAATTACATCTTATTTTGAGTAGAGCAAGGAAACTTAAAAAAAAAAAAAATCAAATCCAAATGCCAAACAACAAAACAGATTTTCTTTGTTAAGTATAAAAAATAAATAAAGATGATATATTACACAAAAAAATCAGGAGCGGATTTCCATTGTACAATAGCTTTTTTTTTTTTTTTTTTTAATTTTTTTTTTATAATCCAAGCAGGGTCCGAAAGCGTGTGTGATTGCAACCCCGAAAGAGGGAGGGGGAAAAAAAAAAAACATTGCAACCTCTCCCACCCAAAAACAAAACAAACACACAGGGTTAAAGCTAGTGTACTGCAACAGAGAATAGCTAAAATTGTTAAAATACAACTGTGATTATTGACGGCTGATAATTGAAACAAACTGTCTTCTCAGTAAAAGAAAACTCCTGGTTTTCTCTGTGGCAGTGCATGCTTTCTATCATCCTACTTCCTCCAGTTCTGGAATGACAGGACTTGTGCAACAACACTGCACACGCATGTAGACAGAACAGAAGAAGCAATTATTCAGGAAACCTTCTAACAGGACCAGTGGGGGGGGGGAAACAATGTAGAAAAAAAAAAAGTAGAACCTCAAAAGAAAGGCCATCTAGCGTCAGAACAGTATTACACAACTGATGGAGGCTGGAGTGTATTTCACAAAAAAAAAAGCCAAGGTACATGGAACTAGGTGGCTTTTTCACTTTATTTCCTTGTAAATTATGGAGGGATTCATGAAACGGGAATACATTTATTTTATACATTTTTTTTTAAAGTTTGCTTTAAAATAGAAGTTTTCCCCTTTAGTCATAAGTATCACCCATACCCGCCCCCCCCCCCCAAAGTTTCATAGAATTTTCCAACACTGTGATATATCAAGGACAGGGAAAAGCAGACGCACGTCTTCATCCGCCCCCAGCACATTTACATATTGTTGTGCCGGACATTTAAAAAGAACAGAGGGGGTGAGAGCACTGTTCACTGGCAGAAGGGTGAGGCAGTGGGGTCGAAGCCCTTAAAGACGTCCTTGAGAGAGGCGGCATCCTGGTCAGCGCTGTCAGTCTCAGCTGGGCTGTTGCCCCCAAAGGGGCTACCGGTGCCGCTGGGTTTGCTCGCCTGCTTCACCATACTAAAGAGGGTGGAAACGGGCAGATTGTGGACGGCAGGCGGCGGCTGCTCCGAGGCTGCAGCGGGTGCAGGACCGGCCGTGGAGGTGCCAGCGACCGTACCTGTGCTCGCACTCCCCGAAGGTGAGGGGGCGGGCTTGGGCCGGGGTCTGTTGTAGCTGTTGTAGCGGTCCGTCACAGGCTCGGCGCCGCTCTTCTCCGCCTCGGGCTGGTCCAGAGCCGACTTGCGCACGAACAGCGGCTCTTTGGCCTTCGCCTTGGCCGGCTCAGGGGTGCTGGTGACGGCGCTAGTGTTCGTGGCGGCGCTGGCTCCGTCAGACTTGGCCGCGCTCTGAGTCCGTGGGTCGTATAGGCTGATCCCGCTCAAGACGCTGCTCTGGCTGCCCCCGCCACTGCCGACCCCCCGCCCAGTGCCTCCTGCGGAGAGCAGCCGGGGGTCATAGGGGGCAATCGTTGGTGGGGAGGGGACAGACGAGGTTGTAGAAGCCGGCGGGGCTGGGGACTCGCCAGATTGCTTGAGCGCCGACTTCTGGGGCTGAAGTCGGGGGTCGGCGGGGGCCTTGCGGGCCGTACGAGGATCGACGGGCTTTTCCGTGGTAGCGGGGGCTGTGGGCGTGGGCCCCGACGACGGAGGGGGGGTGGGGGAGGAGCCGGTGGCATTGACCGTCTTGAGGATGCGGGAGAGCAGCTCAAAGTCTGGGAGGGCGGCGGAGGCGGCGGGAGGAGCGGCAGCGGGAGGAGTAGCAGCGGGAGGCGGCGGCGCAGCGGCAGCCGAGGCGGGGGCAGTGTGGAGCTGCTGCTGCGCCCGAGAAAGACGGGGGTCGAGAGAGCTGACGGGGGGGATTCCCGGAGGAAGCGGAAGGAAGTCCTGCTTGGGGATGGGCACAGGGATCAAGTCCTCGGGGTTCCACAGGATCCCCTTGGAGAAGTGAGGCTTGTGGAGGATGATGTCCTTTTTAATGTGACTAAACTGCTGCAGCTGGGAACGTGGGTCCCTCAGGGCCATCCCCATCAGGGGGTCCAAGGGGATGGGCACTGGCTTGTCTCTCAGCACCCGCTCCACTTCCTCCTCTTCGCCAGGGGTGGGAGCAGGGGGCTTGTGGGCATGGGGGGCGTCGGGCTTGTGGTGAAGCGAGGCTGCGTGTCGGGCGAGACGAGGGTCCGCCGGAGTGCTAGACGAGGCAGAGGACGGAGAGGCGGCCGCGCCGGACTCCGCAGAAGAGCTGGGCTCGGAGGCCCGAGACAGGCGAGGGTCACGGGCCAGACGGGGATCGGCAGGACGGCTGGGAGGCTGCAGGGAGGAGGCCTTCTGCAGTCGGGGGTCACTGGGACCCCCCTCAGGTTTCACTCCCCCCTGAGTCTGCTGCCGAAGTGTCTTCAGGATAGATGTGACACTGCCGCCTCCATCCTCATCCTCGCTGGAATACCAGTTGGCAGAATCACCTGCAGCGAAAATAATATATATATGTTATGTAAATGAAAATGCATAGAAAATAAAAATGAAACTAAAAATACACTAGTATTATATTATAGTATTATAGTAATATACACTGATCACCAAATTTTTTGAAATTCTATACTCTCCTGAATTATAAAAAAACGTGGCACAACAGCTCCACCTAGTGGGCAGATTTACTATTAACCATTTCACAAGAGGCAAACATGGCTGCAGGTGGGACTAGGAGTCCAAATCCACTAATATATTTTGACTTTAATTTGAGGAGCAGAGAATCAGACCAGCTTTCCTATTACTAGGACATTCAGTTACCCAACTTAGCTGACGTACTAAAACAGTGCCCTTCTCCCTTCCCGTTACCTTCGGTGTCCCTTTCGGCGCCGCCCTCCGCCAGCCGCCGCGCCCGCTCCTCCTCCTCCTGCTGCTTCTGCTGAATCCTCATGAACAGCACGCGCTGGGCGGGCGGCAGGAAGTCGGGCACCGCCATGCCCGCCTGTTGCCCGCCGGAGGGCCCCTCTGCGGCCATCATGGCGGCTTGCTTCCCAGAGGCCTGATCGCCGAAGCCGCCGCCTTCACCCTCCGACATGCCCCCGTACTCCTGGTACTCCTCTCCTACGAAGCACACAGCCGGGATTTACCACCTGTTCTCCGGCGCTGTGTATCGCCGCTCTGTCTCGTATTTACTGGCAACAACTTCATACATATTACCAATACGGATGCAATTAAGAAATTCAGTGCAGAAGGTAAACATGATGATAAATCTTGAAATGACCATAGAGTACAACCATTCCAGTTCTGCCACCCTTTGTGTGATAAATGCAGTTTTTTTCTTAAGTATAGATTATCTATTCTAGGTGATTTAGCTGAAAGATAAAGCACAGGATGATAGACTAATCTTGACAGACCTTTGCAGTACAGACAAATCTCCCACCAGGAGGACCCCTCACCTTCTGTGCCGTTGTCCTCCATCTCCATGCCCTGTTTCTGGTGGTAGAAATTGTCGTAGTAGTTCCCCCCGGGCGGTGGAGGGCCGGGAGGCATCATCCCGGGATGAGGTGGCCCTTCTCCTGGACCGAAGTTTCCCATCATCGGAGGCCCCGGTCCCATCGAAGGGGGACCCTGATTCATCCCCGGGGGACCCATGGGAGGCATGTCATGGGGTCCGGGAGGCATCATTCCAGGCGGGGCGGGTCCCATGTGTCCTGGAGGAGGAGGACCGGGAAAGCGGGGGGGAGGGCCAATGGGAGGTCCCGCAGGTCCAGGGGGGCCGGGAGGGCCTGGGGGGCCTGGAGGAGCGCCAGGGACTTGGCCTCTGTAGGTGTGGGAAACGGCCCGTTAGTGTACCTTAGAGAAGCTAAACAGTTTTTTATATATTAATGTTATTTAAAATAGCGCAATTTATTTCATAGTAAATTAATAGTGCAAACCTGACGCCGAGTTTCTGAGCCAGCTGTCCTGTGGGCTGCACCACGATCTCAAAAAGAGATGGAATCTTTTTTCCAGAGTTTCCAGGACAGGAGGATGGAGGGCCCATAGGAGGTGGCAGAGGTCCGTTTGCGTTAGGTGGTCCCTGATAGGGGCCTCCATCTGGGCAAGGAGGTGGGCAGGGGCCTGGTCCTGGTCCACCACCTGGGCCCGGTGGACCAGGCGGCGCCATGTGACCTGGTGGAGGACCAGGAGGCCCAAAATCTACGGGGGCATTCGAGTCAGCAGGACCAGGGCGAGGGGGCGTTGGCAGCAATCCTACCCCAGGAGGGGGCTTGGGCAGGGGATTGATGCCCTGCTTCTTAAGCTCCTCAACCTCCTTCTCATCCTCAGCCCCAGCCTCTGCATCCTCTGCGAGCATCTGCACACAAAGATCGAGATGAGTGATCTAAATGAGTGCTGGTACCAATGATATCAGATAAATGTTGAAATGACTCAATATGTAAACTACATCAGTTATTGGACATGGTTGGTAGACACAGTAAAGCAAACAGGGGACACAAGTAAAAGGTCAGGGAAGAAAATATTTCCGTTAACGGTAATATCTGCAGCTCACCTTGTCCAGGAGATCCTGGGTGTCTTCTGTCAATGCCTTATGGGAGAACATACACTCCTCCCCATTAACGCAGCTTCCGGTGGTGTGAAACAGCTTGCAGGGAAAATCTCGTGTTCTGCAGTCAAGGGGCTACCAACAGATTGATCAATCTCATTCAATGGGCTGTTTGCATAATAAGAGAATCTTTACAGATTGATCTTAATGTTCATCAGTTGCTCCAAGTCCAAATAACAAACAGATTAGGGTTTAAAATGATTAACGTTTCAGTCAATAAAGATCAGAGAAAAAAAAATAACCATGGATATACAGGAAATTAGATAGCTAGACTGGGAGACACTGTGTTTTTATAAGAACAGGGTGTAACTGGATGATGCAGAAATGCAGCCTCCTCACAGGCAGTAATGAAGGATATCGTGCATGTATGGACAGTTCTCTGCCCGTGCGCAGAAGCCCGTGATGTAGAACTTGCAGAGCTCCTTCTTCTTGGGCAGTTCAATGTCATGGCTGAAGTTGCAGTGTTCTCCCTAAAAATATAAAGACACAAAATTACACGGAGCACTAAACAGCCACTCAAAATACTATCAAATGACATATTAAATGGCAGCAGGGTTAGAAATCTGAACAAAAAAAAAATCAAAAATCGGTGGCAATAACTCGTTTTGCAAATTAAGAAAATATATCGAGCTAAAGATGAAAACGGACACAGCAGTTGGTGCGAGTAAACACAACTAATAATTAAAAAGATGCCGTAAGTTTGCTGTGACAATGTAAATTAACTGATTCCTTGTTGGACTTGTAATATATTTATACACCTGAATAAGAAAATCATCTGTGAAAACTGCAGAAAGTGTTCAGTGGCATAAGGTGTCAGATACCTAAACCGCAGTGCTACTTACCCAAGTGCAGCGGCCCTCAACGTAATACTTGCAGATAGCTTTGCCTTTCTTGTCCTGCCCGTGCTTGTCTTGGTCGTTCCTCCGTTGGCCGCCTCCACCATCCTGCACATGCCAAAATAAAATTCTGTTCTAAATATACAGCCCCCCCACCAATGCATATCATATTTAGCAACGCCCATAAAATATACCACCTTAAACATAACTGCATCCAGTGACAGCAGTGAATGGCTGCACTTTGCATTTCGGCCATGCAGTGCAGAGAGAAGTCTCTTGGTCTCATATGCACTGCTTTGTACTTGCGAGTGGCAATGATTCAGCACATGACAGTGTATTATGTTTAGAGGCATTTTTTAGCTGCTGGGTGACTCACCCCCATATCCATGTCTCCATTGTTGTCCTCATCATGTATCTGGTCTCCTCGGCCTCTGCCTCTATTCCTCCCTCGACCGCGGTTCATGCCGCGGCCTCCCTTGCCTCGGCCGCGGCCTCGCCCGCCTTTACCACCTGAGTCAGCAGCAAGGCATAACGAGACAAAAATCATTCATACAAGTTACCAGTAAAGATGTGGTGACCCTCAAAACAGAACACAGCAATCGACATGATATGGGTCAACGGTGAACACCTTTGATTATAAGAGTTTGCAGATCAAAATCACAGATTAAATAAAAAATAAAAGGATTCTTTTCGCTGCACCAATGCAATAGATATTCAGTAGAGTCAGTGTCACTCACCCCGGCCACGATCCTTCGACTTCCTGTACTGATTCAACTCTTTAGAGTAATCATCATATTCATCTTCTCCCATGTTGTCATAATCGTCATCTACATACTGAAAATGACATAAAAGTTCATTTTTACTATTCTAATGGCTCTTGCAGTTAATGGTATGAATGAATAAGATTAAATATTTAGTACCTACTTTAAAGAGATCAAATATTATCAAATACCCTCAGTAAATGTGACGTACAGTACACAACCACATAACAAGGTGATGGGTTTTTACCCATTAACAATAACTTTCCTGTTACAAAATCAGACTAAATACAAATGTGACAATCAGTGATATAAGTGCATCTGAGATGCACACTTTCTTTACTCCCATTAAAAAACAAATGCTACAAAGTGAACCAATCACAGGTCTTGCGGTCTATGTCACCTCCATTTTTGGCTACTGCGTAGGGACCACGGCTGCGTCCTACTTATGGTGTGGAATTGGCGCAGAAGTTTAAACCAACCTTAATGGAACACAAACGTCATATCATACCTCCATTTCGTCTCCATACATCATTCCATCTCCGTCGTCATTGTCTCCGCCCATTTTGCCCCGTCCACGGCCCCTCCCACCACCTCTTCCACCACGCCCCCTCATTCCTCCCCGGCCACGACCACGCTGGTTTTTCAGGCGACTTTTACCACCTAGAAAGACACATCACATGCATAAGCAGGCCGCTCCTCCACAATCATTATATATGCCAACCATCATTACACAACCCGTCATGTTGCTGTTGTATTAAATACTCCTAATCAAAACAGTTAAATGGGTTGGATGAAGACTAAGAACATTTAAAGTATTAGGGTTAACTTCTACAGCCAAGTCCTTTTTCCACGATAATGAGATCCACTCCTCACCTCTACCCCCGTGGCTGTTCCCTCGACCCCCTCTGTTACCACTCCCACCGCCCTCTTTGGCCTTGCGATACTGGTTCAGCTCCTTGGCAAAGTCATCATAGTCTTCCTCACCCATCTCCTCATCCTCCTCCCCCTCATAGGTTTCATCCTCATACTCGTCGTAACCGCCATAGCCTTGCTTATCCATCTTCATGTAACCCACTTTTTTGGGCATAGGTCCCCCGTGGCTTGCAGGCGGAGGTGGGGGATAACCTGAATGAGACTAGGAGGCAAAAAATAAAATGGTCTCGAAGCAGCACAGAAAATATCAGGTTTGCCTGTTTATTATGTTTTTGTCTGTTAATATTGAGGTGCACACTATGTTCGTATGTGAAAGGAACATACCTGAGGAGGGTACTGGGGGCTGTACTCCCGGTACTTTCTCTTTTCACTTGGGCTATAGTCTGAATCATCGCTGAAATCGGAGTGGTCATCACTGGAGGAGGCATGTCGCTATGGAAACCACACACATAAGGTTAGGGTGAAAGATGGACCTAATGATAGTCAAACACAGATAATGGGCACAATCCTCATTAAAGCAGGAAAATTCACTACATATTTTTTGAAAGGGTACTGAAACGGCTCTTAGAACAAACGGTATGGTCAACGGAGCTCGATATATGGCACACGGCCTATTTCTAAAGTTTCAAAATTAGCTGTCTAAACTAAAAATGAAGAAAAATGTAATTCAGAAAGTCTCAAATTCCTCCCATTACAATTCCCATGTTGCAGATATGACATGAGGTAGGATACTAGCTCAGTGAGTTGAATCAAATCCTCAAAGAATATTTTTTTTTTGTTTCTTCTGAGTACCAAGCACATGCAACTAATGTTTCTGAATCGTTCCTAGCATGTGAGAGAGCGGGGAAGTTTATGTGACCTGACCTATGACAGAAAGGCATCCCTCCCAGGGCGCACCTATGCTGCCTAGGACTGATTGCTGGCCTCATTGTGAGCCAGAACAGTATAAGTGATTAGGATACTGACGGACAGCTACTGGACTGGCTAACCGGGTATGAAGTTTTGATTAAGTTACGAATGTCCAACAATGATTGCAAGCAGGGCCGTCAGAAGTGTTTTCAATGTGGGGGGGTACACTGGCATAAAACTAATATTTTATGTTAAATGTGGGGGGGTCCAAACGAAAAATTATGAAATGTGATGGGGACACGTCCCCCTCAGATTTAATGGC
This sequence comes from Brevimyrus niger, assembly GCA_015164015.2. Classification (NCBI taxonomy): domain Eukaryota; kingdom Metazoa; phylum Chordata; class Actinopteri; order Osteoglossiformes; family Mormyridae; genus Brevimyrus; species Brevimyrus niger. Next base: position 8,008,143 of record JAABNY020000035.1, read on the forward strand.
GGCGACGCCCATGACTGTGAGGCATTCTGGGTTTCTGTGGCTATTAGTGTGCATCAGTGGCGGAATGAGAGTCACACCTTGTGCCTAGATTTGCGCCTCTTTTTGGCCCTTCTCTTCTCTTTCTCCCGCTCCCTCTCTTTCCTCCGCTTCCTCTTCCGGCGGTGGGCTTTGTCGTCGTCTGAGCCGCTGGCGTGGCGCTCCTTGCTGCGGTGTGGCTTCTCCTGGGCCTCTCCTCCCCGGCTGGGCGGCTCTGCCTCCCCCCCGTCGTCCTCCAGCTCACCTTCCTCCAGCTCTTCATCTTCATGCCTACGATGACACACATACAGCATCACCACACCGTACCGCAGAGCTCCCCCAGCTCCCCGGGGCCAAGGTTCTTTAACTTCCCTACAACGTACATATAAGCGGTCATAAGCTTGACCTAAATTACCATCCAGAAAGACCACTGATAGTGTCAGCATGGCTGCTTCCAAACCTTGAATTGATGAGGCAGTAATTTGCCAAGTTGGTCTTATACTTTTGTCACTACATACCATTTATAGAGCAAAGCCATAATGCAGCAAATTATATTTAATAAACTTTGATGACCTAGTGGAAAACCACCTGATTATACACAGCAAAAATGTATGTATTTTTGTATGGCCCGTTTAACATATTTGACCACAGGAAGCAAGATTCAGCTGTGGAAAAAGTACCCTTTATAAATACCTGAAAAAAAAACTGTGGTAATAATGTAGATTCTCACTGTTACTGTTTTGGGAGTTTTGTAGGCTTGCACACATGTCGTGAGCAAAACACCAGCAAATAAACAGTGGAAAAAGTACTTCTACTGTATCAATTGGTTACAAAAGCGTTTAAGTTTTCACACGTTTACTTTCTCATGGTTACTTGCCTGACGTACAAGTCTGAGGTATTTAAATATAAATAACCACTTAAAATTGAAATGTCCCCAGGCCCCTCCAACTATTTTTCAATATATTCAATTGGGTGAGGCATGTTCCTATGAAACTGTTTGCTTTCAGTATTAAGCCTGAGCAACAAACTCTCCTCAAATCAGGTATAATGTAAATAAAGTATCATTATGCTGCAGGATGTACAGTAACTGAACTCATTGTCTTTCACAAAAATAACAGGGCGGCCTAATTTCACAGGTCAAAATTATATTTTGGGGACAAACTTCATACATCATTATAAAACAGTTAGAAAATATTTTAAGATTTATTCAGGGGTACAATCTTTGTCTTTTGTTTTAGTAATTCTGGGTAATGTGCAGGGAATATGCAGATGGGTTTATTTTTGATCAATATGAGCTGAAAGTACCCTACAATATAAAATCAGACAACCATATTTGTGAATGGTGAACATTTTTCCTTTTGGCGAATATTGCAAGATGTGTGCAGCACTCACATTCAGGATTTAACAGCTGGGGTGTGCATTACATTCATATTTTGCATACATTCCCAGAATTTATCCACATCAGGGGAGGGTATTAGGGTTCATGAGACCCAGGACATGTTCAGAAAATGAGAAGCAATGACACAGATCAATCGATATTGGGGTAATAGAACATTTACAATGAAAGATTGTGTTTTGCTTTTGACTGTGGGGGGGGGGGTGCTGGGTAGTAGTGAAGGGGGAAGATGCAGACAGTGGAGGGACTTAAAACAGTCAATAAGGGTTGTGCTTCAACCATCACTTAACTTGCCCCTGCTAAAATGTACATAACACAGTTCAAGGGGCACGCATATTACACATGTGAGGATGTGTGTCAAACTACAACCCAAGATAACTTGGCAAACTAAGACCAGTAAGATTTAGACAAAGGTTCATTAATAAAACTATGGCAATGCAATGCAATCTCTCTTTGCCAGCCCTACATGTTTTCACCCTCATCTGACTGGAAACCTATTAGTATTCTTCAAAAAGAAGAACACCTTGTACTGCCTTGGGATTTCATGGTAGTAAAGGAAACTCTTTTTCGACTAGGCTGCAGGGAACCTACGTTAAGGTACAGTGCTGGCCATGCTGGCTATACATTACAGCCTAGAAAGAAATCGATCTACTTCTGCACAAGCAGAATCCACATTGAAAAGGGCCAAATGTTAATACGTACAAAAATCAACATGATACCGAATTCCATTTCTGTGGTTCTGCGCACCCTTTCGACTGCTCAACGATCATCAATTTGTCAGTTAGTGAACTTTGTGGCAGCTGTCAAAGCATCACGATGGATTTGAATAAGACAGAGTGTTTGTTTACAGGTTAAACAGAAAGTGCTTTAGTTAGGCAGCCCAAAAAACACACTCTTCAAAAAGTCAATTGCTGCAATTCATAAACTGTTACATAGAGAATCATTTACAAATAAAATCAGCTTCCTTTTCAAAGCCTTAGAATACTTATAGGAGCTCAGGTTTTTTAGCCTATTAAAAGACTATATCATTACGCAAACAACCGCAAGGCTGGACAGAAAAACCTGTTGAAAAGCTCAGACCATGGGTCAACTATAATTTCAAGATAACCACGCACGTTTTATGCACTTTCTAAAACACCAATAGACACATATGAGCTTCTAAAAGACTAATATATGCCACTAATTATTATTAGACTGTCAATGAAAGGCTAATTTGAACAAAACCAACCCCAAAGAGTGTGAAAATCTTATTTCCTCCTCCAGGGGCTGTACAACAATTCTCTGTCTTTGAGGTCTACTCAAACACAGGGAGAGCAGATCTTGTCAAGGTTATTATATCTAACACTCAATAAATGCCCAGAGGAATGACATTTATCAACTTCCTCTCAGCTTTCATCCACTTTTGGTATTCCTACTCCACACTTCTATTAACTGCTCTGCTAAGTTAGAGCTGGCTGTTTCTCACATGTTTTAAAAGAAAAAAAAATTCACACCAGCCTTCAGTTTACATATTTTTCATAACATCACTCTGACTACCCCTGTTGCTGAGGCTATAGCCCAATTAGACACAAGAAGCCTTTTACCAACCATAAAAAATACTTTTTATGCACTATCAGCAGTTCTATAGACACCAAGCTTTTGGGTATAAAATTATATCACTAATCCTGCCCTAGGTCCCAGTTCCTTGTCTATTCTTTGTACACAAAATAGATGCCTACTGGACGTTAGCCCATACTCTAAGGAGTTGGCCTGCAATCAATTTTCTTTATGTGAATTTAGCTGCACAAACTCCCTCTCAAATCTACTCTAAGTTGTTTACAGCTACACAAATACACACTTACATATATCCTAAAAATATTATCCAAAACACACCACCAGTTAGACATCAGCATATCTATGATTAGGAAACATTAAGAAAATTTTCAATGAATTTAATTTGCACTTAAGCTACATTTCATACAAATATTACCCAGATTAACTTTCTTAAAAGAATTGTGTTCTAGACTATGTTAAGTCTATGCTGAAAAAATTATATACTACTTAAAAAGTGCAAGTTTGCTTTAGACTGCTTATATGATAGGATCTGCCTGACAAATTGGGATGCATTTAAGATTAGGGATGTATTTAAGAATCAGATTTTTATGTTCGGCATAATATGAAGACATAAAAAAACTGGAAAACTATAAAGCATGTAACAGCCTCATCAGGAACCTCCCAACTTTTAACAGTACATCTCAAATAAAATATGATGAAAGGCATTTCTGTGATTGGGCATCAGTAGATTATATGCAGGTTTGTGTGAACAGTTCAGTAAGACTTACAATATTAAACTGAAAATGCAGCGGTACTGAATAATATGCACATTTGGGGTTCTAAGTGTTACTGACATGCCTTACATTTCAGTTAATCTCATGCAAACTTATTTTAATTTGCTACAGTTAAAATACAAGAAGAATAAAAGTAGTGAGAAAACTATTTCCACCATACTTCTACAGAAATCCAGTTAAGGCCTCTTCGCAAATAGTGCAGGGAAGTACTTACTGTGATGGGCTTCATATTTCCATTCAAAGCACAGGTACTGAAATTCTTATCCACCGTTTTAAAATACTGGTGTCAACCTATTTTATTGACAATGGGGTTTCAATGAAGGGAGAAATACTGGATGGGGCATGACAATACTATTAAACTACAGGAAACCAGGGAGTTAAGGGAACTTGTGTTATGTTTTACATCACATTTTTAAACTTTTGAAATGCTTCTGAAACAGTACAGGATCTTGGAAAATGGGCATCGTAACAACCTAAAAAGTATTTCTTCCTGTAAAGGAACTACAAATGTCAGTCACACGTAATACGTGCATTGTTTCGAGTTGGTAAAACTGCAATCTGGGATTTGACAAACATTTGAATCTGAATAGTGTATGGGGGGGGAGTTAGTTTTAACTTATTAATCACGTATTTAGTTATCAGTATGCAGCGTTTATATACATTCTATATGATACACGTTCATATTTTAAACAATGTTAAGTATCACATGCATCTATTTTCAATGAAATTACAATAGCTGCATAACAGGTATTTTAAATCACTAATGTATCTGGAGCGGAGAATCGACTACACTAATGGTAGCATATTCCAAATCAACCACTATGACTAAAATGTTAGCTAGCCAGCTACGTCGCTAGCTACAATATTGCACGCTTGTTTTTCCATAGTTATTTTAAGTAGCGTCTGAAATCGATTGGACATACGTTTACTCTAATTAAATTTACGTGATTTAAAACGTTCGGGACATATTTTGGATAACTAGATATTTGGCGTAGTTAGCTAAGCGGAATTAACGAGCATATTTTAAGTGCGTAGCTAGTTCATTAGCCTAGCTGTTATATAAATCACGCGCTACGTTAATTAGCCAAAAAACATTCGTAATTCATCACCTATGGTAATAACACCCAAATGATAAACGCAAGTGATGAGGGACGATTCGTGCGATACACAAGATATATTTCATAAATCTTCGCCATATCGAACTCTTTGTTCGGGAGACGTAGTTAAGATATTGTACGCACTACTATCGTTGCGTCCGCCGACCAAGAAAAAGTCAGCTAACTGCTAGCAATCATCCAGCTGCCCATCTGCAAACCTGGGATAAATAATGCTGATTAGTGTTAAATTGGTCTTCCAAATTAATTAGAAATGTATTTTTTTTTCTTCCCCTCCCCCTATCAAAATATTTGTACCTTCAAATTTAGTTGGCTTTTGCTTTAAACGCATTCATAATAGCTATTTTGACCTTGTGGTCATTTTTATTCTCCAAAATTAACTGAAATATTTTTTAAAAGGCGGCTAGATAAAATTCTGAAAAATATCCCTGGTTCGTGTTTGACCTTCCAGATTGCGCTCTGCAACGTTTCAAGATGGCGTTCGTTACCTCTGTGCTTGTTCCCCAGAAAAAGGCGACTTTAATCCCTTTGAAAAGAAAAAAGAAAGCCCGCGCTTTTTTATGTCTAAAAAAGCACAGGATAAATAAATTGTTGTTATAGAAATATGATTGTAGAATTACTCGACCTTTCGTCAGTGAGAAGGCTGTTGATGTGTTCGTGGTTGGTTGTTGTTGGGGAGTTTGGATGGACAGTCATGCTTTCCACGGCCATTTCCTCTAGCTACATTTAAGTGCAAAAAAAATTACAAATCGACACTGGAATCTACTGGCTTATGCGTCACTTAACTTGGATCTACTTGTTAATTGATTTTAGGAAGTTTCAGTTCATAGTAGTCAATTCCCCATTAACAGTTTAAAGAGAGATAGGTTGAATTGTTTCCTGAGGTTCTCCGTCCTACAGCTGCGCTGTAAAATGAAACTCATCCACATAAAATGGCGGCGACTCTTCTCCACAGAGAAGGGGGAGGTCTGTCCCAGCAGTGACGACATTACTCAACGTCACTCACGGAAATAATGAGAAATACTTCACAAAAGCCCACAAAACTCTCCCGGATTTCGACGATCTATAACAACAATGCCTGCTTAATTTTATTCAAATACTTGCACTAACTTATTTAAAAACGTCTAATTGTGACTTGTATCAAGATGTTCGCAGTCTAAAATCAAAATTAATAAACCACAAATCTAGTATGCCATTTGAATAAAAAAATTAACGCATACACAGAGGCGTTTCTATTTCAAAACGAATCATACTGATACCAGAGCATATCTATATAGCAAATAGCAATCTTCTATTAAATGTTAGAGTAAAAAAGTAATGTTTCAAATTCTATCTTAATGCAATAGCTCAAATTACATGATGTTATGAAATAGTGTAGGGTAGTCTATTATAGATTATTATTAAAATGGACAAATAGGCAATTTAATCTTTACTTTTTAGAAATCACATGACAGGAACTATGTATTGCGACTTAATTTGGCGACTGCAGTAAATCGTCATCACTGAGCGTCCATTCAAACTGCACATAGCGGGATTTTTGTTGAACTACAAAAGGAAAGATAGACTTAAACAAAAAGGATAACTGGTTATTTTATATATAATTTAAACGATAATACAATTTAAACCGGACAAAATGATAGATATGATTGAAAAGGAAGATTCAATTATTAGCGAGGAGGAGGCTGCCCAATATGATAGACAGATTCGTCTTTGGGGTCTGGATGCACAAAAGAGGTTTGTAGCTAGGTTAACTAACTACGTAATATGTAAATGTTAGATAACACTATAAAAGAAACCGCTTAAGTATTGATTATACCAAGATATAATTTATCTTTATATGTGGATCGATAAATGTAGTGATACACATGTCACTATTATCATTTACGTGGGTGCCTATCTAGTTATGTATTAACAATTCCAGTTATATAGTTTCTAATTAGGTCGCGGTCCGATTCCCATTTCATTTTTTTATTTGCAAAAAGACATGCAACTGTATTTCCTTTGAATTTATTAAATGCGTTTTATTTTACCCCTCAAACATTTATCTGTAATTCCAGCGGCGAAAGGTGGGATTGCAGCCCTTAACCCCATAGCTATTTGGAACATCTGATCATTGCTACAACTGTTCTTTATGTAACCCCCAGTAGTCTTACATCTGAATATGCTACATACTGGTTTTACTCTGCTAACTCTCACAAGATCCATTTTCACTAGTCTGAACTGAAGTCCACATTGCGTTTAATTTTCTTCAGCTGTGCAGCCAGCTTTTAACATAACTAAAGTGATTATACTAATGCTCTTATTACATAATGAAATTTTAAAACATTGTAAAAAGTTGCCAAAGATTAATGCAGTATTAAATTTTGAAATGAATGAAATACTTGGTTGTTTGTCTGTTTTCCCATGTAGGTTGCGAGGATCACGTGTTCTGCTTGTTGGTCTTCGAGGACTGGGGGCAGAGGTTGCTAAAAATCTCATCTTGGCAGGAGTGAAAGGGTTAACTCTTTTAGACCACGAGCAGGTACTGGGCTGCTTCTGGTTGGTACTTTTATTCAAATATAAGTCTTGTGCCTGAAGTGTTGTGGATTTGATGCCTGTGTCCAGCTCTCTGTGAAGTTTGCATGTTCTTCATGTTTGCATGGGTTTCTGCAATCCATTGCCCATTGTGTGGGTAAAGATGTCACCTTATTTTGGCCCTGTCGTTCAGCCTGTGTCCATGATTCTAAGGTTCCTGGTTCGAATCCTGAGCCTGCCAGTCTCCTGCTGCTGTTGGACCCTTGAGTGAGACATTGATAATTCAGATAATCCTGGAAATCTGGTTTTGAAGTATTCATATTACATCTGTGTACTATATATTGACTGACATTGTTATGATTCCTGTTTTTCACCAGTCTATTTTCTGCCAGACGGAGAGTTATGCCTGTAGCAAGAGCTTCAGTGTTATCCAAATGAATTCGTTTCCAATGTCAATTCCGTAAATGTGTTGATGATTCAGAACAATGTTTGTCCATAACTGGACAGTTTTTAACCATTAAATTTCAGTATTATCAAGACACTGGTGATAAGACAATCTGGGTTATTTCCAGAGGCTGTCAATAGCTATCATTACAAGCTAAATCTGAAATAGATTTTTGACAACAATAACATATAGTTTGCAAGCTGTGTAGAGATGGCTAGTTCTAATTATGGCCAAATGTCTTTGAAAATATCTTATTTTGGCTCTTATAGCTGAACATGTAAAGCATTGCAGTAACACACCAAAGGTCATGGATTAAAATCTCAAGGTTTATACACAAAAGCCCTCCTCAGTATTGCAAGTCACTTTGGATAAAAGCGTCAGATAGATGAATGAATTTTGATGGCTAATTCTGTTGTTAAAATCAGATGTGTTTATATGTAGCGCCATTTTAAAATGGCTGTTCCAACGTACCTTAAAGATTTTGGAACAAGAACAGCAAAATAAACTCCTGAAATGGCTATGGGTGTCAGTGGCCTACTAGTCAACATTATTACAAGCCAGAAGTGTTGTTCGGAGTTGATTGGCCAACTTCTGTTTGACCCTTATGTTTGGACAGCTGGTGATGCTCAGCGTGTCTGCCTGTGCTGTTGCTGCATCTGTGCCGTGGGTTCTGGATGATTCCAGGCCTCGCGGCTTGCTCTCGGTCAATATTTGCCCCAGGCTCACAGATGCTCATCCATGGCAGGGAGGAGAAAGAAATGTAAAGTGGGACAGTGCCGACGCTGAGAAATGACCAGCATTCACAAAGGCATGAAAGTTATTGCCTCAGACTTTTGGGCTTGTGGGTTTTGAATTTGGCCTGGGCACTTTCTCCCACGATCCAGCGACATGCTGCTTTGGTGACTCGCTGTCTTTAAATTGCCCTTAGCATGTGTGTGTGTGCCCTGTGATGGACTGGCATCCTCTCCAGGGTATGCCTTTATCCCGTATGCTGCCTTGAATAGATTCCAGATTTCTGCAACTCTAGTTCAATAAGTGGTTATTGTAAATGGATGACTATTTTCAATGTTTTTTGTTTTTCCTTTCTTTCTCCCCAGGTGACGGAGGAGTCTAGCCGGGCCCAGTTCCTCATCCCTGTGGGTTCTGAGGGGCAGAACCGTGCCGAGGCCTCTCTGGAGCGGGCCCAGTACCTTAACCCTATGGTGGAGGTGAAGGCCGACACAGAAAGAGTGGAGTCCAAGCCAGATGAATTCTTCCTGCAGTTTGATGCTGTGAGTCTCCCGGGCCGCTTAAGTGGGTCCGTGTTATATAGCTCGATCAGAGGCAGTGCCTTATAATCTGACTATCTGTGAGTAATGTGAGTCCATGTGTGGTAAAACGTTGACTTAATATCTCTACAATGCCATTGATGAAAATATTGAGACATGAGGATGTTTTGACTTTCTGAGCTTAATATCTATGTATATAGAAATGTGGTATAAATTAGGACACATTTAGGTGAGTGTTGGTTACTGAAAGGACTATTTGTGTTATTTTGGAGGGTATATTTCGTATTGCCTTCCTATAAGTTCCTGTAGATGGTGCTTTTCTACCATAGCTTTTCTAGTCAGTAGCTTTACTAGCAGAACCGTTGTTTGTTGTTTTTTTAAGTTGAAACTCTCCTGTGCCTCATTTTTCTGAATACAATTTTCATGTGTAATCCCACATTATTTAAATTAATTCAGCATAGTTTAGGGTCAGCCTGCTTAAAGGCAAACAAGCTTTGACACCTCGGCAATGTCTATGAGACGCTTCTCACACAGAAATGGAACGTAAACAGAGACGGGCTTTCGGCGCATATTTTTTCTCCTCATTAAAACGTCGGTTCTTTGACATGCTGGATGCTGTCACTGTGCTTTGAGGTCTGGAATACCTCTTGGGTACGGTCAAGCAGAACCCGAGGCACATGAGTCCAGGAAAGCAGCGATATTTGGGACTGCTTAAAAACCCAAATGTGGTATGAAAAGTTCAGCTGTCACTTCTTCCCCATATTTTGGTACCAGATAGAGATGCATGTCTTTGATGTGTGATCAGGTTTTTTTTTTTTTTTTTTTTTGGCGGTTCTTTTGCTTTATTATTTATTTCACGCTAGGAATGTAATTGAGACGTGCTTTGGCTCTCGACTGTGAAAGATTGATAAAGCAAGCCAGGGTTACAAAGCACAGAACAGACGCTTCAGTTGCTTTCTCGCTCAGCCACTGCCGCAGAAACTGTGGGGAGTGTCCCGTAGGGAGCTGCACTGGAATTTCAGGTTGAGGTGGGGGGAGGGGGCT
>JAABNY020000035.1:8018271-8038107 GCA_015164015.2 Brevimyrus niger
TGTGGGGGGGCTGGGGGGAGCTGGCAGCTTTCGGTGTGTCTTACCCCATCCTTCTTACCGTTAAGTTATCTTTATGTATGCATCTCGCGTTCTTATTCTACGGAGTTACAGACTGCTCAGCAGTCCCCGGGACGTCTTTTAAAGCTCTTTAAAATCATTGCTTCCAAAAAGCACTAACTACACCAGTTTTCTGTTTAGATGTTGATGCATTTCACCACATTTCTGTCAGCGTTTCTGTTCTCCTTAATGGTATGGAATTTGGACCTCGCTTCAATCACTCAGCTTTAAGGGGTCGATTTAAGATGTAGCTTTTCTATGATGTTCTGCTTAAGCGTGTTGATCTTTTACATCAAGCGAACGCGACTTCCTCCTTGAGAAACTCTGCCCATCTTTGTCCGTCCGCGTCTCCTCCTGTCCCACCTCTTGGTCATTGCCTCTGCGCAGCTCGTCGTGCCAAAGCTGGACTCTTTTGTTCCGTGGGCTTGGAAAGCCCCCTCTCTCCATTCCAAACAATGCAGCAAGTGTCCGCTTGCATAAATGAGTCGCCCGGGGCCAGGATTAGTGGGCCGCCATCAAATCGGAGCTGATGTGGCCGCGCGCCTGCTCCTGAAATGGGAGGAAGCCTGCTGTTTAATGGCGCTGCACGTCCACGACTCCTGCGGCAGTCCTGCAGCCATGTCGTGCCGATATCCCTTGGCCGCGCAACAAGCGACACACACACACTGCAGGAAACTTTCATGGCAAATTCTGTTATTGATGTTCATGGAAATTGCAGTGATCTTTTTCTCTATACACCTGCTTAGTCACTAGTGCCAATAGTTGTGAATTCAGCCTTTATAGTGGGAAAGGACAGAATGAGCTCTTTTGTGGTATATGTGGTATATAGGCTATTTGTGGTATACAGGCCTTCCTTTCTATGCCACTCTGCAAGTCTGCAATTTGGAAACGCTGTATTAGATATTGTAATGCTGATTACAAACCAGGCACCCCACCCTGTCCTCTTGTGACTCATTTAGCGCCCACGCCCCCACATGGCATTCAGCACAGGATAAGTGCCAGTCACTAACTATACGTGCCAAGCACCCACTTATCTTTGGCATGGGTAAAGGGCGAAGTTAGGTTCCTTGGATAAGCAGACCTCTGCCCGTTGGTCAGTTCTGTTGATAAACAATATCTTTCGATGGCAAAAGCATTTTTGTTTAGAATAACAACATTTACGTGGCAGTTTTTCCCCTCATCCCGCATTTCTTTCAGCCTGAATGCTGGTTCTCAGCTTTTTAACAATTGAAGTTTATCGAGAAATGAAGCAATGCACAATTGAGGGATCGAGGGAGTCGTTATCCCGCAGCTGGTATATCGAGTTGACTTTGTCGTGAAACTCGCTCTCCCCCTCTCCGCTCAGGTGTGTCTGACCGGTTGCCCCCGGGACCTGATGGTCCGCGTAGATCAGGTCTGCGCCCAGAAGAACGTCAAGGTCTTCTGCGGCGACGTCTTTGGCTACCACGGTTACATGTTCTCAAACTTGGGTCCGGAGCACCACTTCGTGGAGTGAGTATCCAGTGCCGTTGCGTAACACATGGTTTCCCCCCCCCCCCTTGTTATCGAGAAGCACGTGGAGTGTTTTCATGCCTGTGTGCTTCAGGGAGAAAGCCAAGGTGGTGAAGCCCTCTGAAGATGCCAATGACAGGCCTGAGGCGAAGAAACCAAGGATAGACCCTACGGAGACCACCATGGTGAAAAAAGTACGGATCCGTTATTTTCCTTTTATATTTAATCAAGTTGTGTGTTTCCAATCGTCTTCTTAACGTTTTGGCTCCTATTTCCCCTCTTTGTTAATAGACGGCCAGCTTCTGTTCCTTGAAGGAAGCTTTAGAAATTGATTGGACAAATGAAAAGGCCAAGGCTGGTTTGAAGCGCACCCCTACTGATTACTTCCTATTGCAAGGTAACTCCAACCGCTGGGACAAAAAAAAAATATATTTTCACGCTAATTCCATTCTTAGTTCTCTCAGCGTTTGGCTACAAAATGTGATTTAAACTCAAGCCTGCTTCCAGAAGCGTTTCATTCTGCACGCACTACTAATTCAGCAGGTCATCAGGAGACAAAGACAAAAATCAGTTGCTTCATCCCTTAGCTAATTTGCCAGTTTTCCTTGACATGTTATGAGTTTTTTTTTTGTGCTTCTCCTCTGCACAGAAAGTTCTCTTTTTTCCATCACAGGCTGCGCATGACTAACCATGTGCAGTGACTTTTAAATGAAAAACATGGTGGTCTTAACATCACGCTGAAGCTGGCACAACCGTGTGGTTTTTATTTCTTCCGCTGAGCAAAAAATGTTTATTACACGTGTTTTGATTCTGTTAAAGGTTAAGACTATGTTACACGACTATAAATATGACCGGGTCTCTCGATTTGGTTGTAAAGGAAGACCCATTTCCCTTCTGAACTTCTCTCTATCACAGATGGCAAACTCTGGGGTTAATCAATGACAACATCCATGGTTTGAAATATAAAGGTAGATTGCATTGCTTTAAAAGTTGTGTTTCTAATAGAGGCTGTGAATAAGCCTGTTCTCCCTTATTTTGGTAATGCAAATGTTATGAAATGCTTCCATTTCTCATATCTCGTTTCAAACATCATTTATGACTGTCACGGTGCAGTTAATTTCAGTGTGTAGGTTATTGAGACCTTAATTGAATTAATCAATTTCAGAATAGTCAGTTTGCAGATTTAATTTCTAATGCTTCCTCCCCAGCTGAGTTTGTTGTATGTACTCGATCTGGTGTTTTAAAGGGCCGTACTGGTTTGACTGAGGTTTAGTGTTACTGGGTGTGTGTATGATGTCTTTGCAGTGGAAAGAGTTAGTAGGTGGGCATTATGGTGCAATTTGCAATCCAGCTAAAGACAGGAAACGTTTGTGACTGGGTATGGGCAGACAGCCGCATTAGAGTGGGCGGGGGGAAATCCTCACTGGTCCATGAGTGCCGCACAGGTCAGTGAGCGCAAACATTCCACAGCAACTCATTGCTTAACAGCTGCTGCATTGATTTCCTTTGAAATCTTCCTGTCAAGGTGGCAGAAATGGTCCCGGGGTGGAGGTGAAATTGCCACACAGCTGTTAAGTTTTGTGTTAAATAAACTTAGACTAGCAGTTGTCAATCATGCAGTGTTTCTGTCTAGGCATTTAAAGTAATTTACTGATCTTTATTGTGTCAGGCACTTGTACTACTTGTAGTCATGAGCACCACAACATCTGCAATTGTAGATGTCCCATCATAACTTTTTAAAACTGTTAAAAGATTTTAAAATTGATTTTTGTCGGTACATTTTCTTATACAAAGAAAGACACATTTGACCAAAATTTCGGGATGTTGATAGTCGTGTCAGTGACATGACTCAAAATTTAAAACTTCTGATCAATAGCACTTCTAATTGGTGGATGAAAGGGTGAAAGAAAATACCATGTATTAAACAGAAATTATTCTACAGTCTACTCAGCAGTTCAAATAGTTAGGTGACTACATGAGTCATTTGTTGAGCTATATACTTAGTGCACAAGTATTGTAATATTCAGTCACTACTATGTTTGCAATAATGCTTTGTTTTAAAAATGAGGCTATGATATTATGAAGTACACCATACAGCATATGGACAGTATTACAGTTTCAGAAGTAGTTTCCATTTTGGAAAACAAAACAGTGTTGCAATAGCCTTAGATAAGCTAACAGTTACAAAATACAGTGACATTAAAAGGCTTGCTCTTCCATGTGAGGACCAAACCAAAGGCTGTGGTATTATAGTCATGGATAGTAATTTGTTGTGTTTGAACACAGGATAAAAAGGAATAAGATGATTATCTCCACGATCCAGTGTCTCCACTGGCTTCTGTTCATCTGAGCCTTTAATAAGCTTTGATTGGCCTGTTGTTTGAATGAATTTGAATGACATTACACCAAAATCCATCTTCTCATTTGTATTTCTTTTGTTTTCATGTATATAATGGAGAAACAAATCTGTTAATCCGTTTGCGTACATATTTTTGCAAAATCAGAAGGGTTGTTTTTGTGCTGGTAAAAGCCTATGTTTTTTTTTTTTTTTTTGATAATTTACTAAAGAAATATATATAATGATACTGCTGTCAATTTAGTGATATTGAAATGTTTGTCAAAAACAAGAGCAGGGTTTTTAGCCGCCCAAACTTTAATTTAAAGTTTTATTTAAAGTTTTTTAAAGTTATTTGAATGGTTAGATTAATTTAACTAAATTCCTTTAAGACTTATCAACTACAATTATTATCAGGGATTTTTTTCTTGATCATGAATTACTTTAAATTTTTATTTTTGTCATGGTAATTTTATACATTGAGTAGTCCGTTGATTGCTTGATTAACTAATTATTAAGTGCGAGATTCAGGGCTGCCGCGATTAGTTGCCATTGTCGACAGTAAAAATGCTTTTATATCAATATTTTAAATCGACGCATTATAAAAAAAAATGAATGAAATTACCCTTATAGTTTCTTAAACACTTAAATGCATTTAAAAAATGTTTTACTTAAATATTACTATGTAATTGTGGGAGTAATTCAAATTAAAACAGAACAAAAAGGTAGTTTTTTGTTTGATGGCATAAGAGAAAAGAAAACACATAGGACCTGGACCACCAGAGTGAGCAAAACTACTGGAAGTCTATTCGTGTTTCTTAAATTACCATTACTACGGAGAGCTTTTTAATATCTTTTGTTCTTGTAGCTGCTCAATACACTCATTATTAAAGCCGTAAAGTTGTCTGTCTGCTATCTTACAATCTCCATTGAATAAGTGTTTATGAAAATGTTTAGGCTGAAATCTGGGTTTATTCTGCGTGGATCGACGATGCCGGTGTACGTTCATGCGCTTTGGGCTTGTGGGACCAATTTTATTATCGTAAACCAAAACCGAAACGAAAAAGGGATGCTAAATAAAAGAAGATTTCTCCTCTTTTAAAAGATGTTGCGGTTGCTAAGCTGCCCATGCCCTGACTTCAGTGCTGATCACTTCCACGATTTACCGAAATAGTGGCATGCGCCGTGCTCCGGTGTTTCAAATTTAATAAGGATACGCCGAATGTATACAGGTTACTAACTTTTGGGCCTCACAATGCGCATCTCATTAATGTTTTATGCATACTACTAATTTTCTTATCGAACTGTGGGTGAAAGTAGTGACCGAATAGTGATGAAAAGCCGGCATCCAATATCTAAAGCTCTGCAGTAACATAGTTTGTTGTTGTGAAAATAAAATAAAATTTAATTGTCTATTCCATTTTCTGGAGGAAAATTAGTTGTTTAGGCAAAATAGAAGCCACATTAATCCATAGAAAAATAGTACTTAGTGGCAGCCCTAGAAAAATTCATAATTTAGGCTTTTAATTGGTATTGGGTATATTAATGAAGATTGATGTCAAGGTTTTACTGATTTCTCACCACAGTCACTTGTAATTTATGTAAAGTGACCTAATTTATGTTGCTTGGCCATGTACTTGAATCTCCCAATGGGTATGAATAAAATATCACTATTCTAATTAAAACCTGAGACAGATAAACAATTAATGCATGCATAACATCTACGGCCTTCGTGATAGATACCATAAGTACATTAGTAGTTTTTGAATATTTAGATATTAAGTTATTAATAATTCTTGGCTGATAATATGTAAGATTTGCTACCAAATTGTTATTGATACGAGAGCACATGCAGTAGCTGCCATCCATGTCTTTGAATGAGAGGAGCAAATAACATTAGAGCAGTGTTTCCCAATCTGGTCCTTGGGGACTTGCAGACAGTCCACATTTTTGCTCCCTTCGAGAGCTGGGGACATGTGCACTGTCCGGCAGGAAGCAGGGAGGCCGTGAAAACATGGACTGGCTCTGGGTTCCCGAGGACTGAATTGGGAAAGACTGTTAGGAGCGTCCCTCTGCTGTGGTGTGAAGCTTAGCAGGTTCAGGATTTGTTTCCATAAGGTCAGGGGATAAAATCCCGTGGCATTTCACCACTGGGCTTGTGAGCAGGGTTGGGTGTAGGATGAACCTTCTCCTCGCTCGCACATTATTTCTGGCAGACATCTGCTAAATAACTACATGTTTTAAATGTTCTGAATATATAAGTAGTTTCATTGCTTCATTACCAAGAATAAATTATATACTATGAATAAAATATTTTTCTGACAAATGTGCAGTGCAGTGAACTGAATAATTTATCCATTACATTCTGTTTTTTGGGTTCGCAAGGTTTATGTGCTTGATATTGCCCATTAGGTTGTTTGAGGGTCTTGGTCTCATATCGACGAACTAGGAGCAGTGACTGCTCTGGCGTTACAGACAGGATCCCTAACTGGGTTGGTGTTACTGTCTGTAGAGCAGTGACTGCTCTGACTTTACAGACAGGATCCCTAACTGGGTTGGTGTTACTGTCTGTAGAGGAGTGTTTCCCAGCATGGTGCCCTGGGTCCTTGATGTTCGTCCACGTTTTTGCTTTTACAAGGAGCTGGGAGGGAGCAAAAATATGGAGCGTCTGTGGGTCCCATGGAAATGGTTTTGGAAACGATGCTATAGAGCAATGGTCAGCAGGTGGATATACATGCAAAGCAGAGCTGCATGTCTGGAAATAGTGGATCTTTTATTTATTTATGCCTCCTATGGAAAGTAGAAAGTCGGAATGTCAAAGTGCTCAGAAAAAGTTGTGTTGGTCAGTTGGCTACAGACTGCATTGGATTGAACCAGGATCCTGGATATGGTCATGAAACATGAGTAAACTGGTTCTAGTGTAACTTCTACAAGTCTTTGATCATGCTAAGCTTCCAGGTTTCTTCACAAAGCCTGGCCAGCTCTTCCACAACACTGCTGCTCAAATCCTTTAACTGTCACTGTTCTATCTATTTCTTCCTCATCCTTCCATTTTTGCCTACTAGCTGGAGATTATACCAAGGCTGCCACTAACAGAAACTACTTTTCTATGGATTAATCTATCAACTATTTTATCTATCGGTCGATAAATGTAAATTAATTTTCATCCAGGAAATCAAACTCACGGTTTATTCTGATTTTTTATTTTTTTTTTGACAATAACAAACTGTATATCATTGCTGCACTTTAGATAATGCACACCGACTTTTCAGCACTATACAGACATAATTTTTACCCACAGTTCAATAATTAGAGGTGTAGTATGCCTAAAATATTAATGAGATGCATATTCTGATGCCCAGAATTTAGTAATCTGTATAAATTCAGCATATGCTTATGCTTATTAAAATCGTTTAGTGGTGCACGCAACATGTGACTGTTTTGGTAAATCATGGAAGTAATAAGCATTGAAGTCTTTGTAGCCACAACTTAGATTAAAAGAGGAGATAGTGTGGTAAAGTAGGTAGAGAAACACTTTTGGTGTGCCGGTACTTCTTGCAGATTAATAGGTAATTATTGGATGTTTTTGTATATGCAAGGACAAAATATATAGAAATGGCTGCCACGTAATGTAATATGTAATAATGTAATAATTTTTAGCTTTCATTGTTGTCATTGTCCCCCCCACCTTTTCCCTCTCCTCCACTTCCAGTGCTGCTTAAGTTCCGAACCGATAAGGGTCGTGATCCTCATCCTCCCACCTTCGCAGAGGATTCCTCTCTCTTGCAGCAGATCCGTGACGATGTTCTGGAAGCCCAGGGGCTGGGTAGTGAACTGCTTCCCGATAACTTTGTCAGGTTGGCATGAACCTTTTCACCTTCTGCCAAAGGGTTAGACGCTGGCCAGCCGAATAAAAAAAAACCTCACCGTTTGAATTTAAATCGGCATGTACTTAATGCCGATCGCTGAATCATTATTACAGCTCGGCAACATTATGCGGCGATGAAGTGAAGTGTGCTGAGTACCTGAACCTACTCAACGGCCAGGTTGCACCTCCATCCATCATCAATGGATTTTTTTTCTTTCCTGGTGGCATATTCCAGGATGAGAAAGCCAAGATTAATCCGACTTGCATTCTCAAAGAGTGGTTCAGGGAGCATGAGAAATCATTCTCACGCATGATTTGGCCACTAGAGGGTCTTGACCTTAACCCCATTGAACGTCTTTGGCATTTGAAGAAGACGTTACGGAGTGGGTTTACTCACTTGTCACCAGTACAAGATCTCTGTGAGAAATGAATGCAAATATGGATGAAAATAAATGTCGAGGTGTTGCATGAGCACGTAGGAACAATGCTATGACAAATGTGCACCGTAATCAAAGCTAAAGGCGGCCCAATGAACAATTCATACGGTGACTTTTTTTTTTTGGCCTGGCAGTGTGTGGGTGGATGCGTACTGTGAAGCTTCCTTTTTATGCACTTTTGACAATAAAGTTTATACTCAGTGGCCCCTTAATTAGGTACCCCAACACAGGACCCCCTTTTGCCTTCAGAGCCACCAGGAATTGACGAGCTACGGATGCCTTTCTGCACATCGCTATTGTCCTGAGCTTAATTTGCGCTTTACCATATCGAGCCATTTGTCTCTGACCATTTACTGCAAACTCTGTACACTAATGCATGAGAACCCCCAGGGGGGTGGCTGTCTCGTAGATGGGGAGGGTACCGCTATATCTGGCCAAAACAATGACATCATCTTTAAAATCACTTATGGCGTATCCGAGCCGTACTGCGAAGAAAGACTGGTTATAGGGCGGATCCAGCTCACTTCGGCTTCCACTGCGGAGGATCGGCTCGTTAAAGCGCCGCCGGGGATAGAGAGCAACAGCGGCGTAAAAACCGGAGAGACGCTCATTTGCCGTTCACATGGTGTCCGTCAGGATTTACAGTGTGCTAATTTCCCAATTTTTGTAGCACTTCTGTGAGAATCGCCGTCTTATTAGCATCAAAAGCTAGGGGTGCATTACGACTCCGTATAGCTGTTCTCTAGTACTTTTTTAAAAATAAGCTATTGGAAATTTTAGTCTGAAGTTTATCGGGGAAGGCATTGGTGCACCAAGATGTGCGATACTACTGATAATGAATATTGTATACAAAATACCTTTTTATTCCCAGATATTCCATGCATAATGGCGCAAATCACTGTGCATTTCGACCAGTCAGATAGTGGTGACACAACCAGCTCTGTTTAGTCACACGTTTGGCCTGCTGGTAAGCAGGGCGATGTCAGCGTGGGTACGGCTCGGGTACCTGCATGCTTTACAATGGAAAACCGGCAAGTTGCGGTACGGCTCGGGTACCGGTCAGTTCTTGGTGCCGCTTGGTTCTTGGTGCCAGTGGAAAGGCGCCATTAGATGATGATCCTTAGCAGTTTCATTCATGAGCACACGTACCTAATGAAGGGGCTGCACAGGGATAGTGGTATTAAGTACAAATAAAAGTACTGAGTAAGCTGTTTGGAAAACTGTAATAAATGATAAATTGTGTTGCCTGTGATAATGTGATTGGTAGAATCCCTTACTCATCAAACAGTATTCCTCCATCTGGTATAACCATCAGTGACTTATAAAAATAATCCTAGTTTTATTAAATGCCAGCTAGCAGAAGGTGAGCGCTTTTGCTGAGCAAGGCATGGAGCCGCTGACAGCCTTGGTTCTCCTGTGACCTCCCTGCAGTCACTGCTTCTCGGAGATGGCCCCGGTGTGCGCCGTGGTGGGAGGCGTGCTGGCGCAGGAGATCGTCAAGGTAACACCGCCGCACGAAGTAGGCCCAGTCGTCCCGGGATAGGGCCTCGCTGCCTCCATGGTCTGGGTGACTTACCCGTGCTGGGGGGGCGGGGACAAGCTGGATCCCTCCTCCCATGAAAGGACAGAGGAGACGTATCCCAGCTCTGCTGGTGATTCTGTTGGGGGCATTAATTCCGGTGGCACAGATATGAAGATGAAAATGTGATGAATTTTTTGCGATGAACCCGTGCTGACGACTACAGGGCTCAGCCTGTATCAACACTGAGTGCTCTCAGTTTCCTCAAATAAATCAAAGAATCCCAAGAATAAATCCGCCTCAAGGCTTCTGCGAAAGCCTCTAGGGGGATTGTAAACTAGCATTTATGCCTTTGTAAAAATTAGTCTGCCTTTCCGTAGTGCTCTGCCTTGTTCTTTGTGTCAGGTGTGCATTAGTGCTTGAGCTGACCTGAGGCCAATGCCCCCCTTTGCTTGCCATGATATTCTAGCCAGGCATGTGGATTGGACGCCTTTTTTTTGGGGTCCTCACTCCAAGTATGTCACATCACATAGAGGTTCTGTTTTGTGCGCAGCATTCCCTTGTGGACTTTGGCCTTTCTCTCTAGCCGGTGGGCACTTGGCTGGATGCCTAAGTCACAGAGTAAAAAAGCTTTTGAAATGTAGCCATAAGCCTCTTCCTTCCCACCATGCACTGCAGCGCTTGCTGTGAACTGGCGGCCAACCGCGTGCCCCTCTCCGGATGTCTCGCCCGCCAGTGGAAGGACATTTTTGCTCCTTCCCAGCTTGGGCTGGAGTTGGCAGCACCTGGCTAAGTCGGCTGCGCCAGCTGCGCCGGCTGTCTCAGCTGCGCGGGCCTCCTCCGTGGTGGAGCGCAGCCAGACATTCCCTGTCCCCGGCTGCTCCTGCATGATGAAACCGGCTGCAACGTGCAGACGGCTCGCGGCGCGGCGCCACCTGAGCACAGACCCCTCACAGTCAGAGAGCAGCTTCACCCCACACGCTTCAGAAAATCTAACAAGAAAATGCTGCCATCTGCGTTAACCCCTTATCCGATTCAGTGTTTTTCTGGTCAGTCTTGATCACTCACCTGTTTTTCTCCTATGAGATATTTAATGCGGCAAAAAAAAAAAAAACTAAATCCCGCTTGGAACAACAGTCAGATTGTCTCACATTGAGATCGGTCGGAATTTATCCACCATCAAACTCCTGAGTATGTTCCTGATTGCCGCTAGCACCAGACAAATAGTTTCGGTTAATTACATCCTCTTCCGCCAACGTGGCAGTGCTCCTACGCTCAGCGTTAAGCTTTGGAAGCAGAAAGCCGCGAGACGTGGTCACAGCCGAGAGCGTTTCCTGGCCCGGGTCTCCTGTGAATCTGCCATTGCATGCGGCTGAAGTCACTCCCCATTGCATCCATTATTGTTGCTCTCGGGTCCACTTCACGCACTCCGCCTACACAGGCGATTTTTCGTTAATGGGCGTTTTTTTCGGTTTATTGCCAATGACCCTTTCCGCGTTCCAGGCTCTTTCTCAGAGGGACCCCCCCCACAGGAACTTCTTCTTCTTTGATGGCTCGAAGGGCAGTGGCGTAGTGGACTACTTTGGTGCCAAATGAAGAACCTTCCGCTTATCCAGGGGCGAGCTGGAAGGTGCAGCACATCTCTGTACCTCACCGGCTCTGACCTGGAATTTTGAGACGTTGCTTTTTACCAGATAGTGGGTTGGAGTCATTTTTGTCTGTTAAACTGATGGCCAACTCTTGCCATGATTACATAATTGGCTGGTTAACTATGTACACTCTCAAACAGTCACTAACATATCCCCGGATACACGGATACAGCTGAATATTTTGCCGTTTGTATCCCTGGATCTCAGCCAGTCTCCTTTCCCATTGTCAGCCGTGTAATGGACTGTGTGTATTGTAAGTTCTCGTACTATTGTTTGAGGCCAAGTCCAGTTCTTCCATTGTACGTGGTTCCTGTCCTTTCTACATCACCTCCATTCGTGTCGACATTCTGAAGCACGATATTTTTACATTTTGTAATAACTGTAAGAATAAAACCAATTGCCCTACAGTTTTAACTTCCGTTCTCGTGTCCTTTTTTTTTTGTTGATCAAAACGGTTTTTGAAAGCATACATTTATCAGTTTCTTTAAAGGTATGGATATTTGCATGAACGCTCAGGTTATTATTGTCAAAACAACCTGATGGCAATATTCAGAAGATAAAGATACAAAGTTGGGGATTGTAGTCCAAGCTAATTTGTTTAGAAAAAGTCTTATCTCCAAAATTTTCTGGCGGTTAGTCAAATAAGCAATTAGTGTCATGCGTGAAAAGACAAATATTCTTTGATGATAAAATTTTGACTCATTTATGACCATAGCAATGGTGGTGTGTGTATCCCAAGGAATTTAAGATGTTTTTATAATTGTATATGTAAAGTAAAAATATGATGGTTATCTGATTTATAATGAATTTATTATGACTTCATAAAGTTCATATAAAGTTAAAAACTGTTAACATATGACTATAGATTTCTTTGTTTCTAACTAGTATTTTTTTTTGTTTTTATTATGTCATATTTAGCTTTGCTGCAGTAGGTGGTATCTGTTTTCCATGTTTTTTGTGAGTGTGTGGGTGTAGAATAGTAGTTGCTATGGAACATACAATTCAGTGACTTAACAAGCTTGCCTTCAGTCCAGCTTCCAGAGTGAGCTGTCAACAGATATTTACCGGTACATGTTTGAGTTGACTACCATTAATTGTGAGTGTCTTTGCTAATAAAATATTATTTAAAGAAACGTAATTGGACAATGAAGGTAGCTAGTGGAAATACTTAGCATGACAACTTCTGTATTTTATAACTGTGAAAATGTCATTTTCTGTGTCTGTTGAACGTTTCAAAGCATTTAGCACTGCCAATTTCTCCAAACTGCTGTATAACACAAGTATTTATCATATTTACTGAATACAGACAGAACAGGCAGAAAAAAATAAATAAATTCCCCAGTCTTATGCTGAGAAACATCCGTCCATCGCAATGACCTTGACATAAAATCAATTTAAATCATTCAAATCCATGTGTCTGCATTGCAGGGTGGAACTGGATCACAAAAAAGAAAACCAAACCCATGGAAACATGCTATATGTAGAGCACATGTCCTACCTGTGATCTATTTAAAAATCAGATTGTTTAGCTGGCACTAATCTGAGAACTGAAGCATCAATCGCTGGGGTAAATTGTTGAAAACAATTGACATAAATGGGACTCAAACCCACACCCTCAGAGAGAACCAGTGCCTTAAACCAATCAACCACACCACTCTGTGTGTGTGTGTCTCTCTCTCTTTCTCTCTCTCTCTCACTTTCTTTCGCACTACCCCTAACAGATTTCTCATACCTTTTTAAATCTTGTATTAAGGCTGGAATGATTGACTGGCTTAGGGTGAAGAATTCAGGACGCAAGTTGCCAGCTTCTGTAGCTGAGGAATATAATTTGGAGCAGTGTGATGGTTCAGTGTTTAGCAGTCCAGGCTCACACCTCAAGACTAGTGAGATTGATTCCTGCTCTTGGACTTTTTATGCCTGCCTTGTGTTCCTGCCGCTTATCTCCCGCAGTCCCAAAACCTAAGGCTAGGTGTCTTCATATTTCTCGTATTATGTGATCCTGCGATGTCCTGTAATGGACTGGCATCATCTGTCGGCTCTCTCCTGCCCTGTGTTAGCAGAAAACATGAAAATGTAAAATATAGCTCTACAGAGAGGCACGGTGTCTCAAACCTGCAGCATATGTGTTTGAATCCCACCTCATGTCTTTTCCCCTGTCTAGTGATGGTTTCCTTCTGCAGTCTGAAGACGTCTAAGTAGGCTAACTGGCAGTAGTGGCATGTGTATATGTATGTAAGTAGACATTTAGAAATTGCAAATCCAGGCTAAGACTTTGTTTCAACCAACCAGTTGAGTATAAAGAGTCACATTCACAGAGTACTCAGCTGGATAGTTGAAACAAAGTCTTGGTCTTGGTTTGTACTTTTTGCCCCTGAAATTTCCGCCTCTGCTGGCATCCCATCCAGGGTGTACTACCCCAGCTTTGCACCCAATCCACCCTCGGCTTCAAGGCCTCCCATGAACTTTCCCAGGACAAGAAGCTGGAGAATGAATAGACTTATAAATGTGTTTTGCAACCATGTTACTTTCCTATTATTTTTCACAGCTTTAGTGGCAATTTCTCAGTAACACATTAGTGGATGTGGGAGTATTATCCCCATTTTCACGTTGCATTAAAGTTTGGGGAATGTTTCTTTGAAATCCTCAGATTCCAGCAAATGTATATTTTTGGTAAACTATGTTTTTTTTGAGCTACATGAATGAGTGATTTATACAGGCCAAGTTTGGGGAAATCCTATATAGAATGAAAGATGAAATTTATGTTCTGAATGTGCCAAAGGAGCATGGTACATTTAATTGTTTTGTATAGAGTAAAACTGACAGTAGCTGACTATGCTAATCCACACTATTACATAGCATACAAATATGTGAGAAATATGGCTCGGCATGTTAGCTGTAGGCTAGTTAGCTGTAGCCTAACCATTGATGAATATTCGGAACTAAGCACAATGGGCCTCACTCATCAACCGTGCTTACGAACAAATTTGTTCTTGAACCCCACGTACACACTTTTTTACAAATATTCTGACATTCAACAAAGTTTCCTTATCTGAATTTGTTCTTAGCTAAGAACAAAATCTGTGCACAATTCGTACCATTCGTACTCACATTTGAGTAGTTATAGTTTGTTCAAAATAATGGGTTGTGGCACTTTTGTTCATTTTACAGTTCATAAAATGATAGTATTTTAATAATTTAAAAAAGATATAAAAAATAATTTGTAAATTATTTTCATGGTAGTAATGGCGATCATGCGCATTATAAATAGGTCAGAATCTTCATTAAAAAGCGTGTATGTGGAGTTTAAGAACAAATTTGTTCGTAAGACTGGTTGGTGAATGAGGTCCAATGACTTTTAGGCTTTTGAATAGAATTTTGGTGCTTCTGTGACTTTAATGTCAAGGATAGTGAACCATTTCACGTGTTCAACTCTGGAAAACAGGATAGCAAACCGGCTTTTATTTTGGCCACTAGGCTTCTGGCTAAACGCCATGTGGGCCGAGTAGTGAGCTTGGCATGGCAGTAAAACTGCAGCCCATTGCTCTAACTATGGAAGAACATTCTAGAAATAAACCTTATATAAACCACATATACTCTAACCCAGAGGTGGAGATTTCAGGTCCAGAGAGTACAAATCCAGACCAAGTTTTTTTTTTTTTTTTTTTTTTTTTTTTTTTTTTTATAACCAACCAGCTGAGTACTCTGTGACTGAATCTTTATACTCAACTGGTTGATTGAAACAAAATCGTGGTCTGGATTTGTACTCTCTGCACCTGAAATCTCCACCTCTGCTCTAACCACAAGTAAAGACCTGGAATTTGGAAAGTCTAGGTTAATATAACAGACTGTTGAACTGATTTTGAGATACGGGCCTGTTCTTATGGTTATACTTGAAAGTAAAACAAATTTTTAAGAAGAAAATTTATGCCATGAAATCCTGTACAAGAAAAGTGGCTGCAAGATGAATGGATGACTAGTAAAAATGACTCTTATCAGGATGATGCCTGATGAACTTGACTACATGTTTCTGTTAAATTGAACTATTTAGCCGTTGAACATAAAATAATATTTCCAGTATTCTCTGACTGGTTTACTCTCCAATTAGTGACACATTTTAACCAGGAAAAGACTAGGAATTTTACTCCTTATCAAGTCAAAGGACATTTGTTTTCAATAATGTTTCTAAATTAAATTAACTAGTAAGACTGCTGAGACCCTAAAGCTTTCATGTATATTATGAGAATATCAGTATTCTATTAGCGCAAAGAACTCATTGCTTTTCCTTTGTTGTCTTCTAAGATTCTTCGGTTGATTTAACTTTTTAGGGATTTTGTTTGCTGTTCTTTGTGTTTAATGAGCGTGTGCATCAGCAATTGCATCTTACCTTGAATTAAAGAAATAACTAACAAAGAAGACGACTTTAGGCTTGATGCCACGATTCTTGTAAAAGAGTCACTGCTCTTTTTCTTAGATTAGTTTGGGGGGATTAATACAGATGGGACTAAGAACACCAGTTTAATTAAAGCACGTCTCCCCTTTTCACTCTTCTGTGTCGAAAATGAGGTAATGTCACACAGCAATGTCATCATTCCCCTTGAAAACCCAGTGGCCTTGAGGACTAGACTATCGGTCAAATGATCGATTCCTGGAGTGTCTAGTGATTAATCTCAGAAATTTGGGTGAGATAATTACTTGCTACTCTTCTATGCAGTCTCTGTCTGTCTTTTGACAGCTCTTCAAAATGTTCTCTGTTGGCAGACAGAAAACCAATTATCTCCGCATATGCTAAAGGTCTTATTCAAATTTAACAATGGCACGAACAGCCATGTTCAATAAATCTAATGTGTGACCCATGAACATAGAACAGAAGCGTGTTTCCCAATTCAGTCTTCAGGGATCCACAGAAATTATGTGGACCCCCAGACAGTCCATATTTTTGCTCCCTCCCAGCTCCCTGCCAGACAGTCCATATTTTTGCTCCCTCCCAGCTCCCTGCCAGACAGTCCACATTTTTGCCCCCGGTAGAGAGCTGGAAGGGAGCAAAAATGTGTACTGTCTGCGGATCCACACGGACCAGGTTGAGAAACACTGAAATAGAAGGTTCCATTCTGCATGGACAGTGGCCTGTTCAACCCCAGCTTTATGCAACATTGGATTTCCTACAGAGCAGGGACTCCAGGTCAACAGACGCATTGGCTTTCATTTACAACTGTCATTAATTGTGTTTATATTTTGCATATTTATTAATACATTTCAAAACGTTCCCTGATGTACCGAAATTGCACCGAACCATGAACCCAAAACCGCAGTTCATACTAAATCATGTAATTCATGTACTGTTACATAAATCTACAAATTGTCTATAGTTACACTGTAAATGTATTGTTTTGTATTTTGTTCATTACATATTGTATAGAAACTACAAATCGCCACTTCCTCCCCAGCACTAAACTCAGCTCCATGGGTGATCAGGCCTTCTGTTCTGCCCCCCCTCGACTATGGAACACCCCCCCCGGATCATTTGAGGGCACCACAGATTATTGAGACTTGAAACATTTCTTTTTAGCAGAACTTTTTTTTTTTAAGAAGTTTTATGTTTTTTTTATGACATTTTCATTTTGTAGCACTTTGAGATTTGCTTCAGATGTAAAGTGCATGACAAATAGAAATTATTTTTATTATTTTAGATGTTTTTTTTAAAAAACAATACGTCACACAGTATTCTGAATTAATGTTATACTTGCATAATTTACTTTGCCTACGACATTCTGCACATTCTTGCGGCAGGTTTTAAATCTAACCTGTTCACTCTGTGCCAGCATTATATACAAAGGTTATGAAATTGCCTTTATTAAAATGTTGGATGATTTTAGAGACTATGATTGGTCCTTATATATGAAGTGATAATAATATTGTGGTCCATGTTACATTACAATAATTGAGTGCCTCTTGATATTTATATTAATAAATTACAGGGTCCAAATAAATTAAAACTTTAGCTCACACTAATTCAGTAACAAAATAGACAAACGAGCAACATATAACATTTTTACCCTTTATTGTAAAATGAAAATAAAAAATTCACATGGAAATTCACATAGAAAATATCAAATAGCAAATATACAGGGTCTCAGCATCATATTGTAACAGACACAGTGGTACTTAACAAATACAGTAAGGCGGTTCCCTTAGAAGAGGACTGTACTGGAGATTGCAGATCAAAACATCACAGGAAGTCACGAGGTCGCCACAGGAAGTGAACCACCAACGCTCACTATGAGAAGTCAAAAGGCAGTCACAGGAAGTGGACACCCACACTCAGTGTCGTGGAGACACTCGAGGGTTAGGGTGTGCTTTTGGGGTTCAGTCTAGGTCTTATACCTCAAAGTAATAAAAACATCCAGATTATGTTTAAAGGTTTTTAGATTAATGGTTCTCTGCAAGGCCATGTCAAAAGTATGGCAACAAAGTAACGGGAACTCCTGTAAAGGGAGCAAATCACATATCAGCTCTAGCACCGTGGTACATATCAAGTTTGTATGTGTTATTAAAGGCAGGAACTGGAAAAATCAAGAACTCGGCTTTAACAGAACTACCATGAACCATGAGATATGCGTTCTTTGGGGTGACAATTCTGAAAAAAAACTGGCCTAAATGTACCAAACTGGAAATAAATTCAATGGTCAGGGTTATACACGCCCTTTTATACCCCAGTACCTTTTTCTGTTCTGTCTGGAGATTGAAGGCCAGACTATAATTTCCTGAATAATCATAAAAAAAAAATAAACTGGATATCAAATTCAATCCTTACAGTGTTAAATGACCCAATGCTACATCTAAATGGCGTCCTGGATACAAACTCACTCACCAGAAGCAGATAGGATATCATTTACACCGTCGTCCAATGTTTTTTTGTAGTGCTGGAACAGTGTGTTGTCACAATATCACCCAATATTTCGGGGAATGTCCTTGACCAGAAGGGTCAGCTATGACGCGATAGCTTTGTCAACCAAATAAAATTCAGAACGTGAGTCCACTTTCTGACTACGGAAATAATCTATCAAGTGCTGCGTTTACATAATCTTCCTTGCCAGAAGTAAGTCTTTAGTGGTTTTTGGAGCAGTGGAACAGGAGTGTAACCTATAGACAAAACAACGTTTAACACCCACCCACCCCGCCCCCTCAAAAAAATGGAAATACATGTAATGAATGCACAGCTTAAAATTTGTAATTACGCTTTAAATAATTTATTCTGTAAAGTGACTGATTCATATTTGTTTCATTTTAAAATAAAAATGACTTTTGGATTCTTTGAGGTTTACTTTATTGAAGAAATAAGAGATTTCTGGCTATCGTAAAAAATATACAGGCCCACTTTCATAAACAACAGTTGAACCCACACAGGGACAAAACATGAAAAATATATTTAAAAAATAATAATAATGGAAAAAGACAAAACAAAAATCAGGTTCAACTAACCCAAATATTCCTGAAATACTATTTAAAGATCTACGGTATATAAATACATTAACTTCAACATAATTTCAATTCCAATTCAAGTTGGCCACTGTGTTACACAACAGTTCAACAGGTGGTTTAAAAAAAAGTTCATAGTGCAGATTTCTTCCAAGTCATAAATAAACAACCAGATGTAAGAACTTAAATAGAATTTAACTGTTCAACAACAGGTTAACCAGAAAAACAAACAAATTGGTAGACCAGGTTTTTTGCCAAACCGCTTTATCCAAACGACGCCTGTTTCTCTCCCATTTTTACACGAACATTTTCCAACTATTAACACTGCAACTAGGCCACCGATCACAATTACGTTTTTTTTTTTGTTTTGGCAAATTTCTGGACACCAAACAGACCTCAATGCCGGAACAATGACACACTGGCTGTGGACTTGAGTTGGGTACATGCCACGCACACACCAGCCATACGCCATGGGGCCATGTGGATCCCACAATCTCCGAGCGGATTGTCCACCGCGGGTCAAGGTGTCATGTCTTTTGGGGGGGGGGGGGGGCGGGGCACTAAAAATGTGTCCCAAGTTAAAGGGAGTCTGTAGAAAACTATATCCATCTGAATAATTTTCAGGCAAAGGCAGGGTAGGGGTGACAAACTAATTGCAAATGATATTTTTACACACGGACATACATTTAGAGGCAAATCGGTCTTGAGCTGTATCCCTGCCCTAGCAGCCCGGTGTTGGGGACCATCACGGCTCCATGGGACCAACTCGCTGTGGTGCTGTAGCCTGTTACGGGCCGCACACACAAAACAAATCAAAACGAAACAAAACAAAGAACACAACAGCATAATTTTGCATGACTTCCCAGGCTGGATCCACAAAGTTTCACAGCCTTCCCTGTTATAAAGGAGCACATCTTGAAAAGGGGGGGGGGGGGGGGGGGGCAAGCCCCAGGGGGAAAAAAGGGAAAGGCAGGGGGGGGGGGAGGGGAGAGGGAGGGGAAGGG
>JAABNY020000035.1:8038207-8050497 GCA_015164015.2 Brevimyrus niger
ATTATGCATCGGATCTGCCTGGGATACAAACGTCATGCGTGTAACTAAACTCTTCAGCCAATAAGGGCAAAGGTGTGTCGTCATGAAGGCGGTTCCAGGTTGTGAAGCTGGGTGAGAGGCCGCAATGCATCTAACCGTAATGCATTGCGTCATTATCTGAATGCGTTGCTTTAAGCCAGCGCTGTAAGCAAATCAAACGCACCCAATGACTAGACTGGGAAAACAAACTGAAACGTGGACTTAATATAGAGGATTAATGACAACCAGAAACAGCTGATCACATGGTTAACGAGGGGGCGTGGCACACGGAAGGAGCAGACAATCAGGGTAGGACAAGGGTAATGTTGGGATAAGATCTTTATCGTTTTGGAAGCCATTAAGAAAAAAATCCTCTTCTTGTTTTAGCCTGTTCATTTTGTATTTAAATATATTTAAAAAAAAAAAAACATATTTAGGTGTAATTCTTGGGGGCCAGGAACAATTGATTGGATTTCCATTATTTCTTATGGGAAAAATGTGATCAGAACTCGAACTTTTTACCATTCGATCCGGAGTCCGCAACGGATTAAATTCGAGAACCGAGGTACCCCAGTATTTGAAATACGAGGTTGAAGAATGTCATTTATTATTATTTGCACAGCTGTTTTGGTCTTCCATGCCAACTTTAACAGAGGATTATAAAGTGTTTGTCCGGCCTTAGCGAAGGAGTTCACATGCCAAAGTCTCCTGAAAGGCAGCAGAAAAGTTGGACATTTTAGAAAAATATGAGGAGAATGTGCACAACAGCCCTGGAGACTGAATCTCTGGGATTCCACACTGGGGGAGTAACCAGACATCCATCATTACACAAGATCATCAAAGACATTTATTACATGAGCAGAAGAACCCAAAAGCAACACTCTGACTTTGCACAACTGCAAGGAAAAAACAAATGATTTGCACACGGTACTAATCTACACTAATCCATCACTGCTCTGTCAGCTGGTGGCCTGTTCCCCAGCCTGCTCACCATCTCCTCCCCTGGAAGCTTTCGCCTTCTTACGCCTGCAGGGAAACAAAAGCAGGCGGGTGTCACACAGGAACCTCCCTCGGCTGCGGCCAAAGCGTCGACCCCCACATACCTCTTCCGGCTGGCCCCGCCTTTCGTCCTCAGGAAACGCGGCATCGTTCGGATGGTGGTCCTCCTTGGCGGCCTCTTCTGCAGCTGCCGCTTCAGCTTGCTACACGCCGACAAGGTCAAAGGTCACTGCAAAGAGCTTTCGGCTCATCTGACATTTTTCTAATGGTTGACAGGCAGATGCCTAGAGATCAGGCCTGGATAAGCTTGGATGTGACTCGGTTGTACCTGTGCATCTTCTTAAATCCAGTCATGTAGTCTGGAACAGGACATCCCGCTTGCTTGATGACATTGGCGATGCTAAAAAAAGTGGGAAAGAGATGGGTGACACAGGTCATGTGGTACAAGTGTCCTGCCTACTCAATATATCCATCACAACTGAGCCCAATTCTTCAAGAATGGCAGGCCCCAGAAACCCCGCCCCCAATTCATCTTGTTCCCCACCCCCCATTTGAATGAGGAATAGGTGACAACTCTGTGCCATACCTACGAAGAAGAGGCTTGTCTTCCTCTGTGAAAAAAGTAATGGCCTTCCCCTTGTGTCCCGCCCGTCCTGTCCTGCCTGAAAGGGTAACCAGTCACATCAAGACATGCCTACATCGTACAACCATGCAGAATTACCCAAAGACAGGCACTCTCAGATTAGGAGGTTTAAGGTTAAGTAAACATCACCAGCACAAACCATACTCGGGTGCACTGACCAATCCGATGGATGTACTCTACAGCACTGGTGGGGAAGTCATAGTTGATGACAAGGTTGACTCCTTTGAAGTCAATTCCACGAGCTAGCAGTGCCGTACAGATCAGAACCCAGATCTTTCCAGCACGGAAGCTTGTCACAACGTTGTCTCTCTGGGGGATGGCAGTAATCAATGATACATACCAGGCTACTGGTCATGGTATAAGTTGGCCAAGACAGCATGCTCACAAGCGCATGTGCATACTTGCTGCTGCGTGCGTTCTGCATGGATGACGTCAACGTTGATGCCCTCATACACCAGCTCATGGAAGAGCTCTCGGGCACGGTCAATGGACTGAACGAACACCAGCACGGGTGGCAGAAAGCCCTGAGGGAGAAGATCTCAATCAGAGCCAATAGCACAAATCCATGGAGACTCAAAGGTCCAACATCATAAGCATCTATTTCAACAGTGGTCCAGCCACAACAGACCCCAAAACTTTCTGGTGAGGGGGTCTGGTTCTTGACCACCGGAAGAAAAATCCACTACCTTCTTGATCAAGTCCCTCATGGCCAACAGCTTTCCGTTCTCTGTGCCCACAAACAGCAGTTCCTGGTCTACAGTGTCAACCGCAGAGTTCCTTAAGAGAGAGAGAGACACAAATTACCTAAACCGAAGGCTCTCCTCACTACCCAGCAGAAACAAACGGAATGGTAGCGAACCTTGGCCCAACGTTGACGGACACCAGGTTGTCCAGGTTCAGGTGGCACCACCCCTCTACCTCCGTGGTGAAGGTGGCGCTGAAGAGAGCCCGGCGGACATGGGGGGAGGAGCAGGCCAGGAAGACTGTGGCCAGCTGCTCCCGGAAGCCGCTTTTCCCATCTTCAAACAGCTTGTCAGACTCATCCACCACCAGCCACTCCACACTGTGCATAAACACATACATTAGATGGATTCAGAGTGTCTCACACACACACTTAACCCCTTACCTCACCTGCTCAGGTCCATGGTAGGCGGGTCCTGCTTGAGAAGGAATATCAGCCGGTTGGGAGTAGTCACCAGAATGTCTGGACAGTGATCAGAGTCAGAGTCAAGCAGAGGTCATCAGCAGGAGTCGAGGACCACAGAGATCCTCGCAGCACCAAGCACCAGCTTGTGGGAGCTTTAGATACACAAAAGTGTTCTGAAGGCAGAAAGAAATATGACTGGCTCTCAGAGATGACCAGATTGCAGAGGGGGTGGGTCCAAGTAACTAGAGGAGGGAGCAACCAATCAGATGTTTTGATTCTGCATAATCTAGTTGCTTGCAATCTCATTGGCTATTACTGTGAACCTATCATTTTTCCTTCTGCCCTCAAAACATTTTTGCGCAAGTAAAACTCCCACGAGCCCAGCACGCCCCCCCCTCCAAGCAGCTTACCGAACTTCTTAGCTGATTTTGGTCCATACTTCTTAGCTGCATCAGCCCCTTTGTCTATGATGTGCACCCTGAATCCCAGGCCCTCTGACAGTTTGAGAAGCTCACGATGGGTCTGCATCACATAGACACAGTTCAGGAAGTTCACAGAATCAAACCCCCGATGAAGAGAAACTGACCCCAACCTCACTCAGACAATAACACACCCAAAGTACACCATCAACAAGAATGTCATGTTAGGGTTTAACCAAAATAAGCAATCGGTACGGCGATGGAAAATCAACACCAGGGGGCGCCTTACCTGACTGGCAAGCTCGCGGGTTGGTGAGATGACGATGGCACGGAAACCGCGGTTGGCAGGCTGACGGAGGTGAGCGAGAAGGGGCAGGCAGAAAGCCACGGTCTTACCTGAGCCTGTGGGGGCACAGGCCAGGATCTCGCGTCTCTGAAACAGAAAAAAAAAAATCACAGAAAAAACTCAAATCTAGAATGGCAAAGCCAAATTTCCACAGAGCAAAACCACAAGTGATAAACAAACATGGTGACAGAGCAACAAAACATCCCAGAACATTCCGAACTGCTCACATGTAGCATGAGTGGAATAGCCTGCATCTGGATGGGTGTGGGGTTCTGGAACCCTGCGGCCTGGAGGTTCTGGATAATCCGCGGATCCAGTTTGTACTCTTCTTGGAGCTCCTCGAAGGTGGCCATTGGGTCAGGGAGGTCCGTGCCGCGTACGTGGATCCGGTTCTGGTGCCTGATGCGGTTCACCTAGGGAGCAGTCCAAACCAAGCTTTAGGTGAAAGCACAAACCAGACATGACTTCAGATAGCAATTAGGGCACAAAAGAAAGGGGCCCAAGCCATCCTCACAGTATGCCAAATCGGCAGATCAGCACCTGTGTAGGACATGAACATACCTTCTCCTGGTGCAGGTGCTTCAGCTTCTTCAGAGAGGGTACACTCTTACCCCTGCTGGGGCCCCCAGGACCGTGGACCTTCCGGTCAATGGAGGAAGTCCACTGAATACCTTCAATCTCTGCTTCTTCCTGCTGGACACCAACAGCAAGGCAATCTGGGGCAACATGGAAAAAAAAAAACTTGCATGAAAGAAGCCGAAGGTAACATGGGAATGATGGGCGCCATCCAAGCAGTTAGCATTTGCTAAACAGTTACAACTGATTTCATCATCACTACCCCAATCGCTCATTCATCTGTGGTGATTTACTGAAAAGCATAACACAGATAGAGCACCTTGTTTCCTGCTTTTGACGTTTTTCTTCTTCTTCTTGCATATCTTTACTGAAGCAGCCTCCACACCCCGCTTCCTTTTGATGGGATGGAGTGGCTGGTCTGTCTCCACCCGGGAGCCGTCCTCATCTACGTCTTCCCCACTTTCCATTAGGCACTGCTGGAAATCTTCATCACAGCCAGACGCATCCCTCTTCACTGTACCAAAGAAGTCTATCCCTGCAAATACGTCCGCACCGCTTCCATCCTTCTTCTGGGATTTAATCACCTGTATTCGTAAGAGACGACGCATTGGGTTATGACGCAGAGCAGCGGCGCCTTACTATCACACACAAAATAGGTTTCGCAAGACAACCACCAACTTCCTACTGTACGAAATAATTCTGCCAGTTAGGGAAATACATGGTGTTTGTGTCCTTTTCCAGTATTCACACATTGATGTTTTAATTATCTACAGCCTGTCTAACAACAGCAGAATTGCGATTTATCGGTATATTCGTTTTACACGACCACTCAAGTACGACTGCCAAACACAACCCACCCTATTTTAAGGGACTTGTTCCCCTATTTTTTTGTTTACTGGAAGCAAGATTAATTGGTTTTTCAAATATTTGAAATGCATGCCTTAAAATGGCTTGGTAATTAACGGTTTAATGTGTGTTTATGTATGTATAAGCCTACTCACGCTATATTTGCTGCAACAAGATGAATTTAATTATATAAATACTACAAGCGCGCATGTTAAAAAATAACACACTTACTTTAAATCTTTCGGCATCTTTACCAAACCTCTTGAAATCAAACTTTGCCCCAGCGCCGAGTTTCCGAAACAAATCTTGTGCGTCCATGCTTCATTCGACCAGCATGGGTTGCGTAGAAAGACATCGCTAGCCGATACATGTGTTCTATCGGTTCAGACATAAATAATCGCTTGCCGAAAATGTTCCTGACACGTGTTTGAACTGTTAGTTGAAGTCCACCAGATGTCGCAACTGCAGCAGTGATGGAAGTGAGTACCCCACGTATCTTTATTAGATATTTTGGGAAAACCTGAATGCAGCAAAATAGTAAAGATAATTATTTTAGGCTAGACAAGACAAATTTATTTATATAGCACAATTCAAAGCAGTTCAAACTGCTTTAAAAAGGCAAAGGGATACATTTAAGTAAAAGATATTAAAATCACATTTATAAGACAATGAAAAAATAGAAGAAAAAAAGGAAAATTGTTTATAGTAATTCCAGGATGAGAGTTTGGCAAGTGGGTGGATGTTAGATAGACTGTAGTGATGTATCGTGCATTTAACAAAAAAAGCCATAAAAAAAAATTAGATTAGTAAAGTGAGCTTCACACCATCAGGAAATCTAACCCAGGATTTCACATAGCCTGTAGAAAATTAGGAAAATGAGTCCAGTGTTCCAGATTGTTCTTCAAGAGAAGATTCAGAGGGCAAACATTTCTTCCAAGGTTCTTTTGGGTGATACTGGTGCTTCGTAATCTATGAATGGGATCTTTTGTGATCCAGGGCACCTTTAATTAAACGTGAGCAACCAGGACATGAACCGTGGTGGTGTGGTGATGTGGGAGTAGTGAGGAGCTCTGGAAGGTACGGGGCGCCAACCGTGGTCAGCTGGCAGGAGTGAGACTTTTATTTTGAGACCAGTCTGCACACGCATTCCACACGCATTTCACATGCATGTAGCAGTTTAATTACCTTGTAAATCGTCTGTCATGTTTGCGAATTACCTCAGCATTTTTGATGTAGCTAATTTCAGGTTTATAATGGAATAATATAGATTTTCCATAAGGTGTCTTGCATGTGAGTCTGAAAGCGTGAGTGTCATGCAACCCTTAAGACTTGGCAACCCTGAAGTTACGTAGGAGTCTGTGGTTGGAAAGCTGCTGGATTGAATCCTGTTGCCAGGACTTGTCATTGTACAAAATGGCAAATAAAGTAAAGTGCTTAAGCTGCTCTCCATGTACATGATTACCCCCCAAACGCCCTGAGTGAACTGCAAACCTGACCGGAAAGTGTTCACCATTGTGTACGGAGTTATGCATATAAAATATTAAATTTCATCAACCAATAGGCTTTTTGAGAGGGAAAGGGGGATGTCTAGTCTTTCCTTTCCAATCGGAGAGGGACAATCGGATCAAACCTGCCCCAGGCTTTGTTGAGAAGGTGTGAGTCCACTCGAGATCCAGACTGTTGGGCCTACAAGCGTAGCCACGTCTCGCCGTTCATGTGTGAGTGAGGCGTACATTAACCTGGCAGCCCGCAGAGCATGTGCCATGAATCATTAACCTCCTCTGTGCGAAGGCCAGGCCGTCCCTGGGTAACACTAAGGGCGGCCCTCTGGCTGGCGGCGCGTAGCAGCTAATCACTCATCGCCGCATGAAAAAGGAGAGACAAGACGGAAAGCGCGTTCCCCCAACGGGGACCCTGTCCCTGATTCTCTCACCAGCTGGGAGTTTCACTTTCAAAACTGACCCAGGACTATGTAAAGCCTCCCGCTGACCTCCCTGAAACTGGAACAATCCACCGTATGACAATTGACCTGCTCATGTTGTCATTAATGTTAATGGGATTGTTTTGTCTAGTCTGGCTATTTTCATACACAAATTTAATCTATTTACATATAATATATTTCAACCATCTGTAGTCATTTAGCCACCTGTTTATGACATTTATTATTTTCACAGCAAATGCACCTAGATTTATTTTGTTAAAATACGTGCTAATTGAAAATAAAATAAATACCAGGACCATCTGCATGCTGTCCAATGAGGAGCTGCGGTCGCTGGGGAGGGTGGCTGAAGGAGGTTTGGAGGGGGGACCAGGGATCGGCAAAGTCCCAGCTGACTGCAGCTTTACTCCTCTGCTGCTGACTTAGCTGCAACTGGGATCCTGTCCCCAGTGCTTCTGACCGCCTCCCTGATCAAGCGGGGGTGATAAATGCCCGACCCGCGACCCCCACTAGGCACCCCATCTCTCCCTTCCTAACTCTGTCCCCTTCTTCTCAGCATGCTGCACGCGCCCACCTAGGATGACCTTTGAACTCTGCCACAGGACAGATCTACTTGCCAACTCCCCATGCTCTAATCCCCCACCCCCCCTTGGTCAGCGCTGCCGTCGGCGGCTTCGCGGTACGCGTGTAGGTGTGAAGGATGCCCCAGCTTTTTGCCGAGCGGACAACATGCCAGCCTGCATGCGGTGCCTTGTCTGCTCCTTACACCCCCATTAAAGGATCGGTGAAACCCTGCAGTGAAAACATGAGCCATGATCTAAATCAGGCCTGATTATAGAAAAGTCTCAGTGTTCGGGGCTGGACTAGACTTGGGGTCCCCCACTGCCCATGGTCCCCCACAATAAATTGTGCCATGTGGGGGAGGGTCCCCTAAAACATTCTGACAAGCGTCGGGGAGGGGTCCCCCATGATAAACTATTAATTTTGCTGACTGGGTGGGTCCCCATCCACAATACATTTTTCATACCCATTGGCCCATCAGGACAGTGCCCAGTAGGCCGGGTGGCTGGTCCAATCCTGCAGGAGAGTGAGCCCAAGAAGGACCATGGACCAACATTTTTGGTGTGCAGGAACTGCACCACAAATAAAGGCACTTTCATGATGGGGCGACTGAACACAAGGCTCTTAGAAGCCGTGGTACATTCCTCTGTCTTAACAGATTCGAAGTAAGCACTTTTCCTCTTTGTTCTTAAATGTGTTCCTTCTGTTCTTTGTGCCCAAAAATGCAAAAAAAAAGGAAAAAAAACTCAGTCTTAAATGTGACTCTCTGATCTTTAGTGGTACCCTGGGAACAAAATCAAAGGCCCCATTGATAAGCAAACAGGAGCCATGACAGGATTACAAGAGTCGACCCAGCAGGATGCGCATTTTGTAATGATGAGTGTATCACCACCTGCATACCAGCAGGGGGAGCAGCAGAATGCAAGGCAGCGACTTCACCGCCACTCTCACATTCTGGAAGCCTGACTGCTGCTTCTGCTGGCGCTCCTGGGTTACGATGGTCCGAGTTACCGTATTTTCACTTTACGATGGGTAAATGTTTTTCACGTTCAGTACATTATTCAATAAATTACATGAGATATTCAACATTTTATTATGAAGTGGACTTTGTGTCAATGATTTTGCCCAACTGTAGGCTAGTGTAAGAGTTCTAAGCATGTTTAAGGTAGGCTAGGCTAGGCTGTGATGTTTGTTAGGTTAGGCATACTGTATTTTTATAAATTTATTATTTATTTATTTATTATAAATTATGATACATTTGTTGGAACGTAACCCCAACATAACCTGGGGGGAGGGTGTACGTCATAACTTAATAGTTGCAGGCTGCGTGTGTTACCCTGCCCTGAGCTTTGTGTCCCAGCCAGGCTGCCATCCGGCTGATTTATAGTGTGGTCAATGTCATGTTAGGAGGTAAACATGTCAATCTAATGCCCTGGAGGCGGGGCTTCAGTTCCCAGTCTATGTGTCTTAAACAGAGGGGTCAGATTCTCTGATCTATATAATAAAGCACACAGACAAACACACAGAGGGCAGACAGCCAAAGAGCAGACTTGGGAGAGGATAACGCCACAGCACAGAGATGACCTTTGACCTTGGAGGACTGGCCTACTTCTACCTGGCCTCCTATTTACTGGGGGAATATGCGGTAACAAGAATGGACAAGGGGTTGTGGCCAAACTGCAATGCAGCAGCTAAAGGGGAATGTATGTGAATGTATGTGGGGAGTCAGTTTTAAAAGATTTAATGGTAGCTCTTCGTTAAGACTCCGTTGGCCCTTTAAATAAGTCCCTCCCAAACTGGACTTGGTGAGCTCAGAGCTTCAAGGCTTCAGGTTTATTACTAAAGCCTTCAGTGGCGGATCAGACCATGCGGGCAGTGGCGGGGTGAGGAATCGAGAGATGAGGCGTGCCCACCAACACCTGCCGCTGGACTTTGCTTCCTATACCCCCCTGCTGCCCCCGCTGCATCTCTGCCATAAAGGCCGAGCACCACAGTGGGACCCCAGGTGCCAAAGACACAGCTACACACTCAGAATTTAAAATCTGCATTCTGTATTTTAGCTCAAATTGTATTTTCGCACACACAAAAATATATATTCTTTCACACGTATCTATTAAATGGCCAAATATCAAAGTCTTCCCGAATTGTAACATCATTCAACAAATTATAAAAGGTATCCATAAATACTTACTTGTTTGACTTCATCAGTTTCTGTGTCAACCGGCATGTGAAATCAAAATAAATCTTATTTTGTTCTGCGCTTAAGTTTACTCATGTTTGTGATCAAAAATGCACAAATAATGTAATGTGATATCATTCAGCAGAACAGTATTAACATAATATCAGTGAAGGACTTAGACAGAAGTGGACATTTTAGGCCCAGAAAGTAAAAGTCCAGACCAAGATTTTGTTTCAACTAATCAGTTGAGTTTTCTTTGACTTCATTTTCAACTAGTTGGTTGAAACAAAATCCCGCTTTGGATTTTTACTTTCTGGACCTGAAATGTCTGTCTCTGGACTTAGTATCCCAGTTGTCAATGGAAATGCAGGATCACGTTTTCACAACAAAAAAGACATTTACTTCAACTGTCAGCTTTCTTACAGTATAAATATGGGTTTTAATAAAGATTCATTTACATAAAAGATTATTTTGTCACACTGCTTATCTTCTCCTGTAGGAACTGTGATTCCGTCATTCGGAATGGCAGCGTAAACGCAAGGCGGGCGGTGGGGCTATCCCACAATCCTCTGGGACGGGCGGCTTTGCGGCTTCCTACAGAACAGCATTTCAACGACAGGACAGCCTTTAAAAAATGAGTAAAGTCTTTACTCTTCATCTGCTCCCGTTCATCGTGTGAGGAAGACTCCACAGTACACACACTGACCTCCAAATTCAACTGAAATTCATGTTGTGGCCTTCAGCTAAATATTTAAATTAAATTTTTTTTTTTTTTTTAAATGTTAACAGGCAGTCACTTGAGGTTGAGGATCATGAGTTCAAAGTCTCCACATGCCGGAAGCAGGGTGCGCTGATGTGGCTGAACTCATATAAAGCGCTCTCACCTCTAGGTCATAAAAATGTTATAAAGCATCACATTTACTTCCAAAACAATTCTATACAAAACAATTCGTCCTTAGTGGCTTGTGGGTGTGGGATTGCAGGTCCATTCTCACTCTGTAGACTGTTGCTCTCCAGTCTGCTTGTTTTTGAATTTCTATGTAAGGACAACAGCTGTATAGTTCGGTTTTGGTCCATTTTCCTGCCAAGAAAGGCCATTCGCTTTGGGAATCCCACTCTTGCCATCCTCCACGACTTAGGCGACAAGCCACAGACGGGGCTAATTGGCAGACAGGCCACACCCCCAGGTGGGCAGCTTCTGGGGTTACCGTGGTGACAGAGTGGAACAGCAGGACCCTGTTGCCAGGCGACCAGAAACTTGGATGCACGCGCTCACCATGCTTGCAGAGGACACTGAAAGAAGAGAGGAAAGGCCATTACCTCATGCACACGCACCCACTGAATGCACAGGCCATTTGAAGACGGTGCCATTGGCTAAACTCTCCCCTCCCCCCAGGTAAATGGACACACTTTGATCATTTGGGTCTTTTAGCACAAAGCAGTTCCTTTCCTGAAGATGAGCCATGAGGTTATGCTACATTAGGCAGAACTAGGCCTGCTGAGAAATCATATGCCTCCCTCTTGTGTGTAAATGTGGTTGTGTTTCCCCATCTGTCTGCTTATCAGAACATGTGTCAGCTTGTGACTGAGTGTGTATATGTGTGTGTTTGCAGATAGGTGTGTGTGTGTGTGTGTGTGTTTAGACTATATGTGGTTCAATCTTTGCAGGGGACTAAATGTTGACAAAATGTGGCCACAAAAATTGTGAGTCAGAAATAAACTTTCTGGCATCCTACTTTCACAAAAAAATAAAAAATAAAAGGAAAAAAATATTATTAGATTTCTGGTAACTTTTGTTGAGTTTAGAGGGAGGCCATGATTTCAATTATAATGAAAGTCCAAAAAAGTCTAAAAGTGATAGAATGTAATGGGGAGTCCCCACAAAGATATAACTACAAACATGCATGTGTGTGTGTGTGTGTGTGTGTGTGTGTGTGTGTGTGCGTGTTTGAGAGAAAGAGATCTACCCCACCTGTCCCGAGGTCAGCTGACCTGGGGGTGACCCTGCAACCAGCAAACAGTCTGTGTGATAAGGTGGGTCCAGGTTTGGGGAGGGGTGGGGTGAGTCAGGCTGGTGTGCATGGGGCCAGGGGGGGGGGCACAAACTGAGATAATAAACCCTGAAACACACTGTGCCTGTGATGAGGATCTTCTCGCACAGCTCAGCGGGCCGTGACACACTGACATACACGCCGTCCTGGACACGCTGTGACACACTGACATACACGCTGTCCTGGACACGCTGTGACACACTGACATACACGCCGTCCTGGACACGCTGTGACACACTGACACACAGAATGTCCTGCATGCTGACACACTGTCCTCAGTCACCCAGGGCATTAATCCACATGCACCGGTGAAATATCCAGTAATTCATATTGTACACACACCGTACTGGTGGAACAGGTATGATGTGCATGTTTGTGTGTGTTTGCCTCACACAAAGACATCTGGCAATAAAATGAATAACGGATATCATAGCTGTCCAATGAAAAACACGCATCCCCAAAATTCAAGGGCATGAAAAAATACATTTTCTCAGAAAATACTTTACGAAATTTTCCTAAAGCAACATAATGTAGAAACAAGTAGAAACCTACAAGTAGAAACCTAC
>JAABNY020000035.1:8050597-8088179 GCA_015164015.2 Brevimyrus niger
CTCAGAAAATACTTTACGAAATTTTCCTAAAGCAACATAATGTAGAAACAAGTAGAAACCTACAAGTAGAAACCTACAAGTAGAAACCTACTTGTACAACAAGATGTAAACTAATCTTCCTTCATATTCACAATTAACATCGAAGTTAGTTAGCTATTAATGTTAAGTTGTTACAATTAGTGATATAAAGTAATATATAAAAATGACCATCATGGATACAAATGTTAACTACTACAAACATAAAATAAGTTTCATGAAGTCATATATTTATTTTCATTGGTCAATAAGATGTCAAACGCTATGTTAGGTGAATGGGTGTACTCCATCTCTAGTGAAAAGTCATCGGTCGTCGATTGTCAAAAAATGGACATGCACCATTTACATGGGATGATCGGCTGTGCTGGCCTCGGCGGCGGGATGGACACATGGGGCAGGCAGGGGCCAAGCCCTGCCCCGAGGCGTGGGAAAGGTGCCGTGTGAACGCCAACAGGAACGCCGTTTCGAGGAAGAGCGATCGCAATGCGGAAGAAGAAGGGCATCAGCGGCCACCCGTGCAACACACACACACACACACACACACACGTTCCCTGGGAGAAAGCGATTAGCCCATCAAAGGTATTTGCTGCTGGTGGGGGATGGGGGGGGCACTCTTTGTAATCAGACGCTGTCCCGGACCAGTCCATGCCTGATTGGTCATCAGGGTCCTCAAAAGGAAATTGAGGCCCAGGGAGTGTCGACACAGCCGATTGGTTCGTTAATTAACATTTGCGATGGGTTCACTTGGAAAAAAAATGCAATTATAGAAAGGATAAGGCCGAAAGATACCGAAACAATGAAGAGATTGGATCCATTCCACTTTATTTTCAAAAGTACACAAACGTGTGCCTCTTTTAAATAAAGGAATGAATCAGCCAGGTTTCAGTCATTCCTTATGTCTCTTTTATGGCTCTGGGGTCATAGCTGGAGACTCCCTAGGTTGTGTAAATCATCGATGAGGGAAAAGTACACAAGGCTTCGCCCACCCCCCCACCCCCTTGGGCTGCATGGCGGGCATGCTGCAGTTACCTCTGAGAGGCCTCGGCCTTTTGGCCCCATCCATATCAGGGTCGTTCACATTAAAGCAGAACCTGCAATGACACCGCCTCTGTGGACCTTGCCCTCACCGAGCAACACTAAGGGAGTGTCTGCAAAGTACAAAGCACACACAGCCATGTAGACTGGGCCGCGCTGTCTGGGGCTTCCAAAAACGAGCTGAGAGATGTGCAATAGGCAGGATGGACAAAGGTCACATCCTCAGCCTGAGAGACAAATGAAAGCTGCATTCTTGCCGTTTGTAGATGTCAACCTTCGATAAAAGATTTTGACTGCAAAGGGGCATAAGTGACGTTCCCTTCTGAATTAACAACTAATTTATCCAGCCTTCTGAAACCTTTTCTCCTATTTTTTTTCCTAATTCCTGCAGCGCTTGTGCTAATTTGTCATCAGTGCCCAAGCTGAGTTTCATTCGAACACATGCGGTTTCATTTTTTTGTTTGCACTTTGTTCATTTATACAGCTGCATCTTTCACTGAAGCAATCGGGGTCTAATATCTCAAAGACAAGGTCAAATGGGGAGGCGACGAGTCACTGCAGCTCAGCAGGGAGTCACAGCAAGTCAGAGAAGAGTCACAGATGAGTCAGAGAGGAGGAAGAGGGGGATTAAGACGGTACTGACCTGTTTGCTGGAACTCATGGAGCTGAGATGTCCAATGCTGCT
Source organism: Brevimyrus niger (assembly GCA_015164015.2). Taxonomy (NCBI): domain Eukaryota; kingdom Metazoa; phylum Chordata; class Actinopteri; order Osteoglossiformes; family Mormyridae; genus Brevimyrus; species Brevimyrus niger. Next base: position 8,052,354 of record JAABNY020000035.1, read on the forward strand.
GGTGTCCGTCACCACCATGGCGGTGGGGAAGCGGGGGGAGTGGCTGTATTGGGGCGGCTCCTGCTTGTGGGAGTACACTGGCAAAAAAAGATGGGGAGGGGGAGTTGAGGGTCTCTCATACCCAGGAACAGGCACGTGCACATCCCCCCTGACACACATGCTCTACTCACTATGTGTGTGCGTGACGCCAGTCATGAAGGGCTGCTGACCCATGTGACCCGGTGCCTGCAAGGGTGGGGCCGACAGGTGGCTGCTGTGCAGCGGCTGTTGAGGGAACTGCACCGGCTGCGCAGTCAGCGCAGTCAGACTCCCCGCTACGCTGTTGATGACCGGTACTCCCTGCGATGGGTTCAGACCTGAAAGACAAGGGGGGAGGGCGTTTGAGAATGCGGGGGGCAAGGGTAGGGGTGGAGTTTGGTCAATGTGGGATGGCTGGAGGGGCGAGCAGGCGGGAGGAAGGGGACCAGGGTGAGGTGGACTCACTCTGTGCTATGGTCATGATTAGGCTCTGGGTCTGGGTGTGATGCTGCTGAGAACTCTGAGGCAGGGAGGGGGACAGGCCGTGGATGTTGGTCAGGGTGCTGACAGGGGGCAGCACTCCGCCCGAGACAGATATCTGCGTAAAACAGGGGAGGGACATGCAAGGAGGTGGTCAGTGAGGTAGGAAGTTACCCTGCAGCAGGAAGTACGAACCCTGATCCAGGAGGCCCCTTTACGTCTAACATGCACATGTGTCTGTATCTACATGCGAGTCTAAAACAGTGACACACACACACACACACACACAGATCTGTACTCATATCTTTCTGGGAACCATCCATTCATTTCTATGGGCAAAACCCAAATCTCAACAATGATAACCTTGACCCCCTACTCAGCCCTATCCTTACCCATAAGGAACCAAACAAAATACATGACTTTTGGCATTTTAACTTTCTTTTTGATTTTTGTTACATTTCCACTTGTGAATACTGAAAAAGCGTCAAAATCACAGGTTTTTATCCCATTTTGGGAACATTTGGTCCCTACAATTAAATGTACAGCTGACTCCCACACACACACACACACACACACACACACAGATAAGCGATATCACAGGGAGCGCCTGAGCTGACACAAACACACACACACACACACACTCCCACACACACACACACACAGATAAGCGATATCACAGGGAGCGCCTGAGCTGACACAAACACACATGCAGTGGCTCTCGTAACACACAGCCCTTTGTGTCTGATCTCACACGCAGACGTGGACTCACTCTCTCACTCTCTCACTCTCTCTCCACTGAGCCCTTTGTGTTTGTTTGCACAAGCAGAGGCTCTGCTGCCTCAGAAGGTTATTTGTGCCTGTCAGTGAGGTTTTGCATGCGGCTCTCCGCTGGTTCCCCTTTCGGTTTACGTATTTGTGTGACTACGTGTATTAAGTGTGGGGATTAAAATCCATCCATCCATCCATCCATCCATCCATCCATCCATCCATCCATCCATCCATGTTCGAGCCTCTTGTGCTGTGCATGTCCCAAACAGAGTGCCCGTCCACAGGGCACATGTAGACACATGCTCACACTATAGGCACTTTAGAGACCTTCCCTTTGTTTCCCTACTGACATATTCTGGTTGTTTGCAGTTACCCCACCTTGCCGGTGAGACGTGATTTCCATCCCCACATCAGAAATCCTACATTTACGAACAGCTGCATGCTTCTAGGTTATGGCACCAAATTAAAAAATAATGAGACTGACTTTTGGTCATATCTGTGTCATATATACTGACCCCCATCACTGGTATGACACACTGGCTGAATAAAGGCTGAGATGAGGATGGGGGTGGACGTTACTTCCTGAACGTGTCCTCCAACACAATGTCTCTCAGCCCGGTACTTGGGGACCCCCAGACAGCTCCCCCCACCCCAGCTCCCAGCACACCTGTACCAGGCACTTGCCATTCTTAATCACTTGATTGTTTGGTTCAGGTCTGCTGGGAGCTGGGTCCTGGACTGGGTTCAGGAACACTGTTCCTAGCAGATCTAATGGGTTTGGGTATCAAGGATCCGCATGTTCAGTGGTTGCAACAGCAGACGGCTAAACATTTAAAAGACCAGCCAGTTGCTTCAATATGTACCTAGATAAAATAATTGATTTTGGTAGCCAATAAGAAAGGAGCTCAGGGCCCCCAGTTTGCATATTGCCTTGGTCATCCAGGCTCGGCTCTGCCTTTCTTACCATCTTCGGACCAGGTGACAGCAGGCCGTGGTCCAGACCTCCGGGGGACACCTGCTGCAGCAACGCCTGAGTGCTGGGCATTCCGCCGTTGCCATGGTGACCAACCGTCGTGGAGGAAGTGACCTCACTGGCTCCTTGATGAGTGTATCGGACATCTGGATACACAGAGAGCCAGGGAGAGACAGAAGAATGGGTGTAAGGTAGCATTAAAGAAAACAAAATAAGGACACAAAGAGGGTGTAGGACAGAGTGGGGCTTCACTAGGACTTTTCTCAGTGCTTCAATGTCTAATGTTGCTTCAGAGGTCCTAGTATCACAGCCGAAAACTTATCCAGAGGTAGATGGAGAAATCGGGCCCCTTTAGTAATGGGGTCAAAGAGAGGGGAGGTCAGAGGGGTCCTGGCCAGCAGGGTTTAGGCAGCACCAGCCGTATGACAAGGAAACCTGCTGTGACATCATTGTTGAGGACACGGGCCTGACCTGCCGGGGCCACCGAGGCTCCCTGTGGCTGGGAGGGTGTCCATGTTGTCTACCTATTGGTGAACATTCTAGAACCCAGCAGGGGAGCCAGGGACCAGGCTCTGTAGGCTAAGCGGATTCCCAGTTGCTCCAGCAAGTCCAACAGTAGCTCTCTCCACTAACTGTTCACCATTTGTATGGTTAAAGTTAACAAATGGTGAAACGACACCATTTTCATTTTCTCATTAAAATGTACAGACCAGTCGGACCTCTTTGGGATGTGGGCCCTCAGCTTTCGAGCCTGCCACCTACGATCCCGGTGTTGACCCCACGTTGACCTTGGCGACCTACTCCGACCCCTGCCTGCTGCGGGGGGGTAGGGGTTGGGGGGGGGGGGATTATCCCCTCTGGCTCACCCATTCTGACAGATACTGCAGACTGACAGTGCTGATCATAATGACAATGGCTGCCACTTTGCTCAATCACCCATTGTTGTTATTGACGCTTTTACACCTTCTCTCGCCCTCGTGTGAGTGATGTTACCCCACTCAGAACACCACAGATAACTACATCAGAACTTTATTCATTATTCATGAGCATCATCTTGCTGCATAATGGGTATCTTACTTGAACCCTGATGTGGAGCTCCAGAACGGGGAGCCTCCTTGTCATGACGGACAACCCGACCCTCCTACCGCACACGCCGCACAAGGTCTTGGAGAGTTGGCCTAGAAAGCCATTACAGAGTTATGAGCAGGTACCTGGCATCTTTCCAGGAGGGGAGACGCCCGTCTGCGAAGGCAGGGAGTTGAGGCTGTGCGTAGGGTAACTATCCATGGCCAACTTTTGCCGGAAGGCCTCTTCCTTGCGGCGGTTAGCGAACCAGTTGTAGACGCGCACCTCTGTCACTAGGTTGGAGCCGAGGCCATGAGCCTTAGAAGGAGACACCCCCCTCTGCACACACTCTGCCCTGGGGGGTAGAGTTCATAAAGCACCATTACTATGAAGACATGTTACGCTGTAGATAATCACAACAGGACCGTAGCAAACTCAAAGTCCAACCTGTTACACTCCTCCACCAACGCCTCCCGCTCCTCTTTGCTGGGGTTCTTCTGCCGCTCGTAGGCCTGGTACAGGATGTCCTGGGAGGCAGGCCCCCACTTGAAGCGGTTGCGCCTCATCCTCTTGCTAACGGGCTCTGAGCCAGTCCCCGCCCCTCCGGCAGGCCGCCCTAAGTCCTGCCCGGGGTCACCGAACTCTGAGAAGAGAAACAGCACTGGATCCTCACTGGCCTTGTCTGGGTCAGTGCCTTCTGAACTCTGCACGTGGTCGAATTCTGAAAAAACAAGACAAAATTACCTGTACCTGTCTCACACCAGCAGGGGACATGTTTCATTCTCAGTGACATTTTGCAGGTGAGCCGTGAAGATTGTACATCAATGCAGGGTCGCCGCTACAGATTTTGGGCCCCATGAAAGCATATTATATTGGACCCCCAACCCAGATCAATCTGATTTTGCTCGAGGTTTTAAGGGCCACGGTCACTCAGGGGCCCTAGGAGTCGTATCACTTTCCCCCGCTTTACGGTGCCCCTGCCTCAATGTGCCAATTCAGTCAAATCTTTTTAATTTTATGACATTGAATGTACATGAGATTGACGACTGTCCTGTCAGTTTTCCATCTGCATCCATTTAATTTCTTAACAGAAGAATCTCTATCTTTGTCACAGTGAGAAAAAAAATCTCAGGAAAATCTTAGTACAATAACATGAACTATTCCCGTGGGATCGGCTTTAAAGGAGTGCGGACAAGGCATCGACTTACGTCGGAGGATCTCCCGCTGCTTCCTGACGTACCAGGTGTACAGGGCCGCCCTCTTGCTCGTCTTCATGGGCGTGCCCTTGTTCAGGTGCTGCGACAGGTGCGACTGGTTGAGCCGCGTCACGTCCACCACCTCCCGCTGCGGGATGTTGTGCTGCTGCATGTAGCTCTTGATGGTGCGGGCCGCGTGCCACGGGTCCTCGCTGGGGCAGAGAACCGGGCACGCTCAACAAACAATGTAAAGAGCCCCAACTGAAATCTAATTTTATTGCCTGTTTAGACAAATAATAACGGCATCTGTATTATTCACATTACAGCATTTTTATATTTGACTGATATTAGTACAATTTCAATAAACGATATCGTCCATTTCTAATTTCCGTAATTCTAAATAATAATAATAATAACTATTATTGTTATTACTATTATTATTATTATTATCAGTAGTAGTAGTAGCTTATTACTAGCAGCAGCAGTGGTAATTAGTTTTTAAGTGATTTAATACTAATAATTATTAATTCTTTTAATAGTGTTATAGAATAGCTTTGTTTATAAAAATTAGTATTAACAGGTCTTTCCTTTCACGCGAGACCTATCCACCTTATAACTATAAAACTGGCCGCTAATCGGACCAGTAGAAACCCGCCGTATTCGAAAAAATTAGTAAAAATTTAGAAACGAGTTAAAACTGTTTCCTGTTTTTACTTGTCCAGCTGCAAAAAATGAAATACATAAATAAATTCGCATGAGTTGAGTTAAGTGTCTACTACTTGTCCCAATTTTTTTATTTTAGTCACGGAAATAAAAAATAAAGGGCCTATTACCGACACCAGACATGATTCCGAATTAGGAACAAAATAATACAACTAGGCCTATTCTCTCAAATTTTCCCCACGCCTTCGTTATATTAGTATTTTTACGGAGTAGATGTTTCGTATGCGACACGATTATCTCAACGACCGCCAAAAAGGCAAGCGCCTCACGGAACCTGGCTTTTACACTAAAACACGCAATGTTCGATTATACTGTAATTTGATTTTATGTGTACAATGGTGCAATTGCAAAAAAAAACCATTATTTTGTTAAATAGCAGTATTATACTATAGCAATTTATATATATATATATATATATATATATATATCAATTTATATTATGTAATTATATGCCTTATGTATTTAAGGGCCTATTTTGATCCGAAAAACTCGAAAAACTGTTGAAGAAAAAACAATTTATTTCAACAGATATTCTATTATTATTATTATTATTATTATTGTTATTACAACTAACTAAAAAAAATCCTTATTTTTGTATGAGTAACTTTTCTTTAATCCGAAAACACGGTCACCTTACTTGTTAGGCATTTATTTGTTTAATAATATAAAATATAAAATTCGTAATATAATACTACAATTCATAAGATATAAATATCTACGCCATTTTCGCGATAATTGTTTTTGTTAAGAAGAACTTTATAAAAATAACAGACTCACGTTGAAAACAACAGAGGAACCAACCAAGAAAAGATCACCATCCAAAATCCCAGTCAGCGCTGCCCGTTTCACCATTTTCCCGAGCTAACTGGGTCAATACAGTGACTTTCCAGGTTCGCATAAGGTACTCGTAACACACGCTATCCAACTCAAATTAATTACCGCTGAAAAACCCAGTTTTAGACAAATGGACCAGGCTGAGACAGACACGTCGGTTTATACCGTCTTGCCAATGAGTAACCAGATATGTATTTGGTCTAATCGTGCGCCACTGTGTATCTTTCTGTTGATGATTTATAGAATAAAATTAATAACATCTCAGTTCCACGTGCTTCCGTTTTGATTTCGCCTGTCATTTGCAGAGAGTTTGATGTCGCTAAATTAGCACTTAATTCAAGTTAAATAACAGAAATATGCAGGGAATGGATACATTAATAAAAGGTAATTAATTCGGTCACGCGAGACTATCTAAACATTTTGTTTTATTTAAAATGATATAATACTATATGAAAAACAGACTGAATATTATAGCACTCATTAAGTTAATTGTGGCTAATTTAACAAAGATATTGATACATTTTAGAAACTGGGCGACATACAGTAGGAAAACAATTTTGCAAGTAATTGTTTTATCAGAATAATGAATTTCGGCCTTTATAAATAGACCTATTATTATGAACGCTAAGTTACGACTCCACAGTAAATATAAAAACCTAATTCTAAAAATATATGTGTATATATTTTGTTGAGGGACTAAACCTTAATTACTACACTCATACTTCCTAAGAAAATATTGCGTTATTGGTTAAACAGATTATTAAAATACGGAGCGTCATTTAAAATGTGTATTTAATCCTAAAAATTTAAGTTGTAAAATCAGACCGGCCTAAAAATAATTACTGTACACAATAAATAAGGTATCTGAAATTCCGTAAAATCTGTTTGGGCGCGGAGAACCCAACCACTAGAAGTGACCTGAAATTACAAATCTTTAACATTTGTTTCTCGCCTTAAATTTTGCAGTGACTTTTTTATTTTCATGTAATATTAGCACAGTAACGGCAGAACAGTATAATCAAATGAGTGAAGTTTAAATGTAAGAAAGTTTATTCTAAGTGCAAACCATAGCCTTTTATTTAGGGTAAAATGTTTCAGAATTCACAAGGATGTTTAATTCACATTAATTAAATCATAGACTTACGCCAGCATTCGTTCAACTTCAGCCCTCTGTTCAGCCGCTTCTTCCGTGTTGAGGGACTGCAGTTCCCGCAGAATAGGCGGTGTGTCGAAATCGTCGCCGTCTTCGGAGCCCTCATCTCCGGAGCATTTGCCACTTTTGCCGTGCCCGTTTGCCAGCGCCCGAAACGCGGTCTTTGAATCCGACCCGCTGCCGTTCGTCGCTGCGCTAGTCGGTGACATCAGTGATTGCTCGTGTTTGAGGCCGGACGGGCTGGGATCCAGGTCGTCCAGGGCTTGGATCAGGACGTCTTTGGTGACTCCGGATTCCAGCAAAGCGCTCAGGAGCTCCTGCTGCAGCGATGTCAACTTGGCGACCATTGTGGAAAACATGAACACGTTTTAGTGCAACAGCTCGTTAAAAAAAGCCAAATGTGAATCGGAGAAAGTGTATCTGCTGCTTGCTGCTGTGTGATGCGCGTACTGCATCTGAGGGCACCTGATCTAAAGGCTTTCGTGGAAAACAGTTCAATGTGCCATAATGCCTGCGGAACAGAGACGTTATAGTAGCAGGGGGCGGGCCGAGGCGGGGCAGCATGCTGTCGGCCGAAATGCCAGGAGTGGGACGCAGATGACCGCGTGCTCCCATCGGTGACTTTAAGTAGTGGTAAATTGTTTTGACTGCCTTGATGATTGTTCGGCTGGACTGCCGCTCTGTCCAAAGCATCCTTGTGATTTCAAAATGACATTGGTGATTACTGTTATTCATCATTTCGTCCACGAGTTTTTTGCACTGATTAAATGTGGAGCGGTTAACGAAGGGATGACTTGTTAATTTTACTGATTGAACCCCCAAAGGATTAGCGAGCACTTTATTGATTCAATCAACGTTTAATCCCCGGACCACTTAAGAAGCCTGAAAACTGTCTTAAAGAAAAACAAAGGAAAGTGATCCCGGCGAGCTTTTGCACACATAGGCCTAGTTTAAGCACAATTAGTAAAATAATTTAATTTAGGACTCACGAAGAATCTTTTGTCGAGATTTTGCCTAGGCCTGTTATCAGCAGTTACTATAGCCTATTGTTAGGCCTACTCGTAACGTGTTAGGCCTATATAAATACATACATCAATATGTAGGTCTATTCGTAGCCAATGTCTATTTAATTTTTAAACAAACAATAAGTGCAATTATTATTTTTATTTTTGATATTGTTGCTCTTGTTGTTGAACTACTGTGTTTTGTTCTAATATCAAATGCCACTCGAACCGCAAGATTCATCATGGAAACATAGCCTACGCTATTTTTACAATCATTTTTGCTTTTTAAAACGACCTTCATCTAAAATCCACTCCATTCGTGGAACTTAAAAGCCGCCAGTGTTAAACATTTAGCTTTAGGCCTACCTATAAATAAAGCGTAGTGTGTTAATACTCTCAAATGTTAAAATTGTTTTTTAAGGTCTGTTAAATGGTCGGTTTCTGATGGTTGTACATCTGGCCCACGCTGCAGGTGCGCGATCACCAACAGGTGTTTCGGGCAATTCGATTTTCTTATGTTTCCCCTGTCTATCAGGAAATAATGTTTCCACTAATATTAAAGCAAAGGGGTATGTGAAATGTCTGAAAATCACTCAGGTACACTATTACATGTGAATACTGTATTGTTATTAGTACCGAGGCACAGAGTTGCTGTATACCAGTTTTAACAGGGGGGAACCAAATATCCTGGATGTCAGGAAATAATGTTTCACCTAATATCTAGGCAATTGTGTATGTGAGATGCCTGAAAATCACTCAGGTACATGATTACATGTGAATACAGTAGATCGTAACGCATAATATAGTCTTATAAGCAATACTATACCATTTTCATCAAGAAATATGTCTATCCAGCGAATTACATAATTCAGTTTATTATCTGTAAAAACAAAAAACATCGAAAAGGCATGTGATATTTTAAAATATATGGCTTGTTTACATCAAGAGCTTTGAAAAAAGACATGAAAACAACAGCGAAACCGTGTACAAATCGGCGCGCAACATGGGGAAACATAGGAAAACTGAATTGACTGGAACACCGGGAATAAGCTAAGTGCCCGTCGCCCCTCCCTTGCAGAATCTGTTGGTTCTTCGAGTCATAAATGAGGGCGCGGGGCCCCAGGAACCGCACGCAGTTTAGTACCGCGATAAGACCACTGTGTTCTGGGACGTAGGATCACTTACCGACTCCTTTTCCTCCTCGTCCTCCTCCCCCTCATTCTTCGTCTCCGTAAAATTATTAGTATTATTTATTATTATTATTATTATTGGCGTATAGCGCGTATGCCTAATTAGAAATTAAAGGATGGGTTGCTAAATCTTTACGGCGGGGCTGAACGCAAATTACTTATGACATGATATTTGCAGAGCTAAAACACATTTTGGGGTGGGTCGGTTAAATCCTCCTAAAATAGGCCAACCGGCGTCTGTAATTATTATTACTATTAAGAATACTTGTTATATTGTTAGACATTTGTTTAGATTTGTCATTTTATCAAAAAGTCTGCTATGTCAGCATGCCTGTACAAAAGCCGCGTTATCTGTGCCGTTTCGGGCACAATGCGATCCTATTCATGGACCGCTGATGTCCGGTGCACTTTCGCGCGGTAAAACACAACGACGTAAGTTTGTCAGTGGTCAGGTCAGGTAAGTGAACAATCAAAACAGAAGTACGCGGAATGCCAGATATAAGTATCAGTAAGCAGGGCTACCTGCCTAAATTGCAAGGACAACAACACATTCTTGACATTCAAAACGACGCTTATATATGAAATAATATAAATAATTCGCCTAATAAAGATTTTTTTAAAATATATTGTCTGTATTTCAGTTCAGCTTCGTTGCCTGAATTTTTAGTTGGATCTGAAAGAATTGCGCGTCAATGCTTCAAACGAACTTTACGCATAAAAATAAATGTTAAGTCGTCAATTAGATTTATATACCACGCAAAGAATAGTCAAAAGTGTAATCAGTGTAACTTTACACAGGACATGTTTCTGTGTAATATGCGTACCCTGCTACACATTTTCGTAAACGCTGCACGTGGCTGTACTGGGAACGGTACGGACAGTTTCAGGAGCCGATACAGCCGCCCAGTGCATGCAGTGTCAGATTGGTTATTAGTCAGAAGTCCGACAGATAATGCGAGGCTATATTAAGTACTATCACAGCTGAACACGCGAGCAAAGTTAATCGCCGAATTCTCTCAAAATATCCGGCAAGTATTCCCCAAAAACCACACCACATCCCAGTTTTAGCTATGGGCTGTTGGGGTACGCCGCCCCCACCGGGAAGAAGTTTTAAATAACAAAGTCAGTATGCCAGTTGAAATACAGTTCAATATTATTTTGGTGTCATTCCACTGGTGAAAAAAGCATTTAAATTAATAAAATACATTGTAATAAGCTTGCTACTTGGGGTACTTCAGTACAGGGGAAGGAGGAGTTGGTGCCTGTAAACATATAGGGCGACATAGGCGGCCCCCTAGGGCGCCACCTTCTGAGGTTAAGCAGAGGGGGGCTACTTTTGAATTTACCCATAACAGCGAACAACTGCTAATCTGGCATTTCTGCCCAATGGCACCAAGGACATAATAAAAAAGGTGGCCGTTCACTGTCTTCTGTCTGAAACCTCCCGTTCACACTTATCCTATGCAGGGTGGAAGGGGTCCGTAGCCTTTCCTGAAAGATACGGGCACAAGGCCGGGAATGACTGTGCGTCAACCCATTACAGGCCACACCCACCAGCCAGTCACACATGCACACCTACGGGCGATTTGGAAACTCCAATTCACCTCAGCGTGTTTTTTGACCGCTGGGAGAACCCAGAGTACCTGGGGGAAGGGCCCCAGCGACACGGGGAGAACATGCAAACTGCACACACATGGAGCCCGGATCACTAGAAATGTGAGGCAAGACACGTGAACACTCACCACCAAGTCGCCACGATGACAGTTTGATGCAAATTTTTGAAGTACTTTGAGAGTACTTGTTGTGACAATATTACTATAGGTTGTTGCGTTCATATACATCATATACATATATATATATATAGTGGTATAATTTGTTTTTAAAACGTCAGATCTGGGATTTGTTTTGAAGGTAGCCATAGCTATGCAGGGCATGTCAATCGCCCCGGAAACTAATGAGGCGAGGCGGTTGATTGGGCAGTGCAGACCTCTTTATGGTTTCAGCTTGGTTGCCAGTCTCGTGGCCCCAAGCCTTGAACTAATTTGCAACACTGCCCTCCCCTCACCCCTGTAGACAAATAATTACCTGATAATGTCATTGATCATGTTGTTGTATAATTATATTCAGTTCACATATTCACCAGTATCCCATTCTTATTTTCATTATCAGATTGTGGACCTGGGAGGCCATGTGACCTGTAGCATAGATGGCAGTCATGTATCCCAGTTCCCATGATCCTTTGCAGAGCTGAACATGTGTAACCCTGGGCGCTTTGACAAGTGAGAAAAGATAAGGAATGCAACAGCAGTGGATGAGAAGTATAGCTGACATCTCAATACTGATCCTTTCCGAATACTTCCTGCACGGGTTGTCCTATGAATTTGTCATTTTGTTAATGTATTTAATATAATAGGTAATATATTTTGTATTTAGGAAAAAAAGTTAGTGGTAAAGATCCCCAGAAAATTCTCTCACCTCAATGTCTTAAGGCATCTTGATGTAGAAGTGGGGGTGATGTTTTACTGCATTGGTGGAGCTGTAGAGGTTACAAGAACTATGGAGGGAGGTGTGATGAGCAATGAGTCAGCACATCCTTACACCCCCCCCCCCCCCCCCCCCCCCCCCCCCCCCCACATACCCCGCCAGAACAACACAAAACTGCAGCAGCATCCGGAGGGAAGAACCCGGCACCGGGTGGGAGGGTGGGCGAGGGGGTACGCTGTCAAGCTCCAGAGTGAAAGAAGGCAAAGGCATCGCGGGAGGCAGGGCAGAGCCGCGCGACTCAGCACCGAAAAACGGGGCCCATTTCACCGGCTCTGCGCGGTCCAGGTCCCCACCTTACAGTTCACTTCGCTCCTCCTAAGACTCCAGAAAAGGGTGCGGTCACGGCCAACTAGCCCTCCAGGCTCCACCCCCTACACGAAACGGCCGCGGCACGGCCAGATGGAAAGCAATGTACAAAATATACAAAGGCGAAACGAGGGTACGACAATAACAGAAAGGACATAACCTGATCCCGCAGGTTAGCCCAGCGTCGGCACTGCCTGTGCTCTCTGGGGGTGGGGGGGGCGGGAAAGGGGCGGTGCCAGCGCCCATCTAGCCCCGTGCCCTCCGTCCTAAGATTTTACGTGCGTCTTCGCTGGTAGAAGGTGCACAGGGCATTTGTGATGAAGAGAAAGAGTCCCCTGCAGACATCCCTCCAATTATTCCATGGCAGGACAGCATTCTGAAAAGAGAGACGGTGGGAGGTTACATAAAAATAAGAAGTCATCATCCATCCATCCATCCATCCATCCATCAAAACTCCATAGCTGCTTATTCAAGGCATAGTTGCAGTGAGCCTGACCTATGTCAGTAAGCAGGTTTCATACAAGCGAGGATCACCCTGGACAGGAAATTGACTGGGGCCTCCACAGTCGGTGGCCTGATGAGACCCTCTGGCGATGCGGTTCATTTATCACAGATGGAGAGAGAAAAATGTGATAGCGGCCACCATGCAGTCATGAGCCTACAGGTATCCTGAAGGGACGGCGTAACACCAGCCGACAAAGACAAGAGACTCAGTGCCACTACATAGTGGGTCATTCAATTTCTATTTTTGTTACGGCCTGTGGTGGTACGCTGGTTAGCCCTCACACCTCAGGGACCAGGGTTCGAGTTTCTGCCACGGCTCTGTGTTTTTGCATGCTCTCCCCCTGTCGTCGTGGGGTTTTCTCTGGCTACTCCAGTTCCCCCCCCCCCCCCGCCCCACGCTCCAAAAACATGCTGAGACTAACTGGAGTTATCAAACTCCATCCATCCATGTGTGTGCTCTGTGGGTTGCCTAGGACACGCAGTCACAGACGACGGATGGACGGATGTGGCCTGTTGTCAAACACAACCTTGATAAATCAAGGTAACCTCAATCCAGAAATAACCAGGAGAAAACAAAGTGGTACAGTAATGCTCCCGGAATATAACACTCACTATTATATAGGTAGCTTCCTGGAGTCAGTCTTGCATTTCAAAATCAGAATACATCATATTTTACACACACACAGAGGACCAGCAGATAATAAGATAGGACAAAAAAAGGTAAAATAGTTTTGGAAGAAAAAAGCAATAACTAAACTACAAACATTAGGCAGGTTCTTCGATCGAAAGAATTGACCAAAGATTCACAAAATGCTGCGATTGTATTCTATAGGTTATCGATGTACCAGCATGAATTTAAATACCGCTGTTTTAACAATGGACTGACAAGTAGCGGCATTTGAAAATTGTTTCATAGCTAATTGTAGGACAGAATAAAGACTATGCATTGCCTATGTAAGCATAATATGTTCGCAACATTAAGGCCCCGGGGCTGAGGATGTAAGGAGAGACCAGCCAGCCAGAGCAGAGAGCTTCCCAGTACGAGCAGGTGTGCCTGTGCTGTGCTCAATGTCACAGAGCAGGCCTGGGCGTTGGGATAGGAGGGCGACCATACATCAACTGCCTCTATGAGTCAAGCTCTAAAAATAACACAGAGCCTCACCATTAGACAGAAAGTGGAGAAGGGGAGAGAAGGGGGGTGAGGGGGGGTGGCGTTAAGGGAACAGACAAGGATCAAGACACAAGCTGGCAGCCCAAATGGGAAAGAATAAAGCAGGGAGAAAAGAGAGAAGACTGATATACAGTCAGGGCCGGACAGAATGTGGTGAAGTGAAGAGGAGGGGGTCTGTGTTTTGTGTTTCCACCCCCCCCGCAGCGTTTCTGCTGCAGTCACAGCCAAAGAGATACGGCTGACACCTCCATAATAAAAAAGATCGACGATCGTCTCTCCTTTATTCAAGGGATCACTGGGTCGTGTGTCATCAACAGGTCCGGGAAACCTAAGATTCACTGTGGTCAAAGTCTTGAGGTAAGCAGATGAAGCAAAGGGAGCGAATATGTGTATCTGGTAACTTTTCGTTCGAGTCTTAAGGCTAATATTCACACCCTGATTTTGTTTGTTCCGTCGACCTTTTTCTGAATGAGCTGCGCGCGGCGTGAATGCACGGCTGCCCGCGTCTTCATGGCTCTGTGCGCGCGCCAGTGAAAGCGCTGCAATGCGCCGGCAGTCGACACGGCGGCAGGGGCGAGTGTGAGAGTGAAACGGTGATGTCAGTCGTGTTTGTCTGGCAGGGTGGGGGGAGGGGGGGATTAGCCTGTGTTTACTGCGTCGGCTGCTAACGGCGGTCCTCACACGGTGCAGCAGAGAAGGGAATAAAAAAGAGAAAGAGATGGGAAAAAGGAGAGAACAGGCTAGAATGGGGGGGGGGGGGCTTTGTGTTCATCCAAAATTAGAAAGATCGTTTCAGTCACATGTTCTTAGAAATCATGCACCACATCTCGTAGTGACACCAGTAAGACGGATGACACAGTACGATCTCCAACGCTTACCTGTCTTTGCAGGAACGTGGCATTTATCTCGTCCCCTATGATCCTTAGCCGGTGAGCCACCCTCTCTGAAACCTCGTCTTCCAATTGTGGTGCTCCACCGGGGGGGCTGTTCTCCTGGGCGTCCCCTAGAGGGCGCTGACTTTGGCCATGCGGGGCTTCCTGCCTGTCACCGGCTCTCATTATGCTGGGTCCATTTCCTCCCGCTTGGAGTGAGTCTTGGCAAAACAAAGGGAAATGCCATCACTCCAAACAAACAAACAAACAAACAAAATGCTACAACTTGCCCTCAAAAATACTTGTGATATCTGACAAATCGCAAGTTATCCTCTCCATTATCAACAGCGCAGTGCATTTTGTTTGATTACATTTGGTGCTCAATTAAAACAGATCACCATCAACAGGCCTTAAGCAAAAGTCTGCACACCAAAACGCCAAAAGCTACTTCCCCCATCGCAGGTGACTCCTGCTGACTCTTAAGCAACTAAAGAAAAGGCAGGTCCTTCAACAGTCTCTAACCTATTTAACAGTGCACTACTTATTGAGCCGGATTGGCTACTTAACAAGCCTGAACCGCCGTTTATCCGACTCGCTCCACTTCCGAAAAAAAAAAACCCTCACGGCACAACAGACGGAGTCTTAAAACCGAGTTTCAAATCTCGAGCTGCCAGAAGCTTTCGTCCCTGATTACTGTCGTTATTGTCATAAACCTTTTTCCCTTTAAAGTTAGATGGTAATCTTTTAATCTGCTTAATAAGCCTAGAAGGCTAGCGAAGTTTCTGCACTATAGTGTTATGGCCATGCACTTTTGGTGGTGAAAAAAAAGACAACCCAATTCGTTCTGAACACTTTTTAGGTTATTTTCTGAAAAGAAAACCGATAATCAAGATCAAAATAAAATAGCTGCAATAAACACTGTCTCATCCGGATGCAGTGACTATTGGCAACTCGCTAATTTGATGAATAAAATACAACGAAAGGACTTGATATATTAAGGAAATCCAGTTTATTTACTACCAGAAAAATTTACAGTCTCACTCTTCAAAACCAGTTCATTAAGAAAGTTTACGAAACCACAATGGCTTTAAGACACCCTTATCCCAGAGCTGCTGGCGATTCAGAAGCTAGAACAGGAGGGAAAACAGAGGAGTACTGGCTTGTTGCCAGGGTAACTGTAGCCCAGCGCCGCCTGAAACCGAAATCAGCCATTGGCTGAGTAAAACAGTGACCAGCTGGGATAGGTTAGTCTAGGCGATGTGGGGGAGGGATCAATCAGTTTGGAAGAGCTATCAAAGGCAGGGAACCAAGGGGTAGAAGGAAGACAGAAAGCAGGAAGAATCGTAAAAACATGGTAGGTAGCAAAGAGGAAACAGTAAATGAGAAGCGATGAAAGAGAAGAAAGGAAGAAATTGGAGCAGATTGAGCATCTCAGAGCAGCCATATAGGAAAACCATGTGTCCTCTATGGGATGTTGTAGACAGAGACAAGTCTTGACATGCCCAGATCATAGCTCTTCAATGGCTTCCACAGAAGGAGGCAAAATCTGAGCTCTGGGCACTGCAGAGTCTTAGTAAACACCCGTACCATTCCTCACTCAGCTGTCTAAGGATTGCTTTAGGGTGGCGTCTCCCAGCCCAAACAACAAACACACCCCTTCCCTTGACATGCACATCAGAGTCCCAGTGCAAATGGCCTTTGCCTCCCATGGTCGATCGGTAAGCCTGCATAGGCACACCTACACACTCCACATACCATGTTATTCTTGCATCTATTTGCCAACACGTTGGCAGTCCAGCTGTCTTCATCAAGGAGGTTCCATAATGCTCAGATACAAGCATGTATCCCGCAACAGCTGAACTCATGAAAATAACACCATGACACTATAATACTCTTAAAAACTAGCATGTGGTACAATATCTGTAATATATATATACTATATCATTCATCTATGCCACTACCCACATCTTATGTGTAATTGTATGCACAGATTTTTAATAATGCAGTTTTCTTTCTTATGTATTTCTATTTTGTTATAGTGTCTTTTGGTTGGTCTTTTTCAACTGCCATTGTACTTTAGGTTGTTGTAACAACTTAAGTTAAGTGTGGGATCAATAAAGCCTGATCTTATCTTATCTAACAGTCAATATCACACAATAGCTGCATATCTAAAGCAGTACTATACAAAGCAATTCTGCATGCTTGTTGATCACAAATGTAGTCAAATGAGCTTTTAAGTTAAATTATGCTTGATATGTATATAAAGGCCTATTGCAGGTTCGCTTCAAAACCCTAACACAGCTAGCTTATATATCAAATTGCTGGTAGTGAACTGCAGGAATAAAACAGCACAGCAGACTCAAATCTGCATTCCTTATCCCCCTGTTTTGTGACATTTTTTAAGCAGTATTTCATTTCATAATCCTGTCCTACATACATTGCACTGCCTACCGCTGCATGAATTTCCAAGGACTGTAAGGCAATAAGACATCGTAGTCCAGGCTACTGCAGCAACATATTCAAAAGCTGCGATGTGAAGCCTTGGGGCTTATCCAGTAAACAATTTTACATTTAATCCTGCAAAATGAAATCCTATTGGTTCTGAATCTGAACCGTTAGTCCAACTCTCTACTCTCAATGCCCAATCGTGCATTTCCTCACACCCAATCTTCTCCCTCGATACACTGATCTAATTCCCCATAGACAATTGCCTTACCTGTCCTCTGAGGGACTACGCTGTCTGCGATGTCCGAGGGGGACGTACTGGCCATAGGTTCCTGGGGTGGACAGACCGGTGTGGGGGTGGAGGGTGTGGTCCTGACGCGCCACTGGCCGCATGGTCGGCGGCCCGGCTGCAGGTTCGGGAGGTTGCATGTAAGCCAGGCCTCTGGCTGCAGCGCCTCCATGCGGCAGCTCTGAGGGCCCCCCTGCTGACTGTCGTCTCTGCCTCCGTTGGTCTGGGCCCGAGCCATACCAGGTTTAGACTGCGGAGAGAGCAGATATACGCCGTAAATATCAATGCGCGCTCAGCCATGCATACAGGAACTTCCTCCGTAAATCTGACCAGGTGCACATTTTATACTGCGACCAGAATTAAATGTGACGCAGGGAAGAAGTTGCAGGGTGTTTTTTTCCCTTGGCGAACGCTGAAGGAACGGGGCGTTGTCTGGCTGCACCTAAGCGAAGGTGAATTTTAATATCTATTTTATATTGTAACTACTGCTCAGCATATATTAACAATCTCCCAGGGAATATCCAACTTCAGCTAATTGATTTCCTCTGCGTTTTAAAATACGAAGGAACAATTTATTTTGTTATTCATTATTTTATTAGTTATCAAGGGGGCACATCATTGAATATTAATAAAAATTTTTCAAAATTTCATTTATAGGGCAGAACATCAGCTCAGTGAATAGCATTTTTGCCTCATAATTCCAGGGTGTTTTGTAATGAAGTAGAGTCCCATCCAGCGTGAACCCCAGCCTTGTGCCCTATGCTGCCTGGGATGGACTCCAGGTTCCCTCCCCCCGGCTGCTCCCCCCCGTGACCCTGACTATGATAAGGGGGGTGGGTAGGTGGTTATAAGTTTGATCCAGCGTGTTATATTCACACCGGCCGCTAGATGGCGGCAAAGGGCGCCCTCGTGTGCCGCGAACTGTTTGTAAACAAATCGGTAGCAGAAGTGCAGCGCCTCGCACGCAGACGTTTAACCAGGAAACACAATAACAAGCTTCACAGACGGAATGCCTACTTCTCATATTTTAACCCTGATAAAACCGGTAAACTTCAGCTATTTATTCCTTTTGCATAAATATGTTTTTAAAATTAGGAAAAACATTACATATTACTGCAAAATTAAGTTAATGTATTTTTTAACGCGTTATGGAAAATCTTTGAGGCTGGAAATTTAGTAACATTCTGTTCTTTGGAGGTGCAAAAGATTGCGGTACCCTTGAATCCTAAAAAAATCGTGATGTTTTTTCATACGTCGGAACTTGTGCAAACCACAAAAAAATGGTCTGCTGTCTTGCCCGCGACAATGGCTAACGCTTTTGTCAAGTTTGCGGATTATAATGACCTTCTAACGTGTGGTTTCGACTCTTAATGGTGTTAAATGTACCATGCTACTACTGCAATGGTTTCCATGTTGGAAAATGTCACAAAAATATCGCAAGGTATAAAATATACTCTGCTATAAAGAAATGTATTACTATCAAAACTGAAATGCACTAAACGGCCTTATAATCTAACGATCAATAGTATCGCCTACGTAATCAAGACTCATCATACACAGCATAAGACAAGTAACAGGCAATAAACTAAATCGATTTCATAAATATGAAACTATAAACAAATGATAAGGTTTATGTCCCCAAAACGAATCAAAGGTATCTTATTCAAAGGTATGAAAACCGCATTTACGCCGTGACACTTCTGTGGTCATTCAGCCGGGTTGAATGTCGAAGCCTGCGGAGCTCCGTAATTCAAAGTAATGATACGGCTTCCGACAATGAAAATGCATTTTGACGTAGTTATGAGAAGACACAAGCAGCGTCTCCGAGTCCCATTAAACACAATCTGCAGTCAGTTTGAGCCTAATTAATAAAGAGAGAGTACACTCGACGCCGGACGGCACCAGCACAAGTGATTCATTATTTCAGATCCAGCAAACTCAGAATAAGATCGGACAAGGCATCGAACAGTACAAAATTAATGCAGAGCTACTACAGTTGGTTGACTTATTAGATAAGTGCCAAAAGTGATATTGACACTGTTGGCGATCGATTGCTTCCAGATGCATTATAATACAATTGCTGGCCGTGACAATTTCAAGCTTGCACTTACTTGACTTTCTTGTCGCTTCGTAATCACCGGCTGGCAGTAAATGCTCAAGCGATGTCGGTTCCTATTTGTCATCAGAAGACGCCTCGTCGCAGGCTCAGTGCCCTCGCTCGCCGAAAGCCTGCCCGCGTGTCATCCCGCCAACTTATTGTTACTGTAAAAATATGGCAGCGGCCAAAGCAAATGATGTCATGAGCGCTCGCATAAAACGCTGAACACGGAGGGAGGGGAAGAGAGGAAGAAAAAAACACTAGTTTTTCTCCAGAGTCACAGAAGTGCGCGATCCTGCAGCAGATTACAAAGAAGAATGCAGCACACTTGCGCCCTGCTCGGCTTTCACTCCCGCGGCTGGGAGTCGTACGCCACGCCCTCCTCCTGTCTGACAACAAGTCCTGACATGCACTTCGGCGAGTGACGACGGGGCGACCCCGCGCTCCTACTGTCCGCCAGATGGGAGGGCTGCGCTCCCACACTGCGCCCTTCCTCCTCCCCCGATATTACTCTTGGAACCCGCGGTGCAGCGCAGCCTGGTGTGTAAACATCAGCTTTTACGCTACTGCGAGTGTTTCTATCTGATATTATCCTAACATGTCAACGATCGCCTTGCATTACCCTGCACTTTAACGGCAATGTGAAATACGTATTAGGGTCAGCGGTTAATGCATTAGTAGCTTTGAAAAAGCCACGTTTGCAACTGACACAGTAATAAGATGTTGCATTGACGAAAAGTTCATATTCGTCAGTGCAGGACATGAATCAGATTGCCTGCTGCCCTTCGGTGGTGTGCTTGTAAAAAGTTACTCGTGTTTTTGTGTTTGTACATTTAAGACGGTAAAAGACGTGTAGGTTATTTTTAAAAAGTTATTGATTTTCTATTTTTCATAGATCTATCACCAGACTCCAGCATTAGAAACCCATATGAAAGTCATGTTTTATATATTCCAGTTGTAAGTTAGCCTATGTGTTTAATTTCCTTGTGTATGTGGCGTTAAATAATAACGTTATATATCATTTTATTACTTAAATACTTATGCAAATACTTATACATATTCTGAATTTCGACACACACTATGATAATTTTTTTATTTAACATCTATCTGGTGACAGAACACTATTACATTTGCCAACATTTAGGAGTTTCCTAATTTCCAAGAACCTCCGTGTTCGGTTATTATAGTAAACTTTCTATACACATACATGGCATTGTAATGCATCTAGGTTTAGTTTAATGCAATTCAGCTGCAAGTGCTAGTCATTAATTTTGCCACTGCGAATTTTCTATGTCTGATTGACCTTTGCTTTGCAGCATGTGACTCTCTGTTGTGGTCACAGATGTCTCTTGTTCTGCAGCTTTTGTTTCCCTGCCTAATCAGATGGAAGTGACAGCTTATCGAGGAAACCCTGGACAATTGGCGATGTCTTCCATTTAAGTGGGAAATCCCCGCTCGTGTACATGCCTGGGCGAGTATCTGATCATGTTGGCCTACCTATAAAATAGCATACACACTCTGACTAGTTACTATGTAGGTTTCACCGAAACTGCGCCTAGCCCTTGGTGTTGTTATTCTGTAATATATGACAACCCAAACCAATAAATTAAATTACAGAGAATTTCCCTTTTTAATTACGTATATGTTTGACACATTAATTATACTTGTTTAGTTAAAAATGGTAAATGTGTTTTTTTTTAATGTTTGAGCCCGATTATTAAAAAAAAAATAAAAAATAGAGCAACGCCCCTATTCAGCACTGTAATTTCACCTGAGCACACCTGAGAATTTGAGAACTGCTCAGTGATGTGCTGGTGGTACCCGCTTCCATTCAGAGCAGTCACCAAATCCAGCTACATGGGACCAGCCAGTGGTGATGTCACCCACTGGTCATGTGACATGAAGTGTGCCCTGCATTGTTTGCGCACTCAACAAGTGAAAACACAAAGGGCCGTATAACATAACGCCTGATTTCTTGACAAGGCCCTGCTCAGTGTTATGAAAAGGCCGTCTACACCTATTATCCTTTCTCTCTCCTAATTTCCTAACACTTTCAGTGGTGCTCATCTCTAGGCCGGGGGCCCTGTAGCAGAAGGTATTTTTATTTTGGCCTGAAGACCAAATCAGTTGTATCTGAGCAGTTCTTATGCGATACACCATGGCATTTCTGTATTGTTTGTACAGTTGAAAAGCATGTTTTGTGTGTTTGTGCATATAATGATATGGTATTTACCTTGTTATACCAAACCGTTATGTACGCACGTGCTGCAGTTGGATTGTACTTCGGTTTCGTACCTATCTGGCTAAAAGTATGTGGACACCCCTTAGAGGAATTTCCTAATGATGCCACACCCTTTCCTACCACCAGTGTATAATTAAGCGTACAGTCACACAATCTCCTGCAATGAACTTCAGCAGCAGATTGGGAAGTTATACAGAACAGCTTCACAGACTTTCCACTCCACACCATCGTAGGGTCCCATCCTTCTAGACGAGTCAGTTTGCCCCGCTTCTCCTTTGCCGCCTGGGAGCAGGTTCAGTTGTGTGGTGGTACAGTAGGCCACACAAGTCAAACAGAAAGACACCTGATGACCCAACGTCAACACTCGACCTGAATGGCAGCAAATCCCACCAGTAATGTTTCAGCATCTAAAGGAAAACCTTCTCAGAAGAGTAGAGGCTATTAAAAGAGCAATAGGCCGAGCAACTTCATATTAATACCCTTGGTATTGGAATGAGATGTTGGATAAGCTGGTGTCCATATACTTTTAGCCATAAAGGGCCCTTCCGAGGATTTGTACTCAAAACCCATGCTTAGCACTTTGTGTATGGAGTTTCCTCCTATCTGTACAGGTTTCCTCTTGGTCAGTGTTTCCCTGCCAGACCCCCAGCCGATCCACATTTTTGCTCCCTCCCAGCTCCCAGCAGGTTGACTCTCTGGGGGTCCCTGAGGACCAGGCTGGGAAGTACTGCTCTGGGTTTTTCCAGTTTCTCCTCACATTCCAAAGACATGCAGTGTAGGTGGACTGAGGGGGCACTGCCTCTCGGCAGGGCACATGCACACCCGCCACAAAACAGCAACTCTGGTTCATCTCAACTGGTCTGTGAGGGGAAACAGGAGGACCTTAGAGGGAACCCCACGAGGACCTGAGGACAAACATGCAACCTTGGTCTCCAGAGGCGGTAGGTAACCATTCTATCCACTATATCACTATTATGTGAATGTTCCCATACATATATACATCAAGTTCACAGCAAAAACTTTTTTAAAGCTTTTGCTTAGAAAAACAGGGCTTTTTTATATTACACGGAATGTGCATCAATGGGCATATATCCACTATGTCAAAAAAAAGCACATTTCACATAGTGCTATGAGTTCACTTGTAAATGGAAAAAATATTTTTATATCATATGTATTTTCCTATATGGGTGGTGCGATGGCTCAGTGGGCAGCATTGTTGCACCATAGCTGCAGGGTTGGTGGTTCAAGTTGCATCTCTGCTTTGCATCTTCTCCACATGTTGCATGTGCTCTGAAGACTTCACTTCTCTTGTCCATTTCAAAGGCATGCAGTTAAGCTAATTAGCATTTGTAAATTACCCATGAAATTTGACTGATCCAAGAAGATCTTCTTCCTGTTGTTTTTTGGCAAGGTTCTCCATTGTTGTTTTTTTTTTTTTTTCTTGGCTAGAATTATCCATCAATCGTCTTTGGTACCCACAGCAATCAAAAGGGTTAAGTGAGCCCTAAACTATTAAATAATTGCTGTATACAAATGCCAAGATACGCAACAGATCTCCGTGACCAGGTTTTGGCACCATTCCTCTGGGAGATTGTAGAACAGTTAATCTTGAGGTCAGGTGTGCCTTGATGAACCACGAGTGAGCAATACCAACAGAAGACCAGGGGCCTGCACTACGAAGCGGGGTTACTGGCTTATCGAGGTAACTTGTCGGATTTAAGGTAGTCCGGGAAAAATGTAAGTTAACAAATATGAAGTCCATTTAAATTGAGGTACCTTAAATCCGACAAATTACCCCAATAAGCCAGTAACCCGCTTCGTAGTACAGGCTACTGGTTTGTAGACTGGATATGTGTACCCAGTGTGCAGACAGCAGGGCTCCTACAAACGCTTAGCTTTGACCCCCACTTAAAATGTCACCATGACATCATCCATGGCCAGCCCTCCACCTACAGTCTTCTACTCCTGAAAGAAACCACTGCCTGTGTTATTTTCTCCTACTGCTCCCAAACGGGGGTTTCTTTGCTACTAACTAATTTTCTGCTTGACGGCCACTATCATAAGGGACTTAGGTGGTGTGGAGTGCACAGCTGCCTTTTCTGGTTAAATAATGGGAAAGTGGTGAAAGGCAGGCCACAGCAAACAATCAGCAGGATGACGCTCTGCAGAAGGGCGTAGTGTTGGTCGAGCCCTCTTTTTTGGCCAAATAACACCACAGAAAAACAGAGCACATGCCGTCTTATCATGGCGCATAAGTACTGGAAGCCTGGTAATGATTGCGTCCTCGAAAGAAAGATATAGAAGTTTTCCACTGGGGCACTTTCATAACAACAAAAAAAACTCATGTCTTATTGACATCAAATCAAACGATTATAACCGATGCGTACTAGTAGATTTACACTAAAATAATGAACATTAAACTGTAATCTAATTTACGTAGTATATGTTCAAGTTTCAAAACAGAAATGAATTGTGGGAGACAAAATTACAACTTCTTTTCGGTGAGATAAATATAAATTGTATAAGATTTATTAATATCTCCCGATATTTTCCTTTCCATAACATCAACTTCAAAACAATTAGTTATAAATATATATATAAAAAAACTTAATTTATTGAAAACATGAACTGGTGTTTAAGATCGGCATCATATCTGCAACCATCATTTCTCATTAACCTCAAACTTCCTTTTCCGATTGCTTCTTCCCTCCCCACCCCCCCCACCCCACAGTTTTGATACAGGAAGATTGCGGTTTATTTATGTTGTAAGATGAAGCCTGGAAGATAAAATACTTAATGATAGCATGAGGTCACTGGATCAGAAAGTGAGAGGACGATCTTATAGTACGTGACAGGCTCTACTCACAGGTTTATTTACTAAGTAGCTGCTCAAGAGGCATGTGTTTGAGAAGTCAATTACCTCATTACTGCGCTCGGTAGGTCAGGCTCTGTGGCCGCCAGCCAAGACAGGGGTGTTGGGGAATGAGCCATGGCAATGGGGCTGGCTGTTCCCATGGTACTCACACGTGATTCTTCTCAGCTAACCAGCTAACAATGCCTTGTTTTCATCGGGATGCTGTCCACTTCACAAGCAAAATGCATCTCCACTGGCTCTTTGCCCTAAAGCGCAGCAGAAAAAAAGCATGGCGCCTTATAATGATTATTTTAAAATACCTCTTCAACAGCATTTAAATTAAACTGAATAAAATGTTGCATTCTCCAAGCAAAATGAGAGTTTATTTTTTCTGTTCGCCGCCTACCTACAAGTTGTAGCATCATAAGGATTTTTAAAAGCTTTCGGGATCATTGTCATTATGATTTATTACAAACTACTATAAAAACTGTATATTCAGTCAGTTGGAGTGTGCAGCACTATGCCCTGTTGGCTCTGGGCTGTCTATGTGTGTCCTGGTAACCCATCTATCCATCCATGTTCTATACGCACTTGTCCTATTCAGCTATGTCCCAGAAGCTATGGACACGAGGGAGGCCCAGGATAGTACATCAGCCCATTGCAGGGTATACTCACACCTGTGGGGGGAGGGTACGACCCAGGATAGTACATCAGCTCATTGCAGGGTATACTCACACCTGTGGGGGGAGGGTATGACCCAGGATAGTACATCAGCCCATTGCAGGGTATACTCACACCTGTGGGGGGAGGGGAGGAACCAGAGTACCCAATGGAAGCCCCATGACAAGATAAGAACATGCAAACTCTACACACAGTGCTGTAGCAAAGACTCGAACCCTGATCCCAGAGGTGTGAAGCAACATTGCTAACAACCACACCACCAGGCTGTCTTGCCCAGGAAATCTATGGAGGTCATGCATGCCTTGTGCCCAGTGCTACTTGGGATGGATTTCAAACTTTTTCAAAACCTCTACTGGATAAGCACTGTAACCTTGTACTAACATGGAGAATTCCTGTCTTATAATCAACATATAGATAAATCGTGTCTATATGTTTTATGTTGCTATAACTTTATCAAATCCTGCACAAGGTATATGCAGTACTCTCCCATGAGAAACCAAAACCAGCTCATGCCGTGACACACTTGACACACTTGTGACATCCCATAATATTTCAGTAGCGTTCAAATATACCAGCTGAGAATGTCATGGTGTAGATAACATCAATGTCATGGCCATCAGTTCAATGGACTACCACACTCGAGGCATAATTGTTTGGACAGGTTCCATACTCTTTTGAGAAGAAGGTGAAATGATTCATTAACTATATAATGATTCACCACATCTGTAAGCTGACGTGTCTTAATCACTGGGGCTCATGCTAAAAATAGCCCAGGCATCACACTTCCTTAATGTCACTGGTGTATCGTAACACATTTATAATTATTCACCAAACCTTTTTTTTCATTACCAAGTCATTTGCTTAATCAGCATATCTTGGTCCAATGATTATAATAATTTTTGTTCTGTAAATGTATTTTTATTATTGATATGGTATTAATTTACATTTGTATTTCAGGATAGATAATGTATTTGATTTAGAAAATGTCAATAGATGATCTACTTTTCTGGTAACAGTGCTGTATTGTCCGTATATTGTATTGTTTTTGTATTATCTTGTAATCTGTGCACTGTACTATACAAAAATTGCATAATGTGTAAAAGCAAAAATGTCCTCTGACATCAACCCTCAAGCTATGCAGACCTAAAAAGTGAGTCTTGATATTTAATGAGAGGTAATAGGAAATCCCCAAAACCTATTTACAAATAGTTTAAAGATGGCTGGCTGACTGAATGGATAGTCAGAATTTGTCAGTAAACTGATTACTCTTAATATTTTGAAATAAGCTAGTAGTTCTACCCAAAGCAGTGTAATATGTTTTCGCGTTTCAGGTTGAGGGAAGCAAACACAGTTGTAGGTATTTTTAAATGTTGGTATTTTTACTTGACAGTTTTTACACCTATATACAGATGGGTATTTCTACTGAAATTTAATTTAAGTGCCCAAGGATATTACTGGTATTTTGGACTAATAATCCTGCAGTAACCAGATTGAAAGCACAATCAAAACAATACAATGAAACAACAAAAAAGTCAGTCTGGAGTTGCCATGGCTCACCGGTCAGCAGCAGTACTCTGAAATTTAATAAATATTTAAATACACATACGTCAGTTTCACCTGAACATTGTCATTTGAGATTCTTCTTTTATGATGAGGTTTCAGATAAAATAATCTCAACATGCATTTTACATTTGGCTTCACATATTGCAACCACCGTGACAAGTATTTTTCCTACCTGAATACGTGATAGTAACATTGACATAGTTAATCTTTATATCACAGCTTTGCATTTGCCCCTCCTTTGCGATTGTCCCAAAGACATTTGGGATGTTTCTCAGTACCAAATGCAATGATCGTACTTGTGGTCTTGGTAAGACCGGTCTTGCTAACTTGCCTCCCAGGAACAAACTTGGGATGCAATGAATCATGGGATTGAAGTTCTCTGATGAAGATGTATCTGATGTACCTTTGATATTACAAGGCGAGGCATGAAGGACATCCAGGGATTTTTACCATCCTCATGAACTTCTGTACTTAGTATTGGAACTGGTCTTCAGCAATGGAAGATTACGTAAAACAGGTACAAGAAATAAACACCCTTAGACTAAGTTTCTTTATTTGATTGTTTTGATTTAGGTCAGAATTATTATTCTTTATCTTTATCAAAGCAGACAGCGCCGGTTGCCTTATTAAAGATACTTTTATTCTGTGTGCACTGACTGCATCTATTACTATCATATTCAGTTCCTGTAGTAATAAATTCTGCTTTGTCTTATACAAATTATCCCTACTAGAATTTATAACCAAATAATTTAGTCTTCATCATAACTGTGCTTTGATTGATTCACTGTTAGAGAACGTGGAAAAAACAAGCTACATTATCACAAAAAAAAAATCAAATTCCAAAAGGTTTGGAAGAAACACTACAAAAACAATTTCCATCAAGACATGATTCATCTCTGAATAGACACATGACTGTGTAATAGATTCAAGCTAATGAGTGACATACTTTACTCACTACAAAGCACATGCCACCCAGGAAGTTGATGGTTTTTGCCAGCCTGACTGTACAGGTCAGGCATATTCAAATCACGTTCCTCACAATGCGGGGCCCTGCTGATTTTCCAGCTTTCCTTTACATGTCAGCCAGGTGTGAAGCCTCTGTGGCCAATCAGAGCCAATAATTATTAAACTATCTACCTGGAGAACTGAAAACAAGGCCTGGATTTGGAATCGAGGGCCAGGTAGAAGAAGAGTCCTGGTATTGGTACTAGAAAATCATTTAAATATTCAGTTTTTCCTTCACTGCAGCTAAGATTTTAGTGTTCTGTATTCCACTCGGTATCCATTATACTGAGATTCCCTAGAGCAGGGGTGTCCAATCTTATCCGCAAAGGGCCGGTGTGTATGCTGGTTTTTGGGATAACCTGTAGGTCAGCTGTTAAATCCCAGGAGTGAGGACTCTTCAGGTAATCAGTCCTCTAATTAGTAGTTTAACTAGGGAGTTGCAGTGAAATCCCACACACACACCAGCCCTTTGCGGATAAGATTGGACACCCCTGCCCTAGAACACCTGGGGCTAAGGGCCTTGCTCAAGGGCCCTAAAGTATCATCCTTCTGCCAGTCGTGGCATTTTTAGTAATTTTGAGTAAATGACAAATTTTAAGCAGATTTTACAGTCCTCACTACCAGAGCCACCTTGTGAGTCTTCCTCTTTTATGGAGGATAATCAACAATCACTTTATATCTACGTTGTTCTCTGCCTTGCCCATACAGTCTTAAATAATCCATCGATCTGTCTTCCACCTGCTTATCCTGGTCAGGGTAAAGAAGAGCCTATTCCAGCCAGACCAGGGTGCCCTGTTTTAAAAAATACTACATGAATATTGGCCATGATATTTATAAACAATCAAAGAATGCATAATTGCATAACACATTAGACAATTAAATAAGTAAAGTTCTTCAGTCTGCAAAACTGGAAGTGTTTGAACACAGAAAGAGTTCTTAACACAATTTTGCCGCTAGTATATATATATAATTATCAATATGGATCTAAATAAAAAATATATCACGATAAAAATATTTTGCTAAGTCACCCAGCCCTTATACACAACTCACACAAACACACACATACACAGATGCATGCATGTCTGTATTCATATCTTTGTGGACCCCGTCCATTCATTTCTATGTTAAAACTCTAATCCCAACTATGACAACCTTAATCCCTATCCAGCCCTAACCTTAACCATAAGTAACCAAACAAAATTCGAAGCTTTTGGCCATCGTAGATTTTTCACTGCAGCAATGATTTTTGTAAAATTCAGTTTTCCCTTGCGGTGACTGAAAAAGTAAACTCCTACGATTTAATATATATAAAACCATACACAGACTATGGGCAACTTAAAGGTGCCAGTTAGCCTAGCGACACGCATGTGGACACCGGGAGATAACTTGTGTAAACAGAGAGAAACGTTTAGAGGTAAGATTGAAACCTA
Source organism: Brevimyrus niger (assembly GCA_015164015.2). Classification (NCBI taxonomy): domain Eukaryota; kingdom Metazoa; phylum Chordata; class Actinopteri; order Osteoglossiformes; family Mormyridae; genus Brevimyrus; species Brevimyrus niger. Next base: position 8,081,762 of record JAABNY020000035.1, read on the forward strand.
GGTCATATAAGCCGCTATTCCACTCACTTCTGCTTCATCCATAGCTAACAAAACCCTTAAAATCACAAGTCCCACATACAGCTCAGTTCTTAAAAAGTGAAGTCATTCACAGATTACTTTCCCTCATTATAAACTCATCTAGGTAGCATTAAACTGCAGGTGTAGGTGCCATCGCAAGATTTTTGTTGATTTGTAGTGACTCGATTGCTAAAAGTCCCTTTAGTGACGCGATTTGAACACAAAAAGAGTTCTTAAACTGGTATGTGTTCTTTTGTGTGTACTGATTGTTGCATCACTTCCCAGAAGGAAACATTTTAAGTTTCCTTTTAAAATAACCCGCTTTGGTGAACAATACACATTCTCTATCTTGTCATTCCTGCAAAGAGCTCCATAGTTTGTAACTGTACATAGTTTTTGTCTGACATAAGTGCAAAGCCACAATGTCTGTGACTCAATCCTGAGGATTTTACTGCACAATAAAACTCTCCACCAGGGGACCTGCTAGCTACTGGGAAAAAAAACAGAGTTCACTTGGGCCTCAGAGGCAGACATTTCAGGTCCAGAAAGTAAAAATCCAAACCAGGATTTTGTTTCAACCAACCTGTTGACTATAAAGATTCAGAATCACATTATACTCAACTGGTTGGTTGAACCAAAATCCTGGTTTGGATTTTTACTTTCTGGACCTGAAATGTCCACCTCTGCTGGGCCTTGACTTATTTTGTTTTTGAAGGAAGATAAAATACTCGGGGCTCAGCTTAAAATACTCAGAAATATAGCCCCAAATAATCAGATCTAATGACACCCACGCTCTCTACCCAACAACTAGCCCATATTATAATTGCCTTTCTTTGCTATTAAGCCACTTTAGATCATCCATAAGGTCACATATCACTTGTCTCCTCCCAGTGTTTAAATTCCTCTCTTCCTGGTTTCCCTCTACAGACTGGCTACTCAGGTCAATCTGCTACATCTTATTTCAATATCCTGGTGCTGGAAAACAGGGCCCCTAAGTCAACATAGAATCTCACTTTACAAACATATCTAGAAAAGCAATGTACTCATTAAAATATTAGATCATGTTAGATTTAAAGACAAAAAAAACTATGTTAGCTTAACGTGTTCTGGCAGTTAGAAACCAAGAAAGGAAAGAATGAAGGAACCAAGGGAGGAAGTAAGAAAGGATCAGTTAGGGTTAGTAAGGGTCACCTGGATCGGAGCAGAGCACCGGCTGTCATGTAAGTGAGCCTGACTTGGTTGCTTGGGCTGTCACAACAATGAGGTCATCCCTATGCCTGTGTTTACACAACTAGAGAGGTAACTGTGACAAAAGTGAAACCTTACACTCCCTAGTTTAGTGTCAGACTAGATCATAGATGATTATCGAACGGTGAGGTGATAGACACATGTCATCCTGTAACGGAATTCAGCAAAAAGTAATCACCTCCTATCAAAAGGTCTGTAATTGACTCCATGAACTAGGTTTTGCCTGGCGTCAGGTTGCATGGCCTTATAAGACAGGGAACAGATCTATCAGGCTACCAGTGTTTCGCTTAGCTACAAGTGGTGGAAACTGGCTACCAGAATGCCCTCACAAGACCATAATACCACAAGGTTTTTTTTCACCATCCCGTATTTCTATGCTCACACACACACAGTACTTGAGTAATTTAACGTTTACAAAAACAAGGACTTCATTTTTTTTTTACTTAATTCAACCAAATTTCTTTTTAGAATAATGCTTTTTCGTTGCCATTAAGGGCCTCAAAATGTCATAGGCTGTTTTAAAATAAGCACTAGTTCTATTTTTTGACTGATACGCGCAGTACTGTCACTAAAGCGCGAACCCGACGTGCAGGAAATGGGAGCGCGGACGCAGAAAGAGAGTCGCACCCGGAGTAGATTGTTTTTCTTTCGCCCGTTTCTTCTGCCCGGAAACAGCGCTGCGGCTGGCGCGGCAGGGGCGCCGCCATTGGCTGCTTCGGCACGGCGGCGCCCTCCTTCTCGCTCCCCATGATGACACTGCAAAGCAAGGAGAGTCTACGAGAGGCTGCTCGTCAGCACTGGGGGGGGTTCTTCTGTCATCTACCGTCAGCGTCAGCCTGTGTTGTCCACCAGCAATGTCAAGCCCTTAATTCAATTCACTCCCGCTTGTGTATTAATTTATGTTGATGAATGTGTTGATTATGTTCTTGCATTAGGATGAACATTAAAGTATCACACAGTAAATTCATTATGATTATTATTATTTCTTTTACCTGACTGCATTTTCACTTAAGGCTTGATGGGCCGTTTTTTTCCAGTATAAGAATGTTCCCTTCATAAAGATATCAGACCATTTGTTATTTTATGGATTCTGCACTAGTGGACGGAATTGTGGAAACACCTAACATTTTTCGCATTACACTTTAAAAACGGCGGCAATGTATATAAACAATCAAATAATGTTTACCAATATCATACAAGTAGACGATTAAACAAGTAACTGGAGTAACTAGGATAAAGTTCTGCAATCTATAAAAATTACGAGTGCTTCCACAATTTTGGCCACTAGTGTATATATTAACAACCCTGTCATTTAGGATTACGTTTACACAAGCCACTAACAATTTACCAAAGTAGCTGACTTTAAGGATTAGTCCTTTGACGTACGTACTAATTAGGTTAACACGGGATTGACACAATCTTATCACGTGTGTGTAGCGCGTGATGTCGCAGGTTATAGTGAAAACTTCCGTTACAAACGTGCACATTGCAGTGCTCTTATGAAATTTAACCCGTCTTTATGGGCGATTATACGCTGGCATTGCGGTGTCCTCTAAATATTTGCATGAACCCAATAAGAGTGCGACCGCTCACGTACTTTCGGAAAGTTTTTTTGTTTTATCGAACACGTCATTTCTCTAAAAATATATCGCTCGTGATTACAACACCGTTTCTATTTTTAGAGCGCACCGTCATATAAAAGGGAGCGTGGTCAGTTCGTCTTTGAACACAGAGGTTATCAAATCCTTGATACACACCAGCGCATCATTCTACAATCTAACACTTTTTTACATTCATTACACGAACTTTCGTAGTTTAAATTAAATTAAAACGTGAATAAATTACCCGTGATAGAAATGTATAAATATGTGAGTGTGCCGCTCTTACGGAAGTGGCACACTTACATTTTACGGAACTGTATGTAGCAGATAATAGTATGATAGTAAGGGTAAGTGCTTAAATACATAATCATACGTTTTAACGGTGTTGGTACATTATAAACAGAATTCCAGATTTTGAGAAGTACACTACAATCCTGAACTTAATTCACTGTATTAAAGCGCCCCCTTGTGGATAATATAAAAATTGTCATACATTTGCCCTTTCCTTTTTTGCAGTTCTTTAATTACGTATTAATATATACACGTATATATATAATATATATACTACATGTGTTTTAAATGAGTTTTTCACTGTTGAAATACAAACTTAATGAATTAGTGAATACGAACAGTGTCGTTTTTAAAATATAATTACTATTATTGTCCTTGAAGCATCAAAATCAAACTTTGTTCAGTTATTAGAGTCTCGTAGCAGCAAAACCCATATCGAACCAGTTAAGTGACCGAAAAGTTTCACATGCAATCTGGGTTGACAAATAGTTATACCTTCCGAAAAAATTGAAATTCCACAGCTTGACACTTCATTTGTAGTGTAAACTAAATTAGATAGATGCACGTTGTATGCCTTAAACCGATAAAATAGTTTGGCTGTTCAAAAAGCTCTGCGGGGCAACGTGAATATTTGAGTATAATTTTAAATTCCTATTTGGTTTCCCTTCCTTCACCTCATCAGTTAATGTCTGTAATTTCAACACACCCCACCCTTTTGCACACAGTCGGTTATATAGTCTCTCCAAGGTCGCCTATTGGTACGACTGAGGTTGATAAATGAAGTGTCACTACCGCATTTTTTTGTCGGCGCGCGCATATTGTCCCGTGCCGCCTTCGATCCCTTTAACACGCGTCCCGGCTCATTATTTGGCCGGAAGTTGTAGTTCATAGTACCGGAAATGGATGCGAGGACATGATTTTGCCAGGACGTGAAGTGCACATACGGGGGGCCTGTAAATAAAATAATCAGCACAAAATAAAGGTAGGTAAGAATATTAAATAAACGTAAAATGCCAATATTGAACTCTTGTTTTCGGCCACAAGCTGAGGGCCGTTTTTAAGGGTGCAGTCGTTTGTATCAAGCGGTGAGAAACAGGTTTATGTACTATAGCTATCTGGCACAGTATTTATATTTGGCTGAGAATAAGTTCTAGGTTATTGTCGCTCAGTGTCACTGTCAGTGTTGTAATGATGAAATTAAGCTGACCAGGTTATTTGAGTTAGGAAGGACTAAAGATGGGTGAGAGGGGCGATGGCATGCGCTAATAAATACATTATTGATTTATGCGTGTTTGAACACTCCTTATTATGCAATTAACAAGCGATTTCGAAAAAACTAGTCGTTGCATATGGAATTCAGTTTATTTGCCTCTCTATAGGGTCTCTTCAGTAATTGTCCCCTTTACATGCTGTTTTGTTCTTCTGAAATTCTGTTCAAGTGTGTGCATGTTATGGCTACCACAAACCATCTGAGAGTAAATGTGCCATATTAAAATAATCTGGTCGTCACCGGTGACTGGATAATCGTCAAGTGTGGTGTTGGGTATCTTCAAAGGTGTTTGTTTTTCTTGCGTAGGGGTGGAAACCGCAAACTTAAGTGGCAGTATTCCTTTCTGCCACCTGTAAAACAACGCGGTGCATGCAGCCATGGTGAGTCCACAGCGTTTTGTTCGTCTAGGTTGTTGTTTAGGTGGATCCGTGTTTCAGAATCGGTAACTTAGGAAGACAGGTGTGACGGTGTATGATCACATGATTGTACCGTAGCCTCTGTAGCTGATTGGTGTTACACAGTTAAAGTTTTACAAACTGCACTGTTGTACTGTATCATGACATGCATAGATGCACAAGAGAAGGTTGTTTTAGCTGTTCACTGATTTGGCTGGCTAAAAGAGTGCTTTTTAATGCTTTGAGTTCTTGCATTGCTTTGGTTGTCATGTTCTGTTCTCCTTTAATTATTTTCTTTGCTGTCTAGTCGACAGCAGTTGATCTGAAGACAAAAGAAGAGAAAGATGCAGAGCTTGACCGACGGATTGAGGCTCTTCGAAAGAAAAATGAGGCTCTTGTTCGTCGGTATCAGGTAAGCAGTAATAAATTGTTATAAATATGAATAGATTCTATCATTACACAACCTTCTGTCATTTACAAACCCCAGTTCAAAAAAAGTTTGGATAGATTGCAGAATGTAAAGAGAAACGGTCATGATTATTAAGTTGTCTTCGATCTGTATTAAAATTTGCAGAGTAAAAATTTTAATGTTTGAGAGTTCTCCTTATCACTGGACACTTATAAATATGCATTTATTCCATTTTTTTTGCCTACAGTTGACAGGGGGCAACATAAGGCAAAGAGCGGGAAATATTGTGTAGGTGATGCGGTCATGGTTGGGTATAACATTGCTGTCGGTTACAAGCCAGCATAGGTCAAGGCTTGACAAAACTCTGACTAAATTGTGGTTAAATAATCCAGCAAATTAAGCACAAGGACAAAGTCAGAAACCAAATGCAAATGCCTGTGATTTTTACCCCTCCTGTCCAACCTTTTCTGAAATATTTTAGGCACCAAATTCAGAATGTGTGCATATATTTTTGTAAAAAAAATAGTTGATAAAGTAGCACATTACTTTTTCTTTTATTTTTGAATATGTCAAATAAGAGTTGCAAATCACTGCTGTTTTTATTTGCATTTTACCATTCCTCCCAGTCTTTCTGGGTTTATTTTTTCTGGATTTTTAAAGTACTATGAGTCAGGGGTCAGTGTTTTGGTGCATAATACTCTCTGCCAGCTTGCAGCTGCATGTGTGCTGGTGTGTTACAATGCAGGCACATTCCCTTGCATTTCTGATTTTCCTCTGGTTTAGTCCTATAAGCCATCTAATAATATATAATCATCTTGACCTTATCATATGAAGATGACATCAAATGTGGAAACGTTTTTTCTTTTTTTTTTCTTTTTTTACACACAGTGATTTTTGTTTTTATTCTTTATCTACTACACAATGACTTGGTTTCTGCTGATTTGCCCCTCTTTGCGGTAGGAAATCGAAGAAGACAAAAAGAAGGCGGAGCTAGAAGGGATCGCCGTGACCATGGGCCGCAAACCACGATCCCATGAGGTGGAGTCCGACCGCAGGAGGACTGAGAAGGAGAATCTCACCATCACCGTGGATCTCTCTAAACCTGCCGGGGTGGGTCCAGGTCAATGTGTCAGAGCCTCAGCCGGTGACAGCCCCCCCCCCCCCCCCCCCCCCCCCCCCCCCCCCC
>JAABNY020000035.1:8115757-8129402 GCA_015164015.2 Brevimyrus niger
AACATGCAAACTCCACACACGTAACCCAGGCGGAGACTCGAACCCGGGTCCCAGAGGTGTGAGGCAACAGTGCTAACTGCCACCATGCCGCCCCCCCATGTGTATGCATTTCACTTATTTTTCAGGTAGCTGATTTTAGGAATTTTTATATTGCAAAAGTTTTGGTTCAGTCTGTTTAGTATGTCTGCTGATTTGTGCTGCCCTCTAGCTTTAACTCCTGGAAATTTTGTCCAAAAATATGGAAAAAGTTTTAATGTTATGCTTTGGTTATGATTCTACTTTTTTCTGTCCCCTTACTGAAAATGTGTATAGCTGTGTACTGTAGGATCCTCTTCAAAGCGTTGAAAATCCCATCTTTTTGTGGAACCTTCATTCAGATCTTCTAAATGTATTTTTTTACATAGTTCCTGCAGCCTTGAGTGTCATCTGGTTGAGATCCAAATGTTCTGCCTTGTTTTATAGTGACAGTCAGTATGTTCATGCCATATTCCTAATCCCACATTTTGTTTCTGGATTTTCTAAAATTCCCCAGAGCGATGGTTGAAATGGTTATTTTGGCACAAAAATGAAACCTTTTTCGTTGTATGTGTATATATTACCAAAACACATTAAGACACCCATGTAAAATTATCCCCCTGACCAGTTTCCTTTGAACATTACTGTGTTGTACAGTAATGGGGAAATAATTCCTCGTGACTATTGTGGAGGCGTTGAACCTCAGCACTGTTTGACCTTTGTAGGTTCCACCTCCTGACCTGGGAAACTGCTCTGATTGGCTGCGGGGGTTAATGCTTTGTTTGAAAACTGCTTGTGGATAGGAGGTCCAAGCCACAACTTTTATCTGCCTCTAAATGTTTTTTTTCCCTTGCATTCTTATAATACCCTTTTATCTACAGTTACTGAATGTTGATTGTTTGACTGATAGCTTTGACAAACTTCCGTTTGATTTATACGATTTGATTTATATTTCGTGACCTTATTAATGCTAACAATTGACTATTTGAACTCGAAGATGATTAGGGCCCCTTTCCGTGTGAGTAAACTGTGAGGTAATTGGCTAAATATAAGTAACTACCTAGTTGCACCAAGCATTAGTGATCCTCGAGACGCACTCATTCGTATACCAATGGGACGCTCTGTTCCAGCTAGTTATTGCCAGTCGCAGTAGACTAGCAAAGGGTAATCTTTCTTGAACTTTGTAAATATAAATTACGTGAAGTAAGGTGACTCGAAGATTTGATGCTGGATACCAACAGTAGTGATTCATGGCTGTTTCACGGTTCTAGCGTGTCACTGGCACTCGCGCTCTGGCGAGCGGCTGGGCGTGACTCCCCGCCTCCCCCGCAGCCCTGTTGCGCGTGTGACGTCACGATACTGGGCCGCTCCGCTGAAACTACAGGAATGTGAGAACACCGATCGCCGACCGAACTGCTGCACTTAGAACCTTTCGCACCAGCCAAACTTTATATTCCGGCACACCGGGAGGAGTCATCGGTTGGTCCCAGGAATATGTTGTACGATTTAATTAACGACGGAAATGTTTCAGTCCTTTCGTGGTTAATTGAATAATCGGTTTCTTTTAAAGACAAGGCCGTATGGGACTTTTTTTCTCGGTTGTAGTATTAAAATGAAGCAGGATTTTCTTGCCTGTTCTAGCCAAGATTGAGGTAAGTGGTGATTTACATAAATATACATACATACATACTTGCTGGTGTACGTTTCCTAATGTCGTTGCTTCACTAAATCCAGAACTTAGTTCGTTTACTTTTTAGAGTCAGACACAAAAATAATTTAATGTCCCAACGTTTACTTGTTTTTTGTAATGCATAATCCGTTCTTATCTTCCTGTTGTTTTATTTGAAACTATTTACAAAGTACTGTTTTTTTTCCTCTACAACGTCATTCAGTAAAACATCTGGCTTTCATTCTGTCCTCGTTTTTCTTCATTTCACGTTTATTTAAACATACTCTTTATCTGTGGTTTAAGCATGACTAGTAATTTAATTCTGACCAAGGGGAGGCATCCCTGCCTCCAGTTTATGATTCTAAAGCTCTTTTAAAGCTGTCTGATGGGTTACACATATGCGTGAACTACTTTGCATTGTAGTATTTTTAATTTCAGGCTTTTTTTTTTTTTTTAAAAAGTCTGGTTTCTTATACAGATGCATTAAATGCCAAATCAGACAGCCAAGAGTTGCCCCTTGATGGTATGTTAATGTTGACTAGATATATAGACACATGTCATCATGTCAAGCGCTACCTCCAGTTATACCCCCTTTGCAACCAATGGATAATTTCCATGCTAATGACATCTCTTTATGAAAATGCCTGTCATCTGCAGCCGTGCAAGACTGTGTTTTCTTTTGTTTATATATTGTACCACGTCTCCATACCTGCGAGGCTACACTAAGGAACACTGAAAAATTAGACACTGGAACTTAATCAGTTACTATAATTGCTTTCAGGTCTCTTGACCATCTGTGGATCTGAGGGCTACCAGAGGCTGCCTTCATAAACAGTTTGTGACTAAGTAAATAACAGACTACTGTGATAAGGAGTGCTGGTTTACTTGCAGCCTCTCATTGGTCCCTGGTCCCACAGTTTGCTCTGAATTTAACATGTCTCAATACATTACAGTTGTGTATACAGTGCAATATCTGGTCAAGAAATAAGCTTATCAAAGCTCAAGATATTTTTATCTATCTGTGGCTGTGGCATTTTGGTGTTATTAGGATTGAGGAGGAACAGTGATTGGGCAGATTTCTGTATACATTTTGAGTGCTGGAGTTTTCATTGGGCCAAGACACAGATGCAAGTGATCCAGACGTAAAGCATTCATTATTCTGATTTAGTTATGCATTCACAACCCTTATCTGGATAAGTGGATTTGAAGATGAATAACTGAGTTGGCTCTGTGTGCAGCCACATAAAACTTTGTAGCTACAAGCTGTATGGACAATATCATTCTGCAGCAAATTATGTGGCGAATATTACTTTGTTTTCCATGACACAATGATAAATGCTCTTCTGGAGACAAACAGGGTTTCCTCTAATATTTGCCTGTTTTTCATATGATGCTCCGTAGCATTATCTCAGTTACCTTACTGTTTCCTAGGTGATGTGCTTTGTTTGGTCTTGCCAAACATAATTTTTGTTTCATCTAACCCAGCTATTTTTCACTGGATCACTCATTTTTTGTTGCAAATAGGGGTTCACTGATCCCACTTTTCCATGGCCGATACAATCCCGATACTTGAACAGAGGGTATCTGCCAATATGAGTACTGATTCAATATCAGAGCTCTTTAAATTAGTGAATGCAAATAGGAAAAAGTAGCCTAATTAAAGATGCATAACATACTGCTCCACCTCATTTGTACATCTCGTTTTAAGCATTTTTTAAAGCGTTTGCAGTTCAATTTTAATATCTTCCTAGCGAGTATGCATTAAGGGTGAATGCTTAAAATGTCCCACAATTTTTCTTCCACTGTCAACAGCGTTACACTTCCTTGCGATGGCAGCCCCTCCTGTATCACAAGCTGTAGCGAGTGGGAAAACAGTCCAACCAAGCGAATCCTAAATCATCCACTGCTTTTTATTTTTTATTTTACTCACGTTTTCCAATCATGTGCACTTTTTGTGTGATCATCTACTAAACACTACTTCCACCTCTCAAAGTTTTTTTTTTAATTTTAAGATTGTTTTTACCAAGTTTGTTGGGACAGTCTCAGCCGAACGGTCTCTTATGTAATACTTCTTCCATTTCTTCATTATGGAGTGCCCTGAGCTTACTGCTTATGCCCTGACTTATGCTTTTGGACTATTCTAATCTGTGGTAGTAACTTGACCGTTTGTCTTTTGGTTTTCATGTTGTTTTCATATTTTAGTACCCGTTGGACCTCATGCACACATGCATCTCCCTTTAAATCCGTGATCCATTTATTATAAACCGCTATTGCACGCTGGCAAAGGCCACTCAAATAATTTGGTGGCTTTGTAAGGCAAAGTGAATTAAAATTTCACAGGGGGGGAGAAAAACAAAACAAATTTTTCCAGTAAAATGTGATTTTTATCAGCGCCCAGAGTTTTTTTTGCAAGACGCCATAAAACACTTAACGGCTATTTTGTCAAAACGAACAAACAAGTGAAGTGTTCTAAGGGATTGCCAGCATCAGCAGCGTTTGTGCTGAAGCACTTGCTGTTTTAGCCGCTAAATTAGTGTGGTCATTCAGTGTCAGGTTTGGCACATTGATTTTCTGGTCGTGTTTAAGCTTGGAGGTTTGTTGTTTGATTCTGCAGATGAAAATTAAGCTGAAGGTTATTCATCCATTTTCTAGCTGCTTATCATGCACAGAGTTGTAGGGGGGGGGGCTAGGCCTCCCAGTGCGTTGCAGCACTCGCATGTGCTCAATGGGCAATTTACTGACGTCATTTAGCCCGACTGCTTGGATTGTGGGTGGAAGCCCTGCAACACTGGGAGCATTCAGACTTAGCGGTGTACCAATGTGAAAATCTTGGCTGTTACTAATAACATGTATTTTTGTCTATTACTGATACCCTGGTCCAGATTACACCAGCACTGGAGAGATGGAGTCATTGGCAAGACCAAATCATCAGCTTTGTTATGCTGAAATCAGTTACGTTGTTGGAAACATCAAACTTGTTTGAGATGAACATACGAGTGTGTGTATGACCGGTGCAAGGCAGAAACAGCATCTGTTAGTTAGTCTCCCACTGCCAGGTGTGTTTGCCAGGAAATTCTGACCAGTCTAAAAAACAATTACAGTTATTGGGGTGTTTATCGCTACTTAGCTACATGTTACCATACTCAGTAGTAAAGAACACGGAATATAGATGGGATTCATTATAATTGTAAAAATAAATATGTACAAAATGTAAAACAATTTTTAAATAAGCATCTTGCATTTTTTTTATTCATACATAACAAGAAACATTGCCTTTGGTTTATAATTGTTCCTTATTGTTTGTGTTAATAATTAACTTCAAAACACCAAAATTGCACCGGAATCTGAACTCAAAATTGAGTTTAGTCTTGTGTGTGTGTGTATTTTTAAACCACAATTGTACGTTTTCTGGAGACCTGGTTCCTGTTTATAAAAACTATTTGATAGTGTTTGGACCCAATTGTGTGTTGAGTAAAAATGTGCTGCATGATGATGAATTTCAGAAGGATTCAAGGAGTAAAGCGTGTTTTTTTTTATAGATTAAAATTAACGTGGAGCTGCTTTCTGAATAAGATCAAGCAGCACATGCAGGAAAAAAGAAAGCCAGCAAGTAACTATACTCCATTTGACTGATTTTGCTTTGGACGATACTAAGGGCACCTGTGTTTGGATTTCTGCTGCGTGTTTATACAAGAGGTGCTGATTGTTGATGGATATTGATGATTCCTGTCAGTTTCTTAGGTAGAAATTGTTCCTGTAACTTTCAAATGGGCAACACAAGAAAAACTATATGCAGCAATGAGAGGCAGAGGTCTGGCAAAATGCATTCTGTGCAGTGGGTACAAATTGTTGTTGCTTTAACAGCTGCACCTTGGATATATACTTCAGTCAGGGAGCACAGGAGGATTCAATAGTTGCTTATGTCAAAAGTTGGGGAAACATCTGCAAGGTCCAAGACAAAGTGAAGTGAAGCCTCTAGTTCAAACATCAAAATTTAACATGTTTATTTAATTCTAGTATCTAGTCCATCTGTGATCAGTTTAAAAATTAATTTATCCTAATTTTAAGTAATTCTAATTATAACTATTTTTTTTTTTTTTTGAAACCCAGATAATAGGGATCTATCCATCCATTTTCCAACCCGCTTATCCTACAGGGTTGCGGGGGTTCCGGAGCCTATCCTGGAAGCAACGGGCACGAGGCTGGGAACAACCCTCGACCGGGGGCCAGCCTGTCGCAGTAATAGGGATCTAGGTATATGAAATTTTGCAAAATTGCGTTCACTTGTACAATCGTCTCTTTTCTAGTGGCAAGTTACAATCCTTTTATTCTCAGCTGCACAGTTAAATCTGTGATTTTTATCTGGTATGTATATCCTGCTGCTAGCTGCTAGAATAATCGCAATCAACTTCCGTACTCTGGATTTTTGTGTTGTTTTTGTATTACAATACCTGATTGCCCTCAGGATTTCAGTGCTCCTGCTATTGGCCTCTTGTTTTACCATGACTCATCCTTCATGCAGTTATTATAGTTACGCCTGTCTTACTTAAAAGTACCATGTAACAGTTTGCTAATGGAGCATTGAATATATCAAACAGGTAACATCTGTGGCATTGTTCTGTACCTGGTACCATTTTTAGTTGACTTCTGTCTAAAGAGAAGCTACCTCACCCCATCTGTGAGAAGTAGTGCAATAAAATGGCTTCTCGCAAGGTGATTTGCAGCAGGGACTATGAGGAAATTGGTTGTTTAGGGTACTTTGCAAGGAGTTTGTGGAAGCATGCAACATAAATATTTGAATGTCAAGAGTAGCTTTGAACCTGGGTCAGCCATGCGGTGACCTTGTGATCTCTTGGGTGCTCTACTAGAGGAGCCCAATCGCACAGCCTCGCCTGCACACTCTAGAACAGCTGTTGCTCATTGTCTATGCAAAAAATGTGCTGAGCTTCACTTGGTTGGGCTGCTTTTGCAGGCCTTTCTGTGACTGATTTTTCGATGTTCAGTTATATAACAAAGCTATTTCAGAGACGTGAAAAACATCTTGTATCATTGACTCTAAAGACACTGGGAAGTCTCTAGTGTACCTTGTTTTTGGGCTTTTAATTGCAGTTTGGTTTCTTTTGTAGCTAGGCCTTAATTGAACATTTTAATTTATTTTTATTATGTTTTTACTATGTTGATGTGCCAGCACTTTTTGTGGTAAATATTTGGATGGTAAGTCAGTTTCTGCCTTGGGCTGTTATGGCTGCTCTGGGGTGGGCCTCATAAACTGAGTGGGAATTGTAGCTTATAGGGCAGTTTGATCTTTTTTTTCCCCCAAAACTGGGTGTATTTGCGCAGTTTGCTTTGATCTTCCTCCACTATTCATGTATCTCCGTGGTATGCTGCTGTTTATTATTTTTAATAACCTTTCTGTTTAATGTGTAATGTTGAGCTGTTTTCCTCCACAAAAGGGCTCCGTGCACAAATACTATATGATCCTCCAAAATTTGAGTACTACCTGTTTAGTTTAAGTTGACGATCTGAAGAAAGGTCTTTTTCACTTTTACAACCACCTGTTGTGGAAGTGTTATCTTGAGTGTGGCAAGCCCTGTGTTTTTCTTGGAGTGCCTTGTAATACAAAGGCAGACTGGTCACATTAGGTATTGATAGGGTGATTCTTTAATGTGATGTCGTCTTAGAAATTCCATGAAAATTGACATTAATCAGCGAATATGATTTATTTATTTACTTATTTACTGTGATTTAGTTTTTCACACTAGCATCCTTCAGTGCTGTGGTTTTGCCAAAGTACTCGCAGGAATGACTTTCTCAGTTTGTCTTTGGTGCTCATTTTAGAGGAAATGGTCCTGCATGTATGCTGCTCTATATGAGGTATCATGGTCTGTTGGGGAGAATTTCCCCTCCCCAGCTGAAGTGGAAAATTAGGGCTAACAGCTAAGCTGGTGCCAGCCATTTGTGAAGAATGCTCCGCCATGTCATCAGACAGGAAGCTATTAATGCATCTGGATTCGTCTGGTTGTCTGAGTCGGTCATTTGCACGCAATTGAGGGCCAAAGGAATCATGAATCTCCTCATTACTGAAATTCTCCCACCATTTGCAATTTCCTTTATGTAAATTATTTTGCTCAGTACCAGTAATTACCAGCCATTTGCTTGTAGATGATTTCACAATTTTGTCATTGTATGAGGATGGAGAGCATACATATGGTTTCAGGTCCATCGATCTTTAGCATGATAACTCAAAAAGTATTTAATTGGTTTTGCCTACATTGTATGGGTGAAGATTTGGAACCACACCAAAACTGAAGCAGCACTGCATAGATATGTTAGTGTCCATCCATCTGTTTTCTGTCCCCACTTGGCCTATTCAGGGTCTTGGGGGGTCCGGAGCATAACACGGAGGCCTCGGGTGCAAGGCTATCACTGGGCACACTCACACTCCATTCACTCACGCATACACACATCAGTGATTTGGTAACTCCAATTAACCGCATACTATGCATGTTTTTTGGATTGTGAGGGAAACTAGAGTACCTGCAGGAAAACCTCACAATGACACGGGGAGGACCTGCAACTTATTAGTTATGTTAAATTAAAAAGTTTGTTAATTGGCTGCTGCTGTGGGGTCAATTAACACACATTGATATTTGTCATAATGGGCCAAGTTAGAGGATTCCTTGTACGATTTACAGCATTAGTTCTCGGAGAATCTCTTTCCCATTCCAATCAAAATTGGCATTGTAACTGAAATAACTCTCATTGAATTGGTATACAGTCAAATTTAATTGGAACTCAAATCTAGTTGGGACCTTGTGAATTTGAATTGAATTGATTGGGAAATCAGTACCAACAGCGAGCCCTTCTGGCAGCAAAGGAAGGAAACTGGCTGCAGTAGTCTCTTGATCTTAACACAGTAACAGTAAGTATTTGATTTTTTTCAACTTCACAGGAACCGTATACAGGTGTTGATCTGGGATTCCATTTTGAGGCAAATTGCACCAAAATTGTCACTTGGCATCACTTATGAGTGACACATGAAAGGACAGAAAGCACACGTTAGGTTGAATAGTATTGTGGTGTAGGCCAGGGTATGTTGGTGACTTACCTTCAAGGGTGCTATTAAATTCTTGGATAATGTATTCCTTATCAGATTATAAGCAGTGTGGTTCTGCATTCATGCAGGTGTCTCCTTTTTGTCAATTTTTGG
This sequence comes from Brevimyrus niger, assembly GCA_015164015.2. Lineage (NCBI taxonomy): Eukaryota > Metazoa > Chordata > Actinopteri > Osteoglossiformes > Mormyridae > Brevimyrus > Brevimyrus niger. The sequence goes on from JAABNY020000035.1 coordinate 8,124,652, forward strand.
TTGTGCGGTACATATGTCATGGTGCTCACATGTCAATGAAGCAGATGCAAGCCATGCTTTCTATTGGCAAACGCAGCATAATTCTGCACTAAAACACTGCTTCTTTTAAATGTTATGAGAGGTCGGTGAGGGCAGATTTGCAGTTGTTGTGAATGTGGAAGCGGCGAACTCCCACGCATGCTGCCCCGGACCTCCAAACCCTGGCCGGCCTCCTGGCCTCCTGGCCTTGCCGTTATCGACCGCCAGCAACCAACCCAGTGCACTTAGTCGGCTGTTCTTTTCTTTTCTGTTTTTTTATTTTTTTATTTTTTTCTTACATTTTTAGAATTACATTTTAAATGCTCCCCCCCCGCCCTCCCCCAAGATTTTTAAAGTTAGCTTTATGGCTAAAGCAGGCTAAAGACTTTATTGTGTTGCAGGTCAGTATGGTGTCACACTGTGGGTGATTCCTTCAGTCTGCCTCCCCACGCAGGCTGGCGCATAGAACTGACTCATTGATGGACTTTAGCTTTGACCTTGACCGCAGTTTACGCCTCGCTTTAGTGAGCCAGCCCACTCCTTCTTTTTCCACAATGTTAACATGCTCGGGGGGGGGGGGGTTTGGGTTGAGTTTTCGGATCCTTCTCCTCTTTTGTCATTTTTTTTTCTTCTTCATTTCTTTGCGTTTCCCTTTTCCCCGTTTTTGAATTATTCTGTTTAAATAATGCAGGAATGTATCAGAACACACCTGTGTGACGCGCCTTGGGGCAACAGTGTTGCGAAAGGCATCATATAAAAATAAATGGAAGTGAATATTATGTTCAGCTATACACTCGGATCCTGACAAGCTTGTGCCTCTTCTTGGCAGGTCTGATGCCCGGCAGCCGCAATGTTCTCTAAGAAGAAGAAGCAGCGGATCCAGATCTCGGCGCCCTCTAACTTCGAGCACCGGGTTCACACGGACTTCGACGAGCAGGAGCAGAAGTTTGTGGGGCTGCCGCGCCAATGGCAGAGCCTGATCGAGGACACGGCCAAGCGGCCCAAGCCGTTCATCGATGCCACAGTCATCACCAATGTGGAGCCGCGCAAGGTGAGGCGGCCAATGAAGGACAGCTTTGCTCTGACAATTTTAGGGTATTTATAGCCCATGCTTGACTGCTACATCAGGTAGCAACACATGGGGCCGTTTCTCTATGGTACACTTCTGCTTGGGATGCACCGATTTCACTATTTATTTTTTCAGATCTAGAAGGAATACCGGTGCTGGCTTTCTGGTACTCAGTGATACCGATACCGATTAGGGCTGTGCACTGTCAAAAAAGGGTCCCCTCCCCCACCACAACACCAAGTGGGGCCCTTAAAATAAATTTTTTTTAAATGGAGAGCCTGAACAAAACAATATACAGACAATCTGCTTTTCAGCCGGCGTTTAAGACTCCTCACCCTGGGGGGTAGGTGGGGTTGGTCATAGTACTGCTGATCATTGTTTTCCACCAACTAAAACGCAATGGATCAGAGGGTTAATTACGATTTTAAAATGTCACTCTAAAGCAGCAGTTCACAAACTTTTTATACCAAGTACCACCTCAGGAAGTATATCGCTGTCTGTGTACCGCCATTACAGCTGTGCCTGACCGATACCGGGGAAAGGGCTCTGTTATTCTCACTGCACAAGGTTTATCAGTTGACATTTTCTTGCATTGCTAGTGTTTGCTGCATATTTGGTTGTCCCAGTGTGTTGCCGCTGGTGGGGACGTCACGGTCCCCTTTCCTTTGTTTAGTTTTTGTCTAACCTCACCTCACTAGTGTTTTTATTAAACTGCTTTCATATCTCCTCTCGATAGTTTAGTTTGGTGGAGCACAGTTTGCTGCCCACTATTTAATTTTTTAATGTTTTAATTTCAACTAAAGTTTTTCCACAGCACAGACGTCTTGTATTTACTTTGCTCATGGGTGATACAGCTGATGTCGTTACGTGGAATCGGTTATAGGTATCTGCATATTCTCTGCACATTTTCATCTACTGAGAGATGGTAAACAAACTTGGTTGAAATATAGCAGAGAGAAATAAATAAAAGCTTGTATATAATGTGTGTTTATGTAATTTCTCGGTCTTCAGGTTCCCCTTTCTGAATGTGTAAATGATAGAAGTAGATTTTCTTACCTTGGTAGCATACAGCACTGGGCTTTGCAGTTTTCCCACTAAGCCTTGTGCCATCTGCAGTGGTCAGTGTTTATCAGGCATGATGATCTTTTGCAGTCCAGGTTTGTTCCTGCAATTTGTTGCATTCAAAAACATTCTGTATTTTATGGAGTTGGCATGATCTAGGTTTTAAATTTCTAGTATTTTCATTAAATTGCTGGTGCTGTGAGATGCTGGTTTTGATGACAACATACTCACGAAGGGTGTTAAATATCAGCCAAAGCACAAAGCATTAAATAAAATATGCATTTCCTTTATGAACAAAATATGCATTGCTTCATGTCAATTAACCACACATCGTGATTAACATTCCTTTTAGTTGTTTTATGTTGCATTCTTAGAAATATAGATATTTTAGCTTCATTTTCTGTCTTCCCCTTTTGGCTTCAGTTCCTGGCCCTGCTCCAGTCCATTAAAGCATGCATTATGAAAGGGTAGCTTCCCGGGTGCATTGTGGGTATTGTTTAAAATCTACCTACTATCCTTTCCACTGAATGAGGTTTCATTTGCATCTCAGTTCCCTGTGTCTTGACCTTACCGATACTTCATGCTGCTTGGGATTTTTGACTTAGTCAAGGCAGCACATCATTCTATGTAACTGAAATCCTGACCAAGATGCTGTTTCAGCGAACCAGTTGAGTATAACGAGTGACATTCACAGAGTATTCAAGTGTTGGAACAACATCTTGGTCTGCATTCATACTTTTTCTATTTTTGGAAAGATCCTATTGTTCAGCGGCAGGGAATTAGAAATGACGCCTTACGTTTTTCCATATATGTGGTACCTGTGATGAGAAATACAAGCGGGTAGTTATAAGCAGGTGTGACAAAACTGCAGCTCTCCGCAGTGTGAAGCACAGTGTCTCTACTCCTCTCTTCCAGACCATCGTCAGAGGCAGTAAAATCGGGGTGGATGGCTCGCTCACATGGCTCCTGGACGAGTTCGACACCATGTCGGTGACGCGCTCCAACTCCCTGCGCCGCGGCAGCCCGCCCACCCAGCCACGGCGCGGCTCGGGCTCCTCCGGCGGGGGGAGCCAGGAAAATGGGGAGCATCTCCACAGGCCCGGGGGCCACTCGGATCACCGTGGAGACAGCAGGGAGAGGTATGAATGCCGTGTTCGGAAGGCAGCCGGCTGAACTCGGTTTTGATGCAGGAAAGTAAATATTTAACATCCTCGTGTGTGTTTGCGGCGTCGGCCAAGGGAAACCATAGGGCAGAATCTTTTGGTCTGGCTGGGGGAGCGCATGGGTTCCTGTGTCAGTTCTGCTTCGCCCTTCCCATAGGGAGCGGCCGGCACAGGAGCCCCCAGCTGGGGATTCCCGGCAGTCCCAGAGATCGACCCCCACGCACCGCGGTGATGCTCGGCCCCAGCAGCAACCCCGGGGGCAGGAGCCGGGCCGCCACAGAGACAAGGAGACCTCGGGCTCGGCTCCTCCTCCGCCGCCGCCACACAGGGACAGAGAGCACCGCAACTACCCAGACGCCATGCCGAGGAGAGAAGGATCCTCAGACAAGCGGCCCAAATCCAGCTACACGGACCCAAACACCAGCCCTCAGTCCCCTCGAGACAAGAGACCCCTGTCAGGGCCCAACATCCGTACTCCAAACCTGCCCGTTACAGACGGGGTGATGAAGACTGCACAGCAGACTGGCCGCCCATTCAACACCTACCCCCGCACCGAGAGCGACTCTCCCCGGAGCCCCAGCCACCAGGTATTCATCAGTACAGCCCCCAGGGCACGAAATGTTCTGTCCCCAGCTGTTTCTAATCTGTTTTAATGTTTTTATTTTTATGGTACCTTATGATCTGTTATGAACCTAATCATAAGCATATGCTAGAATGGATGAAGTCAAGAATACAAGAATATCCTTTGGCTGTGTAAGCTGAATCAGAAGTCGTTCACACTTAAAAGGGGTTTGACCTGGCATGTTGCTCGCAATGACATAAACAAGCAGGGAATGGAGAACATAAAAACATCTCGCAGTCAACAGGCAACTCCCAACCAACATAAATTACATGAATAAATGCGCAGTGCTGGATACCGAACGTTGGTAATCATGTGCATTTGAATTGGTGGGTGTGTGCTGTCGATTGTTCAGGAGAGCCACTGCTCTGGAGAGGCAGGTGCTTTTGTGCCTTAAAGTTTTCAGGGAGAGGCTGAGAGATGCGATGGGCGGGGTGAGAGGGGTCGACAGTGATCCCCTTTCCCCCGAATTTGGGAAATTCAGGGCAGATCACAAGTGATGGTGTTAGTAGTCTTGCTGATGTTCCGGTGTGTCATTCTACCCTGTGATTTGGTGGACCCAACTCGGTCAGCCAGTGATTCAGGATGGACTCGGTGTAGAGGTCTGTGATCTGTCCCGAGCACATTGCCCCTTGATTATCAGCTTTTGGGATGGTTGCCAGTCGGTTTTTTATGTTTAACCCTGGGGAACCCAGACCACCTTATAGGAAAAATATGTCCATTGGCTAAAATGATCATACAGGCCCAGTGAACTCAAAAACAGGTGTTTTGTAAAAATAACGCTTTCCCAGTCCATGTTCTGAAATATGCCATATACAAC
>JAABNY020000035.1:8134439-8159172 GCA_015164015.2 Brevimyrus niger
CCGCCCTTATTTGGATTTCAGCCACACCAGCATGCGAAACAGCAGTCTTAACTTCTCGTTTGCTTCACTCCTCCCCCCAATCTGTGCATTATATATGTTGACCTGGCAGCTGCACTGTTGAAAGCAGCTACCCAGACTTCAGACATGTTCTGGTGCATTCAATTCTAAAGCACTATATAAACAAAGAAGCTAGAATGCAAATAATGACGATTCTTCCGCTACGACAGTTGAGCTTGGAGAATATTGGCACCCTGCAGTCGTTCATAAGCTGCCGCCTTCTCTGCGTCCGCGATTAAACTCGCTTTCCACATAGCTAGGCCTCAACTGCCATGAGATATTCCCCCTTTGCTGGCTGTAAAAAAACATTTCTGCTCTATGGACAAACTTGTTACTCCCTCTTCCTGAGCAAAGACTGTACTCCTTAAGAACGACTCCTTTAACTTGCAAATCAGGCAGGCAGCATTGGCATTAAATGAAACAAAACTACTGTCCATTCCACAAAACCTATGCTGTAGGTTTCACTTTTGGCTTTGTAAGAGACATTTAAGCAAGGGCAGACGGAGCTTTGCAAGCTACCAAATGCAGAAATAGACTTTTGTGGGATCCAGTGCACTTAGTTTATGGGATGATTGTTAGCTCATAGGTTAGTGAATTAGCTGCCTGATTACAAGTTTGTTTAAGCCTTTAATTGGTTATCTGCTCCTGCTGTGCAACTCCTTAAGAGAACTATGCAACTTTCAGAAAAAAAAACAGAATGCAGAAAATTGGGTTTATGGTTAAATTAGAACTGTTAGGGGCCCTATGAAAGTCATGGGCTTGTAGCTTGAGACTGCTGAACTATTGAGAATTCTGGGAAATTAACACATTTGGTTTACTTGTTTGTGCTGGAAAAGTTGTCATATAAAACTAGGTAATGGAACCAAACAGACGATTACAGTGATGCATTTTCTGTAGAAATTTGGCCCATGTGTAGAGTGTTGTTACCTCACCTTTTTAACAAAATACTTTTTCTCATTAGATCAAGCTTTCAGACTTTGGCTTCTGCGCCCAGGTGAACAAAGAGGTCCAGCGTCGCAAATCCCTTGTGGGGACTCCCTACTGGATGGCCCCAGAGCTCATCTCCAGACTCCCATACGGACCCGAGGTTTGTTATCAGACGCGTAGCCTGATGTTGTGCTGATCAGCCAGAAAGTAGCCTCAAGTTAGGGCTCATTCCCACTACGCGCGTTGTTGCGTTTTCCATCAACATGTGCGTTCTGTGATTCGCTAGAACGCCATACATTGCAAAGACAACAATGTATGATGTTCCCACAAGTGTGCTGCAATTGCAGTGCATTTTGAAAATGCAGTGCTTGCACATATTTCTCTACACTGCACACTCTCATTGATGACAATGTGAGACGGTGTTTGCATGCATTTTTTATTTTTTTTTGCTCCGATTTTGCCCAGAAACACTAAGGACAATCATGTACATTCATAGAAATGGTTACTATTCAATGCAACATTATACATATAAACACGCACAAGAACGTAGACAGACGCAAGATGAAAATGCAGGAAAATGCATGCAAAAAAAAACACAGAGTACAATGTTTTGTGCTTTTCATTTTGTTTTTTGGCATCCCTCGTGTGAATATACCCTTACACTTTCATAATTAAAAAAAATGAGACAATGACAAAAAAATAAATCTTTAAAAACCTAGCGAATGTTTTGACGTGCAAAGTTAGAAAAGGATATTTAGGCGGTGGTTTGTTTTGAAACGCTTGTGTGTTCTATTCCCAAGAATGTCTTCCTCCAACTTCATGGCGTTTTCGGTTTTGGCTCAGGTTGACATCTGGTCTTTGGGCGTGATGGTGATAGAGATGGTTGATGGAGAGCCCCCTTACTTCAATGAACCTCCTCTCAAAGCAATGAAGATGATTCGTGACAACCTGCCACCCAAGCTCAAAAACCTTCACAAGGCATGGCACTGTTTCCATATATTGCCATTTTGGCTTTAATTATTTTAGGCTCATGGGAGTATTATGTACACAGAAAATGATTGGTTCTCTCTCTGAACCGATCACATTGTAGAGGAGATGGTTCGAAGCTACTAGAGGAGGTGGGACCAAGATATCTGATTGGTTGGTCCTGCCTCCCCTAGTTGTTTGGACTTCCCCCCTCTATAATCTGGTTCTCTCTGAACCTCAAATCACTTTTCCCTCTGCCCTCAGAACATTTTTGTGTAAGTAAAACCCAAATGTTCTTATTTTACATTTAAAGTGCTATCTTTTACCAACGACCACTATGCAACTATGCCCCCCCCCCCAATCTGTTAAGCAGATTGTAAATGCAGTTGCATACTTCCCTAACTTCTCCCTGCCCCCTCTAGGTTTCTCCTCTTCTCAAGGGCTTCCTGGATCGAATGCTGGTGCGTGACCCTGACCAGAGAGCTCCAGCCAATGAGCTGCTGAAGCATCCTTTCCTCGGCAAGGCGGGGCCTCCCTCCTGCATCGTGCCCCTCATGAGGCAGAACCGCATGAGATGAAGCAGCATCCGAGGCCCCTGGCCTCGCTCTTCCTTGGGGACGTTTCGTTAGGGAAGCCCAGGACTTTACAGACTAACACTGGGCCCCACAGTGAGACGTGCTGCATTTGGGATGAAACTAATGTTCTTTCCTCTTACAGTCAAGCATTTTAAAGTATGGAAATACTTAAGATGGCTGAATGTCAGCTTATTCTCAAAACAAGTACTCTAGAACACTATTGCCTTTACATGCTTTTGCTCTCCATTGTTTTTTTTTTTTTTTCATTCCTGCCACACCCGGGACCATAGAATGGAACTGGATGACCCGTTGATCCGCTTGTACAGCTGTAAAGCTTTGCGGAGTGCCGCGAGACCTCTCCACAGCCAGACGTCGTGGTCATAAGCACTCGCTCGCTGTAACCTGACGGGTCTCACCTGAGCCCGATTGCACCGGGCTAAAGATTTCAAAATCATCTAGAACCTTGCTTGGCCATGTACGTGATCATTGAATCGTTACGCATCTCAAGCCAAGTTAGGAAATCTCACGTTCCTCGGCACACTACTGGTCAGCTTGGAAGGACCTAAGCCTCCTTCCATTTGTGCACAACAAAAAAATAAGAGTAAGAAGTACTACTGAAGGATTGACCACACTATTCTCATGACACTATGAACTTTTTTTTTTTTTTTTTTTTAAGAGAATACATACTAGCTTTCTGTTATGAACACTAAGCAAAGATAGACACTGGAATTGTTTCATTTTTACTTTTGTATAAATATAAATATATTGAAATATTTTTCCCACTCTGTGGATACAGTGAGCTGATTGAGGCACTGTGTATAGTGATACAGGCTGCTTTCCCCTTCTTTACAAACATAAGAAATCCGATGCTTTTGCAAAGGATGAAAATTCTTTGTCAACTTTTATAAGTATGGGTTTGGGATGAGTTTATTTTAAATGCCTTTTTTTAAGAGAAAAAAAACAGCAATTTTCCTCACTGTAGCACTGTAGGTATTTAAGCCTAATACGATGACATGATCCTGTAAGCATGGACTGTGAGAAGAACGACCTTAATTGTGCTGGAACAACACTGTAGGCCTGCTGCTTTAGCTGGCCAGCTGGGTTTTTAGGATATTTCTAGGGGTGGAGAAATCAATCTACATGAATATATAACTGAGCCATGCAAGGGCTTATTGAAAGGTAAATGTGCACATGAGAGGAGAAATGGGCGTGTTCGAGTTGTTGGTAGCAGTGGGCAGAACTACAACATGGGGGGGGATGCATTCTCAACTGGAGGACCCATATGTCCAAACGCGTATTTATGTAAATACAGCAAGTCAGCTGAGTCTGGGCCAGCAACGGCTTGCCTAACAGCTGAGAACAAAGCCCTTTTCTGCATGCATTCAGAGAACGCTTCAGAAGAGAGCGGTCGTATAAAGATGCATGGCCAGCTCTCGTGAAGTTAATTCTTTTGAATGTGTCCCTGCGGGCCACGCTGTATGTGATCTGCAGCTTTGCACCAGCACTGATCAGGCACCGTGTATCAGCACAGATATCGATCAGTTGGCCACACAATGGTGATTGAAGGGCAGAGCGAATTAGGAGAAAACGTAGTTTTAACATAGAAATGGTCTATTCCTAATAGCTTTATTGAAAGACAATTCATTGTATGCGTATATATGTATACAATTGTGTGTTTGTACCAGCTTTGTCAGATTTTTGTTACTGGATGTTCAGTTTCTCAGTTTATCCCATTTTAATGTTCTATTTATGCTTCAAAAGGAGTCTTATGGAATTTGGTTAAGTTTGTAGAATGAGTGTAATGTCTGATTAAATGGAAAATTAAAATTGGTAGTTTTATTCGAAGGCGAGTGGAATCTTTCTTTTGTTGTGACTAACTGAGGATGAGAGAGCGGAGTCTGTCTGTGGATTCCTTCCCTTTTTGTAATTTGCTGACTTCCTCCTGCAGCGCGAGGGCAGACACACAAATATAGTGGGACACCATGCAGTTGTTCCTCACATCCCATATTTCAGCCCATATAATATGCTAGACTAGTTGCTAGTTTCTTGATCTGGAAGTACAGTGACAAAAAAGGGGGTGGGCATATCTAGTGAGTAAAGCACCCTTTTGCTTCCTCAGTGATGGTGCATTACCGTGAACCCAGCATAGCCTCTTGGTCATATGCAGATACTTTTCTGTCACCTTTATGTTTGAGATTGTTTAGACTTTAGCTTAGCGTTGTCTCAAGAGTGAGCCTTTTAAACACCCAGTGCAAATTCTGTTAAGGACACAGGTGAGTTAGAAAGAGGTGTGTGTGGGGGTGTGTATGGCTGCAAACAGCCCCTGTTCAGAATTTCTGAATGGAAACAGAAAGCTGTCTTTTTAGGACAAGAAAATGCATGAATGTGCCAATTTAAAAAGAGAAGCATTCTCTCTGTGGTTTGAATAGTTGTGTTTGAGGAAGTATATGAATGTCGACCAAAATCTAGAATATCAACGTTAAATGTGAAGTTATGTTCCTGCCTTACGTTGACATATTTAATATACTTGTAAGTACTAAAATGATTACCCCTCCACAATATTACTCGGTTTTTTATTGTTGCAATTTCTACAACGGTCAGTGTCGCACCTATTCAACATTGAGTTTCAGAATTCACAATTCAAAACATGGTTTCAAATTTACATAATGATATATCAAACATTTTTGGCTACAAGTGCTTAGCCTAATGCCTTTAGTTTTCTTTATGCTGAACAGAACTCAATGACTTCTATCATGAGTGGCTCAATGATCAAAATCTGCATAAAGACCAGATATTTGTAACTGATGATCACAGTACATACTGGCTCTTGTGTTTTTTTTATGTGTAGAACACAGATTTATCAGTCCTTTGTGTTCCCACTGGAGTATTTGTGCATTAATTGGTGTGCTCTGTCACTTAAGGGTATTGAGGATTTCTGAATGGATGATGCAATGCTTTCACCAAAAGGTCACTGTTTATACTTTAATTTGATAAAAGAACAACACCTGCAAGCTGATGTTTTTTCAAATGCATGTTTGCGAAAGTGAGGTTTCTGTGTCCACTTCAGCTTACGTCTTTCTTGTGGCTAACCACCTTATTTCCGTTTATGTGCCTTTTTAATAGAAGTGATTATTGAATGCATTGAATTTTGAAAGTTGCCAGAATTAAGGTAACACGAACTTCTGCAGGACAGTGCCAAAGCATAAATAACATTTTAGGTGTAGTAACAGACCTTTTCACGAAACATATCTGAAGTTTTCGGAGATGTCAGTGGTACTCAAGCATTACAGCGGTGTATAAACTAGGGGGGGTTTGTACCCCAACAGAAAACTTCCCAGCACCCTTGTATGCCCACCGTGTTAATATCACTAGTAAAACTGAAAAATCATTTATTAATGGCGTACCTTCAAGCCTAAGATCTGCCACAATGCTGACAATGAGATCAACCCATTTAAAATAACTTCATGTATCTAGGATAAATGATGGTAGTGTTTTCTAAGAGTTAGGCTACATTAACAGTAGCTAAGACAGTAAGCTACTGATTACTCAACCATCGAACCATAAGATGCTCAGTAGACTACTTTTGAAACATTTACGAGTACATACTTAACAAAGGGTTTATCTGCTGGTAAAATGCGTTCTTCCAACGTAACAGATTACCAACAGCATAACCTTTTGTAATCCCTTCAGGTTCTGTAACTTCAGGATGTTGCAAGAGTTTGGAATAAGCAGTTTTGACATGCTTGACTTGCATTTCGGAAGGCTGATCCAAGTGCTTCCTATTGAGTCAAACACAGGGTCGCCAATTCTCACGCTCATGATAAATCTATATCATTCCATCATAAACTTAAAATTAGCAAAAGCGTTGCGGTAGATTGCAAACCCTACAGCACGCATGGCCAATCAACTGCAAAGGGCCGGTGTGGGTTTTTGCTGCAACTCCCTAATTAGATTACTAACTAGAGGACTCATTGGCTGAAGAGTCCTCACACCTGGGTTTGAACAGCTGACCTACAGGTTATCCCAAAAACCTGCATACACATCGATGTTCTGACGAGTTGAGCCACCTATCCAGACGTGCTATCGAGCCTTTCTGCGCATGTGCAGTGTTTTAGGATTAGGATTAGGTTTTAGGGGTTAGGGTTAAGGTAAGGAATTTAGGGGGGTTAGGGCTATCGATTAGCACTACGGTAGCCTAACTCGACAAAGTAGCTAAATTCGTCAGAACACTGACCCTCTGCGAATAAGATTGGGCACCCCTGCCCTACAGACTATTGACAAGGTAATAAAACTTACGTACATGTAAATGTGTGGGCAGGCTTATGGTGTCTGGAACTGAAAATCTCACGCCAAAGTTAGCAACCCTGCAAAGGCCGGGGAAGCTCACGCCCCCAGCCCTTCTGCTCTTATTGCATTACTCACCTTAGATAATTATGCTCTTGGGAAAACTTTTTTAAACAAACGCAACGAAGACATGAAAATCAAACGTGAAGCGAATCATTCGTAATCAATTCTATTATCAGCAATGCTGTTTACAATGAGAAGTATATATCGCTGCTTTTGTGTGATACAGTAATTTAAGTACTGTATTACTACTGCCTTACTAAACTATATTCATGCAAACAGCTGATAATCGGTAAAAACCTAGTATCCAGAAAGTCTGTCGGCTGGTTAAATCTACTAAAAAAAGTAGTTTAGTCATTTGGTGCATAAGCCGAAAGTTTCATTTCCTGTTTGCTGAGCTTGTTGAGAACAAGAAAAAACATCCAAAACAAATGTATATAACTGCGGTCTTTACCCACGCCTTTATGTCACATATTTGATGTTTATTGTCCTGAAATGTTTGCAAATCGCAATTTCAAGTAACAACACACGTCAAATGGCCAAAAATCACGTCAAGTCTGTTTTGTATATATGCAATCTCATTAAAATGCACGGCGGAGTGCAGGGTAACGGGGTGGAACCTTTCTGCGAAACGCAGGCGTGTGCAAAGGGCGGAGTCTTGCCGCTGGCGCTTCATTTAGCGACGCCCGAGCAGCGGTTCCGGAGGCGGCGGGCATGAAACTCACTCATCATATGCGCCCATAAACCTTCATTCACTGGGAATATTCAGAAGTACTAGGACTGCCAGTTTAATATCTAACATTCGTATCGCAAAAAAGGTAAAGATGACGATATTCTATATGAACATATCTTTGCATGTATATTTATGCAAAGAATTGAGTTTACTAAGGTTACATGTATTTTAAGTTTCTATGCTGGACCTCTTCCTTAGCAACATTAGATATTTAGTAATGAATATATCAAACGCCATGTTTGATGGTATTTATGAAGCATGTTTGTTGTATAATCTGCGGAAACCTGAGGGGATGCCGTACTGACGTTAAATTTAAAATGTTTGCCGTTTTATTGACATTGCAGCTGGGGTCATAAATATAATATTTTCTTTTTTTAATTTTTAGAAAATAGTTACTGTCCTGCACTTTTCGATTGTTTACTCCTGTCGCGGAAAGTCAGATTTGCTGATCACTGATTTTTCGTGTAATCTACGGAGCAACATTCACGATAGCGCAAATATGCATTTAAAATCATATCATGACATACATGTCAAACGAAAGGTCGACGGTTTGGGACGTGACCTTTAAGGATTAGTCGGCTAACTGGCGCGCGCTCAGCTGTTTCGCACGGCTGCAATTCTGCAAAACTACATAAGCGCGAGCCTGCCTGTTATTTGCATTTCTTACTACCTGTAGTACCGCTTGTATTCCTCGACTAACCTTTCTAATTAGCGCATTGAAATCGGCAATGTCCTTTACAAAGCTGTAGGTTTGATGTAGTAAAGAGTTAATTTAACTTGGGTAAAACGTTTTTCTATATTATTTCAGGCACAATATGTTTAGTTGCAGCAAAATATTTATGCATTTAAACAGGGAATCGTCATATGGTCCCACTGCCCCATATTGGATAAGAGTTTGAAATAGTTTGAAAATCGTATGAATGACCATATTTTAGAATCACGCTGATCAAGCTGTCATTGATGTATTATATATCGGCCTGGTAAATATTAAGCCTGTCACCACGAGAATCATGCATTAATGACTGGTGCCGCTGGAAAGGAAAACCACATCAGAAGGACAATGCAACTCATTTGACATTCGTGCAGGGTTTTCGATGTTGCACTGGTCCAGAGTGCAAAAAAAAAAAAAACATAATTCTTGCAAAGGATGTTGTGGTGTAGCTTTGGTTAGAGCTGCTCCAGCTGTCAGGCAGATAGACAGTGCCTCTCAAGCAGTGACCCTTACACAGAATTTATATGGAAAAACAAAACGGGTCAGGTGCAGCTGTAAGTTGCGTTTTGAGTTAGGTCGGTCTCTGCTCTTTAACTCCCTATATTGCACCACTACAAGTTGGTGAGAGCAGGTCAATTTTCACACATGTATTAGTGCCGAATTAACTTAAGCCGAATGTATAAACATACAAAAATCGAAATTATGATCATTTTAAAAAGCGACACCTGTGGCATTCTTGGGGAGTAAAATCAATTTGCGATATTGTACTGAACATTAGAGTTGCATGAATATCACTCCTTGCTTGATTCATTTAGGAGGACAAGTGTATGTTGCTGTGCCCTGAATCTCTTTTTTTATTTCCTTTTCCAGCCCGACGTGCGTATTGATGTCTGCGTGTGGACCAGCTCTACAGAAATGTGCACATTCAGCCATAGGCTGTCTCATCCTAATTTTGGCTGTCTTGCTGGATTTTGTCGCAGGTAATTTCCCCACAAATGCACCAGCACAGCTTGAATTATCTACCATGAACCCCTGGGGTTAAATGATCTAGCCAATAGCCGGAATCCACCATTACTACTTTTTTCCCTCTTAATGTCTTTTCTCACTTACCCTGCGGCACATTACAGGTTACAAGTGACATTTAATTTTGATGCGCAATTCGCTGTCGGCTCCATCACCAACACTAGCAACTTGTTGCTGTATCCAGAAACTAGTCAAAAGCCTCTCAAATAACACCTGAAGTACATTAATGTTTTTTTTGTTTTTAGCAGACATTTTATCCACTCAAATTTAGTTTTACAAGTGTATTTGTACTGGTGCAAAGAACCTTACCCACTTTGCCATTTGCTGTTAGGGTTAGGTTAACCCTAACCTGTTCATTCATCCCCTTTGGCTGCTAAGTTGAATTCAGTGTAGCATCATTTAGCAAAAACCAGACAGAACTGGTCTGATTGGGATTCAAAATCTATCTCTGATTGTTTCCTAGGAAAGAACTGCAGCCACCCCATAATGCCGGAACACGTCTCCTTCCGCTGTGAATCGTCTCCCTGCCAAGGCTTCCCACACCAGAGCACCATCCACTACATCTGCGAGTCTGGCTATTTCATTCCTGGACGTCGTTATTCCCGTTGTCGCAAAGGAACATGGGACCCCCCTGTCCCAACCTGCATTCTTCGCACAAGTAAGAAAACGGGCTGTGTTTTCCATTCTGGGTGGTTCGTGTGGGATTTTCCAAACTGATTTTGCACTTATTTTTAAATACACCAAGCAATTTAGCGCAACAGACTGAGATTTTTAAGTCTATATGCAAATAGCTTTTTTTTCCCCTCATAATAATAATTTATACTTTGTAAACAATAGAATGAAATGAGGAAAATAGCTTTTCTGATTACAGATGTCACTTTTGTGAATGGATGATTCAGTCCTCAAAGGGTCAGGGAACACGAGTAAAACAGGCAATACGTGCATTTTCCTGTCTTTCAAAATACTTTGTAGCTTTTTGTATGAACAGGTTGTTCCCATCTATGTTGTAATATGCTTGTTGCTACAGTTACGTCATCGCAATGACTTTGTGTCATTTTCTTGAATGACAGTATACACTTTGTCATTTTATGTGACACTATATAGTATGTACTGGCATACTAAAAAATTATAGATCTTGAAAATTAAATAAAATATTCAACTGGGTGATACTATTGTGACACCAGTAATTATAACCCCCCCCCCATCATTGTAAACCACTATAAGACAGGAAATCCACTATGTGAACAGGAAGTCAGCTAGGTAGAAACTAACCATTTTCCTCTACGCAATTAAAACTGGGGAAAATGTCTCAGAAAAATATTGAACTTTCATTCCGATAAACCCGGACTGTCTAGAAACTGGTCTGGGTCTTACACCCTCAAACTGTGCTCTATGTATCACTATGGGTAAATTACATTATTACTATTGTAGCCACTACTGGAAATTATTATTGATTGCTGTTGTGTATGTGTTTGTTTTACACAGCGGGGCACGTTTACACAGACGATAAAGAAGTCCAGTCACTCCCAAGTGTTGCCACAACAGCGGTTGGTGTATCGATCTTCCTGCTCACCACCACAGCCTGCATGGTGATTAAGTCCCGCCTCTACCCCTGTCAGTCAACCAGGTAAGAGATTTTGCACCATGTATAGCTACAAAAGTTGGGGGTTTTCCGTGTGGTACTGTTTTCCTCTGTGAGTTGGAAAAACATGAAGCTTAGGTGAATATGTGTGTGTATTTACACGCACGCATGTACACAGTAGATGTCTATCTTTTTGGGGACTCTGCATTCATTTCTATGGGCATAACCCTAATCCCAGCAGTGACAACCTCACCTCCTACCTAGCCCTAACCCTAACCCTCAGTAACCAAACTAAATACTTTTGGCATTTTTAGTTGTTTTGATTGCAGTCAGAGATTTTTTTATAAAAGTCAGTATCTGCATGTGGAGACCAAAAAAATGTCCCCAGAAGGTCAAAATAACAGATTTAATCACACTGTGGGGCCATTATTATTACCAAAACCACACACACACACACACACAGCATGAAATGGACTGGTATTTCAGTCGGGGTGTGTCACCTCTGTGCCCTTTACTTGCATGAGTTTAAACCACAAATATCAATATTTTGCTTGAATTGAGAGTTCCATCTTGAGATCATGTCTTGTGTATTTCTTGTAGGCATACCCCCGAGCAGATGGACCTGATGGTGGACGGGCTGCCGGTTTC
The DNA here is from genome assembly GCA_015164015.2 of Brevimyrus niger. Lineage (NCBI taxonomy): Eukaryota > Metazoa > Chordata > Actinopteri > Osteoglossiformes > Mormyridae > Brevimyrus > Brevimyrus niger. Next base: position 8,146,007 of record JAABNY020000035.1, read on the forward strand.
TCTTCCGACATACGAGGAGGCGGTGTATGGGAGTTGGGGCCAGCGACTCACCCCCACTCATGGACCGACCCAGCTCTTATTGGCCCAGGAGACTAATGGGCACAGCCCACTTTTGCCTCAAGTTCAGGTGGAGATAAATGGTTCTCCTCAGCTGTCCAATCAGAGCACAGAGCTCCCGCCACCACCATATGAGGAAATACAGTCAAGATCCTCAGGGGATCAGACTGTAGGGGATGGACGAACACTACAAATTGCACTTTCTCAAGACAAGGACAGCTAATGCCACAGTGTGTTGATAACTGTTCAACCTGTTGGTTATAACTGCCAAGACTGCGACGTTGTTTGCATAGGATGCATTTTCATCATCTGTTTTATGATGATGGCTTTTGAGTGGCTATATATCACTAAAAACAAGTGGCTTAAATCTTTCTTTTGGGTTGAGAAACATGATTTTGAGTGGCTGAACCACATGATCACAATAGTGATCAAATAATAATATATTTATGGAAATATTGCTGTGTATTTCCAGCACACGCTGGGAATTTGAACAATGCTATCCTGTCAGTGATGGGACCCAAACTGGGCATTCTTTTGGCCAGTTAGAGGAGGTAGTACTTCCTGTGATATTCAGCATTGCTGTTGGTGTATCACTTATAGACGGAAGTATGATGTTCATATATGTTTGGAAGGAAACCAAGTGTTGGTGGTATTTCTCTGAATGTGACACCAGTAGTGTGTGAGATGGAACAGAGTGGTAACAAGACGGAAGTGTAGTACCTCTTATGGAGATGGGACTTTGTGTAGACCAGATAGAATCTATGTGATGTTGTTCCACCGAGCCTCTCAAACTTACCACTGTACCTAACCAAACGCTTTCTGCTCCTTTACCCCTGTTTGTCTCCAGCCAGAAATGGAAAGTGAGAGGTTTCATAGTACATGAATGCACAGCGGCTTTAAAGATATTATCACCTTTGCCAGTTTCCTCTGTAGCTTGTTGGTTTATTTCTTCCTATCCATTTTAACCTGATTGTGTGTAATGATTACCTAGGCGCCAAACGCCATGTGGTGTCGAAGTGAATGAATGGACTTTTTATTTCTTTAAAATGTAATATATTTTTCAAGTAACATTAACAGTACATACTCTGCTACAATATTACATTTAATAAAAATGTCTAAATGTTTTTATGTGTTATTGTTTTAGGTTTTTATTATAAACAGCTTTACAGTGTCAGACAAATGTTTTTTTTGGTAGGACTATTTGAAATATTGCAGGAGAGAAGGCATAAAAAATGTAAATACCTTTTAGAGGAAATGTGGTATTTCATAAATAGGTGTGCTCAAAATAGCAAATATATAGTAACGTTCAAGAGAATCACTGAAATCTCGAAAAGTGACAATGCGGTGCAGCTACATCATTTTAGTGTCACTGCATGTTCTTCCAACGTTCACAGAGGATTCCTCACAGTCAAATACATGCAGTCGGGTAAATTGTTCTCCCAGTTGAGTAGTGTGAGCACGCACCCTCCAGTGGTTCCAGTATGGAAGATGTGGGGGGGGACCAATCTGACCGGTAACATTAATGCAGCTAAGATGGTCAAACGCACCGATCGGTCATAACATTAAAGCACTTGCATAGTATTGTGTAGGTCCCCCACCTGCCACCAAAACCTGTCAAGGCGTGGACTCCACAAGACCTCTGAAGGTGTGCTGTGGTATCTGGCGCCAAGACATTAGCAGCAGATCTTCCAAATCCTGTAATTTCTAAGGTGGGTCCTCTATGGATCGGACTTGTTTGTCCAGCACGTCCCACAGATGCTTGATCAAAATGAGATTTGGAGAATTGAGGCCAGGTCGACACCTTGAACTCTTTTTCATGTTCCACAAACCAGTGCTGAACAAATTTTGAAGCATTATCCAGCTGAAAGAGAAATACCACTTCCATGGATAGGGGTACTTGGTCCGCAACTATGTTTAGGTAGGTGGTAGGTGTCAAAGTAACATCCACATGAATGCCAGGACCCAAAGTTTCCCAGAACAACAGGCTGCCTCTGACGGCTTGCTTTCTTACCATAGTACAATCGGGTGCCATCATGACTTTCCTTGGCACTAACCACACTTAACCTACCATTTGGGAGATTTGGCCCTTATCGAAGTTGCTCAGATCCTTACACTTGCCTGTGTTTCCCGCTCCCGACACATGAACTTCCAGCAGTGACTGTCCATCTGCCTGACATATAACACCACCCCCCGACAGCTGCCACTGCAACCATATAATCGATGTTATTCACTGCACCTGTCAGTGGTATTAATGCTACGGCTGATCGGTGTAATTGGTCGGTTTTACTGTACACTAAGGAAAGCTTCCAAAACACATTTCAGTTTCACTTCTGGAACACAGAACAACGTACATGCCGGGTGTGCTGAAGTAGGACTTGACCAAATATCCAATTTATGGAAGAAAAATCCTTTCAAAATAACGCTGACACACATTAAGATGTTGCCGTCTTTTAACGGGGTTAAATGTTAATTAATTTCCAACAAGGTTTTTAAGTGCTCAATTTGACTACAAATAATGTTGGATAAAAAAAAAATGGAGACGTAAAAAAAGATCTGCCATAAATCAGCGTAATGAACTTGACGTTTAACACTTGGTTTTTTATAATACAACCTAAATTTCCTCTAGTAGCCATTAGGTGGCAGTAATAGCACATCGCGACAGATCTACAAATACTGCATCACACTGATATATGTAAAAATGTCTTTATTAGTATTAATGTATAAAGTCAGAAAATAAATCTTAACATTGACCAAGCATTGTCTAACTGTGCGTGGTTATGATTTGCATAAGTTGATCTGAAATCAAGTGAAATTGCTTACACAATAGCTTACAATGTGAAGATATTTTCATTCCACAATAACTGGTCACTACTATCCCTGTTCCAAGCTCCTTACTCAAACAACAAGAACTGATACAGAGATACTCTAGCATGAAAGCATTTCAAGTCACATGTAACAAAACTGTATTAAAAAATACCTCTTCGTTTTTTAAACACAATGAAATGCAGCGCCAATTGCTGCAAAAATCAATATAAACAACCTCCACACTCCTGCAAAACAAAAAACAAACACCTGTATCGCTTTCATTTTCCATTGAAACATACGATTTCCATTTGTTTGCTCATTGTATTTGTTTTCTAATGTGCAATATGACATTTTGCTATAACGACAACCCTAAAGTCAGTTGACTGAAACAAGGTTTATGGTTTCAGTTAAACCTAAATTTGTTAGCCTGGATATGCCCAACAGTATCTATAGTGTTTTCCAACATTCAGCTCAGGAAATATTTAGGTCTCATTTTAAATTTGAGCCACTACTGGCTTACAGCAGTGTATACAAAATATTTTGCATTATAAATTTCATGAACTGCTGTTAAATTTGAAGCTGTCGACCCGCTTACGATTCAGCCCATTTGATCGCATTTGAGTCCATACAGTGATTTCCACCTCGAGTCCTGGTAACGTCTATGTATGCTGGTATATTACTTAAGCTTACAGTTGAGACTTTTACAATACTCAGTTAACTAAATAAAACATTGACATTCCGCACTTTCGTTTGTTTTAAAAACTTGGAAAGAATAAATGCTCTAGTTCAATTTAAGACCCCCTGGAAAAAGTAATATTTGCAAACTAAACATACATTCATTCTCCCATATATACCGTTTGCTATGAACCAATTCATAAGAAGCTTCTCACCTAAACAACAGTTCTACCGCATCTCTGGATTTCATAAAACGATGCATTCCAGCACACCCACTATTTTGTTTCATCTCCCAATGATTTCCTGAGCGTCCATTAACAGGCTCATCAGCTCCCCTAAAAGGAAATCCCATACACATGGCCTCCTAAATAATACAACCAAAAGAAAGTCACTAAAATTCACTGCTTTTTAATAAACGTGTTTCTCAAACTGTCATAACATGTGCCAGTGTAGATGGTTTGCAGTAAATAGTTTTAAACATTTGTCTATTGACATCTATGAAATATCTTTCTGAGGATGTTTTAAAAAAATCATTTCATAGGCATTATGAACAAGCTTGTGACTAGAACAGAAGACCATTATTACTGTATCGTTTCTTGTCCCTGAACTGGGCTTTAGGAAATTACAAAATGAAGACAAATGTGTCTAAACCTAAGTTCTCGACGGTCTATGCTTTTCGAATGATTCTGATATCTAACGAACAATGATACTTGGTGCCAAGACAAAGTGAACGAAATGGCACTCGGATCCACCGTACTGCACTGGATTTGCGAACTGATCCAGGGCCTGCTGGGAGGACGAGGGCCAGTCAATCCCATGCCCCACCTCCAAACATGAGGCATTGTCCCTCCTCAGCTCAAACGGCACTGATCTCTGCTAACGGTGGGAGAGATGTGGCAGGTTGTGGACTGAGAGGCTCACTAAGTGCCTCACTGGAGCGATTTCCTGTCAGTGTGCTGAAGGTCTGTAGGCTTTTACATCCAGTATGGGAGGCTGACTGACCATTGAATGAAAAAGAAAAAAGAAAAAAAAAAAAAGAAAAAAACCCACAACATCTTGCAGCCAAATCCTAGTTGCTGAAGTACAGGTGTCCACTTGTTCAGGTCAAGGCCGAGACACACCCTTTCTTCTGGCCAATTGGATCAGGTGGGCGGGTCAAAAGGGCACTCAATAATACTGTAGGAATCAAAGACACCGAGATTAAGCTCTAGAAACCCAACTCAATGTTCAACCCCCCCCCCCACTCTCCATCCCGATACCGAGCCATGTAACTCATGGGAACCAGGCGGCATTGACGCAATCGATTTCTTTACCTTCAGGGTCACAGGGCCCCGGAGCTCCCCCAAGGATGGGATCCCTGTCGGTGAGGAGCTTGTTGCGATAGTGGGGGGGGGCCTTCTCTTCAAGAGGCTCATGATTCTGTATGCAGCCCTGTACCAACGACAATTATGTCAGAAACTCCACACCAGTTCCAGCAGTGATACGAACGCCAGACAAGTATTTGTGTAAAAGTTTCATGCCTTAACTCGGTCCTCGGTGGACCCCCCCCCCAGACAGTCCACATTTTCGGTCCCTCCCAGTTCCCTACTAGGAACAGAGAGGAAGCAAAAATGTGGACTGCCTGGCAGGGAGCAAAAAAATGGACCGTCCGGGGGTCCCCGAGGATCAGGGTTGGGAAACTCTGCCTTAATAAAACCAAGCTGACACTCACCCATTCCCTCATGTTGGTCACCAGAAGGTCCTCCTCAGACGCAGCGTGCTTTTGCCTCTTGTCCTGCATGATGTCCTGCAGGGCTGCGTCTCCATCCTCTTCCAGAACCCTGCCCAGAGTAGAGAAACAGGCACTATTTAGAAACGCTTTCATACACACGGTGCTGAAAATAACCCAATGCCAGTGAGCAAGTCAAACTTCCGCAGCTCATTGCTCTTCATCTTATTTAAAACCTACATCTAAAAACAATGTTCTGTTTGAGGAAAAAAGGAACTTTATGTCCTAGAATACCAGGGAGTAGTACATCAGTGTCATCGTTCTGTAGTCATTCTAATCATTCTAAACACATTCAAAGTACTTTATATTATTATTTTGAAACCAAGCAACTTAAATTCAAAATAAAGTGAAATGAATAAATATACACTAAGCTTGAATGATGCCTCCACATTTTCTGTAATCGACTATAACAGACAAGTAACCCAATGTCTGTGTCTGACAGTGACTGACCGGCGATTAATGCCGTTGTCAGGGAAGTACACCCTGCACTTCAACAGACCTTCATCGCTGCCGTGGTCTGGTTTGATCTGGTCTAATCAGGTCTGGTTATCCAAAGGCTGGTTTACACATACTGCAGATGCAGCTATTGTGACTTAATTTTCAGCACAGGTGCGGAAACCTCATTTGAGGTTAACACACTTTCTACTCTAACCTATCTGATCAGAATGAAAAAATATGATTAGGGGATGTGAGGTAAGATTGGCTGGGGAAGTCCAAAAAAATACCGGTATTTGTAAGACTGAACCAGCCGACTACACACAAGGTGGCAAAAGGGTTCACGGTGGGCTAATCAGGTCAGCCTTGGAGTCTATCTTTGCCACAGTTACTTATAAAACAAGGCTATTCATTTAACTCCTTGTACGCAACAACCAGCATATTTAAAGTTTCTGTTAAATTTTATTTCAATTACTTTAGACCCCTGGTTCTCACAGCATAGCGGACGTACCACTAATTGCATGTGGGGTGCCCTCTAGTGGTATGCAAAGGTATCAATCTAGCTAACGGTCATAGTTATTTAATCTCAAGGGAAGATAGTAGATATTTAAAGCATTAGCTTAGTAGTACATTTTGTTCAGATCTACTGTTCTTCTCCTGTAATGAATGGTAATTTTAGTAATTAGCTGCTGTGACAAAAATGGAAACAGCTAGGGAACAAGCAGTCATACATCTGATACAAAACAACAATCTTGGATTTCCAAGACAGACTCATGTGGCCCAGGTTCCATAAAAAAGCCATTTGCAGCTCTCATACTACTAAACTAACTTTAGAAGCTGTCACGGGCATCCTGTGTCAGAATATTTATCCCATAGGCATGAATTTTGCTACAAGCTTACAAGTCACAGATTAGAATAGAGTACAGAATACAATGGTGAACAGTGATACTTCATTAATCCCTTTGGGGAAATTCTTTTTTCACTTTATCCCATCTTGCTCCCCAGGAGTCACAGAGACGCTTGGGAGTCACAGCGAGGGCACAGTTACTCTGTGGGTTTTGGAGGTTAAGGACCTATTTGTCACAGGGCCCTCTGACATGTGGCTGTTCTGCTAGGGCTGGACCTCAATGGGTGACCTTCCCATCACAGCGCTACATGCCGGCCATGCGATATTATAGACTGCAGTAAAAAAGGTCGAAAACCAAGTGCTTTTTCGTGCCAAGCTGCAGACATTAATAATATGATCTGTTTGCTATATTATAGTTGCAAGTCCTGGAAAATGTGTGGCTTCAAGGGTTATATATGATTAATTTTCACTTTTTCTTGCTTGCAAGTGAATTTGCTACGATAACCATCTATAAAATCCTGACCAATAGCCCATGAAGTGCTAAACGCAGGAACCTGAAGTGAACCACGGAGACTTCTGGGTCAGACCTACCGCTTCCTCGTCACCGGGACCGGAGATTCTGGTGAGCTGAGGTTGGTATCTGGGAGCTGGGTCAGGAAGGTGAGCTGGAAATCGTCGTCCATAGAGATGTATGGCGCCAACATGTCGAGATCCATGCCGTCCATGTCCTTGAAGATCAATGAATGATAAACCGTTAGCATCTAACATTGAGTAGATGTTTGTAGGTAGGAGAGCATGGTGGTCAAGCTCTGCCAGGATCTGCTCTATCTGTGGTGGGTACCTCAAATTGGCTGTCATGGTCGGTACTGTCCTCTGATCTAATAGTGAAGAACTTCTCCACCGTGTCTTTGTCCATCAGCAATTCATCGGAGGAACTCTGAAACACCCGGAAAGAAATTGCAGGCGAGTGAGACTGATAGTAGGGTGACATAGAAGAAATGAGAAATGAGTGGAAGTTGGGTCGGAAAGAGCAGAGATGAGGATCTACGCAAGTTCTCTCACCGTGGCTGGTGAGGTAGTGGCTTCCGGCCTGTCGAAAATGGGAGAGAGGAGCATGCGGAGCTCGGGGGTGCACAGGTCGCGGGGGAACTCTGGAACAGTGTTTGGACAGGAAGGCTGGCAGAACGACAGATCTTTAACTTCCACGAGCACTGCGAAACAAAACAAAAACACAAGGTACCAAAACGGTGTTAGACACACTAAAGCAAAGCACCAAGATCAGGTTTCAGGTACATCTGGGGACGATGCTCACCTTTCACATCAACAGCGTCGACTGCTGGCAAAGGCGTCTGGAACTCTTTCTCCTTTTCATGGATGTCATTACAGGCCTCCGCGACTAACATTTCCTCTGTGTCCGACTCCGTTTTGGATTTTACGAGGCATGGGCCTTGCTCCATGGACAAGACCATATCTGCTTCCTCGATCCCGCTGGAAGAGACAGGTAACCAAAGTATGGGACTCATGTGTGTTACCAGCACACAACTTAAAATCTTTTGTAAAGAATAAACGCGAGCCGGCAGAATAGAAAATGAGCATTAATGGTACAGGAACGGAGCAGGTGGGCTTCCCAGAGAGGAAAGAGAGATTTTCTGAAGCAGTACCTGAGAATGAAGTTGAGACAGACGACAGCCTCGGGCTGCGAGGTCTTGCTGTTGTAGATGACGGTGGCTTGGGTCTCAGCCCACACGAAGCCCCCACTCTTAGCCAGGAAGCGGTAATGACTGGTACACACCTGGCCTTTTGAGAGCACTGTGGGCGACAGATGAAGGCAAAACACGTCACCCGCAATGACATCACGCAGTGACACATCACACTCGTCTGCTCCTGCTGTAGACAGCGCAGCCCCCGATTAGCACGCCTCTAGGAAAAGGTCCAAGATACACAGTATGTACTCCGGCAGCCGACTTCTCCACTGGATGCCGCCAAGCAGGCATGCAAACACAGCAACCTGACAGAAAACAGTGATTACCTGTTGTTGTTGTTGTTAAAAATTTCACAGTGTCCCAATGAATCATATACATGTTTTATACCATTACTGTGCTGTTTTTGCTGTAAATATTGCATGTGTGTGCTGGATCTAATTTCATTATGTGTGGTATATAATAGTACAACGGTTTTTGACCTCTAGCGTTGGGGGTTCGGGTTTCCCCTTGCATGCAGTAATCTCACGTTATAGGTCATACTCACGGATATGTAAGCTCTTGGTCACGTGATCAGAGTCCAAGGCGTGATGAAACTCGTAGGCCGATCGGCCAATGAGATCATCGGGCTGGTATCCCACAAGCTCAGTCACCCTGAGAACAGAAGAAATGCAGAGAACATGAGAGCTCAATGAACTATATAAAGCTACGTCTCTCTAAAGCAAAGAATCCAAAGAAAAAGGGGGAAACAGCCAAGAATAACAACAGAAGCCTGAGAATGAACACTCCTGTTTGGCCTTCGAGTTAAAAATGTAAGCCCCCCCCCCCCCCCGTCCACTGATGCCTCAAAGTCACGCAAGAGTACATTTCCAAAACCATGTAAACAGCAAACTGCACGTAACAGCCAGAGCCCTGATTTCCATTGTTCCCATTGCATATGACATAAAATCATTCCCAAGCTTGATGCACTTCAAACACATTTGCATGCATCCTAGCAGAGCATTTACATGAACGGAAGGAACGCCGCGTTCCATACAACGCTGCTTAACGTCTATCGCCACTGTGAGGGATTAATCTCATTATCCGGATCCTGAACGTGAGGCCCGTCTGGCAGCTCCCTCCCTTCGGGGTTAGGTGGATCAGACAGAATGTTCTCTTTCCCTTCAAACTCCTCCCCCTCACATTCCAGGCAAACTGCCAGCAACGAAGCACCGAGCTTCGTCACACACCTACAACCGTAAAGCTCTCATACGCGACCTGCAGCTTGCGGCCAGCGAGCCCGCGCTCACACCCGGACGCCGCCGTCACCTGCACGCGTGTGCCAAACCGCACGGTAGGAAAAGCACCAGGCATACTGCCAAAGCCTGCTGCAATAACAGTACATTCAAAGTTCTCCACAGAAAGGTCATTTTGGTTACAAATTACACAGGGCTCAGTGCACACAGTCACCCCGAAGGCCAGTTATACTTGATCTCCCAAAGTCATGTGTACGTGCGTGCCCCAAATCCAAAAATATCTCGTTAACCATTCACACTGGCAAAAAAAAAACAAAAAAAACACACTATTAAAATATGCTTGAACCAGCTAACAGAAGTACAGGAGGAGAATATTAATTTCACCAAATCTTGCACATTAGGTCTCATTTTTATACTGTAAATGAGAAAAACTTAGAAACTATCATAAACCAGGGGTGTCAAACTCCAGTCCTGGGGGGCCGGAGCCCTGTGTAGCTTCATTCTTTCCCTGTTCCACCACAAATGATTCAGCTCAAGAGCTGCGTGGTAATTAGCACAAGGAGGTGCAAAAAGTTGAATCAGGTGTGTTAAATGAGGGGAAACCCAAAAATGTGCAGGGCTCCGACCCCCCAGGACTGGAGTTTGACACCCCTGTTATAAACTATAACTATATGAAGGATCCTGTTCTTTCAGTTTCGGCCCCTCTACCGTTTTCTTCTCACCTTAACGACAAACCTGCCTTTCTTTTCAATAGCCTGTTCTCAGTAGGTAAACGAAAAGCGGCCACTTGTCACGTCTCATCTCACCTGCCCTCACAGTGAGTGAAACGCAGATCCATGGTGTGACGGGTCAGGAAGGTGCTGCAGTCCAGCGGAAACTCCACACTGGAGGGGTGCGGGATCGGCTCGCACAGCAGTGTCAGGAAGCTACCAGCAGAGGCCGCCACCTTCGCCTCCGTGTGGTAACTCAGCATGCGGCCTGTACAGTGCAGCACCTGGGGACATGGAGGGACACAAGTCTATTTCAAAATTATACTGAATAGGATTATTGTATCGAGAAACAACCCAACATTCATGAGTGACATGTTTACACAGATTCTCAATCCTATGCTGAACTTTAGCAAGTAGGGGAAAGAAGCAAGTTAACCAGGTGAGCAAGTCTAAAGTCAACAGACAGGCCACTGAAAATTACACAAGTAAAACCAAAGGGCAGACAGTAAACTGTGAGCGAGGCACTGCCTTCGCCCGATGAATAAGAACAGCGTCAGTGTGGCCCCCTCACTTAAAATACTATTTAGATTTAATTAGTACAACGCAGAAACCGATATCAAAACATCAAGAGCGAATTATATTATAAGGACAGAGAGATAGACAGGTAACGTTATTGACTTTTTAAATATTTTTGGTACCACAATCACAGAATTCATGTGCATCTTCTGAACATCTGTATTTCGGACTGAAGGGGAGTGGATGAAATATCCAAGGGCCACAAACCTTCCAGGAGGCGGATTTCAGGTTCACGGTCCTCCCCCTGCTAGCGAGGGTGCTCTTCATCCTTAAGAAGAAGTCGCGTCTCGTCCACCTCTCCGACTGATTCTTCTTGGATGGTCCTGGGACAGAAGAGAGATTGTCGCACTTATCATGCAGAGCAGCCAAACTAATCCAATCTCACACATCTGACCGTGCCGCTTATACTGCATGCAGACACAGAAAAGAGGCGTCGGCTCACCTGGTCTCCTTGGGGTCAGGATGTCCCTGAGCTCCTCGTGGTCACAGGGATGGACAAAATCATACAGACTTTGACCCAACAGCTCCAGCTGTAAAATTTGGAAAAGCTCAGTATTTCATACTTAAGTTTTGCCTGCATTTTCTTAGGCATTTCTGGCCATTTCCTAACACACGTCAATTACTATTCGTTCTCTGTTCACACTCCTTTGTTCCCAAACATCTGCCTTTTCAGAAGTGCCACATTTACAAAATTGTTTGCTTATCTCCGCCTTCCGGGTGGCTGGAGTTGTGTGTCTGGCTCACATAAAGCTTAACAGTGAGGCAAGAACAAAATGTACCAGACTTTGTGTACATTTCCGCTATAACAACAAATACTGTATTTGGGTTTCTTGCTAAGACTCGCTGCAGAAAAAAAGCTGTTGCGTATATAAACAGATTAGGGTTTAAGGTATTTCCACTGCTCGGATCTCCATTCCAAATTGCTCAAAACCTTCAATCTCTAGTTAACCCTTCAAAGCTACTAAGGGTCTCTCTTAGTATCCTACTAAAAGAAAACTTATGGTAACAATTGTAGTGTAACATTATCACTTTATATAGAAATGACGCATCCAGTTTTGCAAAATTCTGCGTTTAACTTCCAAATTTTTTTTTCTTTTTTCTGGAATAATGCAGTTTAAACCCCCGGCCCTTAAAAAAAAAAAAAAAACTTTTTGCCAAACTCACCCCAGGACTAACACTATCTCTAAAGCATGACTTGGTTCTGGAATTTTATTTCATAGAGCCTCAAAATTGAATAACTTTTGTTTTTCTTAAGAATATGCAGTTTATGTTTACAGCGTGCTTTGGTAACCAGTCTCTGCCATAACTATTGTTATCACTGTCAAAAAAACATTTTACACGGTACAGCTGAGCAATGATTATACCAGCATGAGGGTACATTCCACAGGTTTAGTAGTTTCCTCAGCAGAAAGTTCTACAGAAATCCTGTCTCACAATGATGTCATACCTGCGCGATGCCAATGTGCTTGCTGACGCACTCCGACAGGTAGATCATGTCTCCCTCTTCCGTCAGCACCATGACGAACCCGGCCAGGGCACGGGGATAGAGTCTGTCGGTCACATTCTCCTCTTCTTCCTCCATAGCCTCATCCTCTTCCTTCTTCACCCTTGTCTCCAGGCCTGCTGTGCAAGTCGGAGGCAGCCAATGAGCTGGTAGGCTCTCACTGCATCCACACTCACGCGTACCGAGTACTCCATCAGCACTCCCGAGTACCGAGTACTTCAAGCACTGGTCGGCACCCACCTGAGCTGAGGAGGTGGTGAAGACGCAGGTAGCTGAGCGTCACCCTCATGATGGCAGCCTTGTCCAGATGGGAAGCGACACGGCGTGGGAGGGGGAGTGCGTGTGCCAGCTGATAAAAAACCTCCGTCTCTTGGCTGCGTCGGGAGCGCGCCGCATCGCGAGAGCGCACCTTCTTCAGCTCCAAGCTCGGCCTGCCAGCGGGACAGAGGCACAACATGATCACGCTGCCCCAGCAGATCCTACAATGACAATAACCACCATAAAAACTGCACAGAAAGCCCGATCATTTCAAGGCAGAAGCTGATATTCCGAACAAGCTTCAAAAGTTACACCCCACGGAGTCTCGATCACTGCAAAACACAGATCTAATCCGCAAATCTGTTTCAAGGGAAACTCACAAGGGCCGCTGAGAGAAGGCCAACCACCTCATTCTTACACTGGTCTTGTTTCCGTTTCAGCAGGAGAAAAAAGATCGCTAGTCCTTTCCGCTTTTATTTCTCCCGACGGCAAATATAGGCCAGCGTTCCTTCCTCCGCCCAAGAACCCCCCCCCCCCCCCCCCCCCCCCCCCCCCCCCCCCCCCCTCCCCCCCCCCCCCCCCCCGCACCCCCCCCC
>JAABNY020000035.1:8159205-8180815 GCA_015164015.2 Brevimyrus niger
TCCTCCTCCCATCCCCCTCTTTCCCAACTCGCTCCCCGTCTCCCACTGGAACTAATTTGAGACAAAAGCGTTCCCTCGTTTTACACAAGGAGCCCCCCGCTCCAAACCCAGGCTGCTCTTTCAGCCCTCAGCGTCAGTACCTTTAGTCACAACCAAATAAGTCACAGAGTCATTAAATAGTACATGCTGAGCTGGCGAAAGCGCCGCGCCGGGGAATCCGGACACGCTCGAAGTGCAGGCTCTGCCTCGGCATGCTTCGAGAGAACGGTGCAAACGGAAGGCTATTCATCCGGGCCAGGGCGGGGCCCCTTTGTATTGCTTGCGTAAGAGTCGGACAACATGTAGACCTGCCATATCTACCGTCCGATAGGAGAGATTGTGCAATAAAAGGTACCAAAGTTAGAGCTGATTGTGAGGCAGCCAAAGCAGTATACTAGATCAGGAAAATGTGTGAGAGGTGCTAGGGAGTTAGGGAGCTAATTTTTTTAAAAATGCATGTAAAATCGGCACTGTGGTGAGGTGGGGGGGGCAAAGTTGCAATATCTGTGTTGCAAAACTTGTTTGACAGTTTTTTCTAATTTGTCCAAACAGGTCCCTACCCCAAGGTCTTTGTAACGCTGAAATTCACAGCTTCCACCCCCTCCACCCATTCACCTCTGCGGCAGGAAGCAAGACAAGAAGTCTGCCATCTTTTCTCGCTTATCTTTGCCAGGGGAGTGGGGGGGGGGGAGCAACGCTAAGGTCTCAGCAACTAAAGTCCAGAGTATGCTGGCTGCATGGCTCCCTGGATTCTTAATGTTTCTCTATCTTTGGTCACTCTTGCCAGAACGCAGTGTGTAGAAATGGTCTGGTAAATCATGCAACGACACTTAAAACTGATAAGGAATGCTGCACACTCACATCCCAATAGCCTCTTAACTTATTGAGGGACCTCAGGGTGAAAATAATGCCCTACACTTTACATCTGAGTTCTGAAACGTCTTCGCCATGCGCAGAGAATGACACACTGAAAGGTTAAGCGCTACAGTACATATAATTTGAAACCATGCATATACAAAAAGTACGGGCCAAGCCAGTGACCCATAACCCTATGACACATGCACACACATACCAGCCCTTCTTACTTGGCTACAATCCAAATGACTCACACCATATGGTTGTGAGAATTAAAAAGTAGGAGCAAAAAAAAAAGAAGAAAAAAAAAAACAGACAGATCCAGATGTAGAGGTTCAGAGTGGCCAGAGGGACGAGAGAAAAGATCATGCATAGGAAAGGCAGCCAACAACCCCCTTTTCAGCCAGGGAGCACAGTTACACAAAGACACTGGCAGAGAGCTGAAGAAAAAAAACAAGGCGACGCTCAAGCCTCCAGCTAGGCTCACAATCATTTTATTTCACCGATCTAAGCTTTAAGAACAACTGTTTACTAATATTTTGAATGCTCTCCAGAGATATAGCTATGTTACCATTGAGGGAGTTGCTAATTTAAACTAAGGGCATCTGGTACAGGAACATGACTTAATGAGAACACTCTGTCCGCGAGCGGCGTGCCGAAAAGCACTGCTGGCAGACGACAGCATACTAATCGCGGCTACTCCCCACTTGGAAGCGAGCCACCATGCAGGACTTGGCCCACTGACGGAGGTGGGTCATGGAGTGTAATTACACACAATGCCCCAAAGCATTTCAGGTATTCGTAGTCCTCTGGGCGCTGGTTGGTGGGGTGGGGGTGCATTTTTGCTCCTCACCAAAGCAGCGCTGGAAGCTGATCCAGCAGTCTGTGCTGGAGTCGTTGCCCCTCCCCCCACCGGATTGTGACGTCAATGGCCGTTTGCAACAATAACAAGTTTGAGGAACCAAGGGTTTCGAAAAAAAAACCCGGCCTGCAACAGGCTTCCAGTTCTCCCCTCGTTGAGAACACAGTGTACCTACGGCAGCAAGCGAGGCCTATACATATCCATGCATCTAGAACAAACACACGATCTATTTCCGGCAAGGCAGTAATATTTGTTACACGAAAGCAACTTTAGTAAGTTACACATTTAAAACCTACTAAACACAGACACAATACGAAATACATATAAATCAGTGTGGGGGAAAAAAATAAAAAAGGAGCATATCCTCCACAGTACCGAGCCCCCGTATCTCAGAATAACTAGCCTCACAGGAAGCAGTATTGTGGTGCTATAACTGGATTCGTAGAGGTACAAACCCTGGGGTGTACGCCACTAACGAAGACAGCAAGCAAGTTTTCAGTTAATACATATCCAGTTACGTGTGAAACTATGCAAATTACTCGGGATAAATAGGTTCGTCACACAATTGTGAAACTATTCAAGCTGCACACAGCCAGGCCTCGAGTTGCGAAGGTTCAGCGGCCAAATGGTCAACAAATTTGTGCTGCCCAGTAACCCGAAGCAGCTCATATATAGTAGAATAATATCAATTAAAAAGAAATTCGAGGTGCAACTCATTAAGGCAAAGTAAACGGATGTGGCAGCACGGATACCTTAGATGAAATAAATCATTTTAAAAGACTCGACCGTATTGTAATACATCTAGTTTCACGCTTTAGAACGTTACACAGAATATTTCAAGCAAAAAGGAAAAACAAGTGCAGTTTGTCCCCGGTCGAGAACAACACAAACTGGCGCTTGTCCACCGTTTTCATAAAGGGACTGTTGAACAACATCCTGCAACGATCAACATCTCCATATTTTTGCTATTTGCTCAAATCGACCATGAAAAACCAGTTAAAAGATAATTAAATAAGCGAACACATGCCTGACTCTTCTGCCATTCTAATCATTCATTTACCTAATTAAATCTTTAATACAAATACCGATAGCTATAGTCAAAATACATATAACCAGACCATATCACGTCTAGACACATGCCGAATTAACAACCATTTTATTTTTCGTTCTTACATCGAAAAAAACTGCTAGACATTCTGCGGCATATTTCAGATATGGTTCACTGGTGGCTACAGAAAATAACAATGTAGATGAACAATTTGTACTACTTATAAACAAATGCATCAAAATACAATTACCACGCAACTAACGATAATTCGGCATATAATCAACCACGTTTTGACACTTTATGTTTATTATCAACTAAAAACTGCAAAATATAACATTTGTAACATCGTTAAGGAAATTGCAACAACCCCAACAATTTTGCATCTTTGACAAAAACTTCTCTTTTTTAACACATCGAGCAACACAATCTAATGCAAAGTCGGTCATACTGTGAGGTCAATCGGCACTACTGTGCAGTCCTTCGAGACAAACATGTAACGAATGAGACAATAACACTGTACTAATATAACCACCACTGTTACGCAACATAATGCTGAATAAATAATCGCACTGTACAGTATATGAATCATACGGTAATAACCCGCATATTTTACCTTTTCCTATCCGTTTCCATTTGCGTTGCGCTGAAAGTGCTCGAACACGTTTCTTCTTGCAGGACAGATTGTTATTGTTTAGGACGGCCACATCCCAAACGCCAGCGCCTGCGTGCATAGTGCGCATGCTCACAAAACGCCCCAATTACCAGAGGGTTTCCGATCAAAGAAATCACATGTTACATAGAATGGCAATCCTCGAACGAGAGGGCCCCCTAACTGAAAAAAAATACGTTTTTATTAAGAAATTTTATTATTTTTTCTGTTGATCATTCAGGCAAATGTTGTTCTAGTTTTATGTATCTTACAAGTGCATTATAACTTCAGTTGCAATATTTTGCAGTACAGAACCTCGTATGCCACGTTTCTCCAGCACGACTGTACGTCCGCTGCATAAAAATTCATCAGCTCTAAACCACTCGTAACTAAGCACGAGAAGTACCCCTGGAGAAACCGATTCTGATTAAAATAGCCTTTCCCGTGGACCCTGGGTAGAAGCACGTGTGGGGAACACAACCTAACAAAGATGTCAGCATAATACATAATAAAAAAACAACAGCCGCAGAACATGAATTTTTTTATCGCCAGAAAGCGGCTTTTCTTGCTGCACTTAGGCACCATCTTGACGCCTGAGAGGGTGATCCTTTCTGGAATGTCATTTCTATGAAAATGTCTCATCAGTTGGTTTCGCCTCTAGTCTTTCGGACAAAGTGTCCGAATTCTTGGCGTTATGTAAATTTTCGCTCTGTTGACAGAAGGATAATATTTCATTTTAAACCATTCTGCTTAAAATCTTACGTATTGCTATAAACATCACATACACATTTGAATCCAGAAAATTCCTTACTACTCATTTTTATAACCCAGTTAGAAATCTATAAGGCTGTTCTGCCATCAGAAATCAGCCGAATCATCCTCAATCACTGCGGTTGTATTATGGAATATTATTTAGCACTATACAACGTAGAATATAATTATTATGGTATTATTTAAAAACATGCCAAATACCCATGATGTAATCATTACAATGTAATCATAATGTAATCGACACAATGTAATCAAACTACGTTTCTGCTTCCTATGCAACTTTTAGCCATCTATATTCAAAATAGTCATTTGAAAGGTATCTCTGTGGCAAATCAATCAGTATTAATAAGCCAACTGGCTGATGACACAACTCTTTTTCTAAAAAATAAAGATCAAGTTCCTTTAGCTTTAGATAAGATTAAGTTTTTTCCTCTGCTTCTGGTTTATGTCTTAATATTCATAATTGTGAACTTTTATCTGTAAAAGATGCTACTGATGTTGACATTTGTGACATCCCAGTTAAATATGAAGTTAAATATCTAGGTATAATTATATGTAAAGATCAGAAAAGGAGATCAAGGCTTAATTTTGAACCTCTTATATCCTCTGTCCGACGTAAATTAAACTCTTGGTTACAGCGTGATCTGTCAATAACAGGTAGAGTATTGCTTTCCAAAACAGATGGATTATCTCGGGTTATCTACCCGTAATGGCAATGGATGGTTCTGTGGAGATTTATACAACACTAGACAAAATTATAGTTGCTTTTGTTTGGAATTCTAAAGCTCATTTAATTAAAAAAAAAAGTGTTATGCTAGCTGATCGGGCTATGGGGGATTTTGAGTTAGTGAATTTTTCCACTCTTAACAATTCGCTTAAAGGTAAGTGGATAAAGACATTTTTAAACAACCCCACATCCTGTTGGAATTTTATTCCAAATCATATATTTAATTCAGTTGGAGGTTTACATTTTTTGTTGCGCTGTAACTTTGACATCTCTAAAATTCCTTTAACTTTATCTTGTTTTCATAAATAAGCTTTGATAAAATGGTCGCTTTTATATAATTATAACTTCTCTCCACATAGTGATTTTATTTGGAACAATAAAAATATTAGATATGAAAATAAATCTCTTTTTTTCACAACTGGTTTAATAGACATATACTTTTAGTTAGTCAGTTTTTAGACAATCATGGTGTCCTTTTTTTATGAATTAATGAAAGAATTTTCTTTTCCTGTCCCCCCCAAGAGAATATGCCATTGTTTTTGGTGCAGTTCCTGATTGTATTATACCCTTAGTCAACTATGGCCCTAAAGGTTGTTTAGTCTCTCACATTTTTGACAATACTAGCTTATTTGCTAATCAAAGTCTTTTCAATACCATGTCAAACAAAGATATTCGTTCAATTATTAATAGATCTCAGATTTCTCTACCTGCTTGTGTAAGTTTTTGGAATAACATATTTAATGATATTGAATGGGAAGAGTTTTGGCTTCTTAGACAGAAATTCTTCTTGTCTAATAAAGCTGCTGAGGTCTCTATTAAAATGGTCCATAATTGCTACCCGGTAAATTACAAACTTGCTAAATATAATAATAGTATTTCCCCCAATTGCTCTTTTTGTTTAAAGTCTGAAGAAGCAATCAATAATCTATTTTGGGATTGTGTTTATTGTAAAGTATTTTGGGTTGATTTTTCTAATTTTAAAAAGTATTTACCTCCAAACTTCTGTATAACTCTCAAAATTGTGTTTTTTTGATTACTCTTTCAGTATAGGCTCTTCTCGTTGTAATTGTATTATTAATCTAATGTTATTTCTTGCAAAGTTTTATATTCATTAATGTAAATTGTCAAAGAAAACCCCTTACTTTTTCATTTTCAGAAAAGATTTTGATATATATGTGAATTCTATAGGAAATTCTAATAACCCCATCGCAATCAAGACTTTTTCTTGGTGTAAATCCTGTAAGCTAATATAATACGCTTTGGTTTATTGTATATAACCCTCATTTTTGTTTGTTGTTTTTTCTCCTTATTGTTGTAGATGTGATTGTTGAATGCTTAAAAAAAAAAAAAAAACTACGTATGCATTTGCATCTTATGTTAGCCTAAGGGTTTCTGTTAGCTACTTTTTGTTAGCCCTTAATGTATGAATATAAACCTTTATTAGTGTTATACCTTATCACTATCAATGTGCAACAGTATGAATCTGCCACGGTTTACTACTTTAGGAAGGGATTCTCACGAGTTCACCAAAAGTCCACGGTTGAGCATTTCTAAAAAAAACAACTAGAGATGGTCATGCCATCATTATGTTCAGCCGAGGGACCGAACAGTGAAAGAAATTTATCACCTAGGGGTGTGGATTAAGGGAGAAAACGATGATTGAGACTGGTTGAAGGAATGATGATGCTCGAGTGATGAGATATTGTTAAATGTTAAGAACTTGTATAAAAAATAGTGTAAAACAGTATTGGACACACTCCTGCAGGGTGTCAAGGTTCAGTGTGCAGTACCCATAGGGTGGCAAATGTAAGCCCAGTCCTTAGATGGGGTTTACATAATGGACAGTCTGCATAGGCTTCATATGGTTTTTTTTATACGAAGCAAAACGTGGCGTTCCAAATAGATTAGATTAGGTTAGATTAGATTGACTTTATTAATCCCACAATGGAGAAATTCTTTCGAAACAGCAGCAGTTGAATAGAAAAAAGACATTTGAGAAAAGCCTGAAAAGAAAAGCTTCATCTGGAAACAATTTGTCGTCTTATCTGTTTGCTGTAACTGAACCAAATAAAAATTGCGCAAATCTGGGGTCTGCTCTGGAAATTCAGAGCAGGGCATAAGGTGGCTGACAACTCAGATGAGCCAGCAACCATCCATTGCAGGACTCTGGCATGTATGCAGAGAAATCCTCACTGAAATGCACCAGATAATTATCATTTCATCTTCACGAGTGCACTTTTGGTTTGTGGCAGGAAGCGTTCAGGAAAGCAGGCAGTGCCGCACAAAATCTGGGCAGTGCCCATAAATCGTTACAACCTACCACCACTCTCTGAAAAGCCTGGAGACTTTATTGAGTATGTGACGGCACGGATCCAGCAGGGTGCTCGGAGGAAACCTTAAACGCGAAATGGGCTTCTCGTTTTCCTGATGGCATTCAGTACACGTACGGCACCAGCTTGTAAGGCACCCGGAGGCAGTATTCTCTCCAGGCCGCACCGTGTTTGCTGCTGCACGCCTTCTCGATCTCGGCGGCCCGGCCCCGTAGCAGGTTGGTGCATTGCAGGGCTGGCAAGTACGGCAAGACGCTAACGAAACCTGAAACATAATAGCTCAGTCTCACACTCATTTTCAATAAGGTATAAAAAATGAATTTCATTGACTAGGCCTAGGTCTTATTACAGTATCTGATGTGCGGCATTTACTAGAAAATTATAGTACGTATGTACATTTTTATACTTGTGTTTGCAACAAATGACTATGTTTAGTTATGGTTAGCTAGGCTAGGCTAGGCTACGCTAGGCTAGGCTATGTTTGAATAGTGTGGGAATCTGACCAATTTTCAATTATGTAAGTAGCTGACAAATAGCGCATTTGCGTAAGTCAAGGAGTGTCTGTATCTGAATGATGCTATGAAATGAAAATGGAGAAGGTGGAGGCCTTTCTTCAACTGTAATACACGTTGTAGCATGTTGTGGTGTTACGTGGCGCAATGGTGACAAAGACCCGACGCTAAAAATCAGCAGGGCTTCTCACTGCAGGGCAGACACCAGGCCAGGGTCATCAGGATGTCTCCCAAATAGTTTGGGTGGCGCACCCAACCGAACCAGCCAGACACCAACAGCTTTCTCCCTGAAGGGCTGGACAAGGTCTCCAGGTCTGTGTGAGGGAGGAAGGTGTTACGTGACCTGGAGGATGTTCTCACAGAAGTTTGGATAAGATGACAGACACGCAATACATACGAGCAAACGCAGGGTCGCTGGGATTTTTACGGAATCCGTCCTTCTGGTTGTTAGATAGGTAATATACAATGAAGCCAACTCCTGTAAGACAACGAAGAGTGGGGGATTGATTTGGCTGAGAATGAGGCCCATTTATTTGTTTGAAATAATTGCCTAATGGATAGAAGACATTTATTTTCAGAAGGAAAAAAAAAAATTAATCAGGATTAGGAAAAGATAGTGACTTGTTGGAAAGGACTCCTACCAAAGATCAGACAGATCAGTGTCACTGCAATGGGGTTGAGGTGAGTAGGCTGATGCAGCAGAAAATAAGCAGGAACACTGGAATAAAATGGTATCCATATATATTCTCCCAGAATCATCAGAAACCCAATGCCATCCTCTGTGTATTCTTTCGTAGGCAAAACAGATTCCTATTAAGAACAGAAAATATGATTAATTTGAAAATGAACTCTGAATCCCAAAATCAGCAGTGTACAATGCCATTTAGATACTCAAATGAAGTAATCAGCTGCACCAATGTGTAGAATTCGTCTGGGTAAAAAGTGTCTAGATAAAAGCGTCGACTAAACAATAATGGCAAAATAAATAATCCTGGCTAAAGTTTTAACATGGAGCTAATGAAATATTTCATTGTCAGTGCATCACGTTCTCATCTTCAAAGACAATAAAAGATGTTGAAACACTCCTCAATGAATTGTCATGTAATGTTTAAAGTTTATTTCAATGAGCGCTCTGCCCATTATGACGCAGTTCACCTCTAAACTGCCATAACCCAAAACTATGGTGAACTTACCATAATTGCTTGACATAAAGAGCATATAAAACATTTGTTTAAAAAGTTTGTTTTGTACATTAATGCTCACGGGGTGATTCCGTTTTAGTTTAACTGCACAGAAATAAAAACATGAACAATTTGATATTTTCTATTCGCTTCATATTTTTTAAACATGGAAGCTGGTCAGCGGACAAATATTTAGTTGGTTTTAGTTTAGCCCCGTATGAAACCTACACATGGGACATCCCTGATAAGAGAAACCTGCAGGGTTTATTAGAGTAATTTAGAAAAATCACTTGAGACATTTAGGCTTCATTTCTTCATATATTTCATGTGTAATGAAGAAGGAGAGAGAGAATGCAGGGAATACAAAAAAAAAAGGAACATGTCCATGAATGAAAACGGGCATCACCTCATCGATGAGGAAGTCGAGAATGTAGATTATCTGAAAGATCACGACAAGCAGCAGCGGCATGGAGGGCCGGCCGCGCTCCTCGATCTCCGTCAGCAGGTAGCAGACGTCCACCAGGGCCTTGTCGGAGAGAAATATAATTTGCAAGAACGTGGTCAAGCAGAAGATTCCGCAATGTGCTGTTCAGCTGCCACAGAATGTAAATATCTAAGCTGAGGAGCCCAGTGGTCCGTGCGGCGGGTAAAGCCACCTACCCATCCGATGAACCCGATTCTGACCATGACGAACAGCTTCATATCAATCCCAACGATGGATGGGTCTCTCTCTCTTCCTAAAGCAAACGCCTGCAGGAAGTTACCTGGCGATAGCACCAGCAATAGCAATAAGAGGGGGTGACTAGACGTGTGCGCAGGTGTCACGCGCACAAAACTGAGGTTCACGGACTTTCTTTGACCACATACCCTTATCTCCATAGTTTACCAGCTGCTGTGGGCGAGCCCTGAAGGAGCGCATGTACAGAGCGATGCCGAGCAGCAGGGACACGGCCGTGCAGGCCATCACCAGCTGTGGGACTCGGCCGCTGATCATCGATGCCCGGAAAATGCCGCGCTGCCACAACGCAGCCAGGAGCAGCAGCGTCACAGATAGGGCATGCAGGCCTGTGACAAATCGTAAACGTCAGGCTGGTGAAAGAATCTGCATGCGGCATATTTACTGTTAAAATCCACCCAACTTAATCCACCTCGTCTGCACACCAGGCTACAAACAGGAGCCTGTTTCTCCGTATTTTTTTTTTTTTTTTTTTTAGAGAAAAATTAGCACGTAGTAATATCAAATTAAGCAAATCCAAAATTCTTTTGTTCCTGATCTGAACCTGAACATCTCTGAATTGTTCTTTTTGGACATGAAGCAAAAACAACCTTCTTGGTAAAAATGCATTACTGCCCATTACTAAATATAACTCTATCCCTACTGGAAGCACGGGGGTGGAGATATCGTGATCTGTGGTTTTTTTAAATACTTTTTTTTGGACTTGGAGGAATCAAAATCAATAAGAGAACCATGCATTCCGAAGTGTACCAGAATATTCTCGAGCATAATGTAAGGTCATCTGTCTGTGAGTCACTGAAAGTATGTGTTCCAACAAGTCAATGATCTGCAGCATTCAATCAAATTTACAAAAGAATGGACTGACTAAATAAAGGTCCTGTCTAATCCAATCAAGATGCTTTGGCAGGACCCGAAGCAGAGAGTGTTCAAAACACCCCCACATATCTCCATTCATTGTGTAAGAGCCAATAATCAAATTTTAAAAGTACAGAGTGGGTAGTGTGTTGGTTGGTGAGTTGAGGAATCTGTGTCCCCATCTGGAAGGTTGTGTTTTCTTACCATTCATACTGTATTTTATGCATCTTCCATCATGTCCCACTTTGCCTTCAACTACCTGAATAGAAAGTAACAAATAAATATATTTCACAATAAATGAAGGCTGCCCTGCAATCTGTCCTGTTCTGAATGTTCCCTCCCTATGCTACGTTGGGTTAGAAGATCGCTCAATAAAAGGCAGCTTAGAAGGTCATGGCCATTTATAAGACCACTTCTCCATCCTATAAGAGTGAGCCCCTCCTTCTGCTGTACCTAACCCTCCACCTTGTCGCATTTCTCACGCCCGTGCTGACCCTGAGGCATGGGCTGCTTTGCGTTTCCTTCCCAGAGACGCCTCGCCCTGTTTCCATTCCATTTCCATCTCTTCAGTGCTGCCACACAAAGTTCCATTCTGTTCTAACATCCTATTCCCCCACCGGCCTGGACTACAGCCACTGACTCCCTCCTCTACTGCTGAACAAAGAGAACCTCCCTCATCCACCCCACAGGGATCAATAAAGTTCTGTCTTATCTTATCTTTATGTTACCTCTACAGTGTCTCTTAATCTGGGAGTAGGATAGCACCTTCCCCAGCAGGGGGGGCACTGCCATAGCCTGCTCCTGTCCCCCGTCCCAAGGGCGGTTATCGCTGATTTGAATAAAAACTGATGCTGGCCTCCAATTTCCCACAATCTGCAAAGCAGCTCAGCCCTGCCATGTCAGTGCCAACTGTAATGAAGCTGTTTATTGGTAATGTCATTTTGTCATCAGGATTTTATTACTTTTCCCTTTGCTCATTTCAGAAAGGTATTTTACCAAATTCACAAATGTTGTTTCATGTATCTTGGGGGAATTTTTTAATGGTTCTGCAATTTATGATGTTTTTGTATTCAGTTGACCATCGAATCAATAAGGCTTAACTGAGCTGTTCCCATTTAGAGACTTTTCCCATTTTTGAGAAAGTTGGACTTTCTAGAAAGTACTTCATATATTACAACGTGCAATACATTAGTTTGGCTTGTTTGGTTTAAAAAATATATATTTCTAATTAACGTGGCTTACTCCGTTTTAGCAAATTATTGGCTATTGTAATTATAAAAATGAAACTATTTCTAAATTATATTTGAAGCAATTATACTAATGCCCTAAAATAATGATGTTTTATTTTATTTGAACTGTAAATACAATGTCTCTCTATAAGAAAAAGAAACAAGAGAAAAAGTAAATAAAAAGGTAGAGAAATAAAATAAATTTAGAAAATAAAATTCTATAGATTTAATCAAACAACCTAATTAAGATGAAGACCCAGAGGACCAGCCAGGAAAAAGCACTGAAAGTTTGCTGAAAACAGAAAAGACTTAAATTCCAAAATTTTAGTTATTCGTCGGCATCCGAATGAATAAAAAAGTATTTCCAAAAAGGCAAATTATTGCAACGTCAAAAATTATGTGGACTTCGTACTGGTCTGTTGTGGTGAAAAGAGAAATGAGTGGAAAGGCAAAGCTGCCGATTTACAGGTTGATCTGTGTTCCCAACCTCGCCTATGGTCATGAGCGCTGGATAGTGACCGAAAGAACGACATCACGGATACAAGCGGCAGAAATGAGCTTCCTCAGCAGGGTGTTTGAGCTCAGCCTTAGAGTCAGGGTGAGGAGTCAGACATTCAGGAGGGGCTCAAAGTATAGCCACTGCTCCTCCACATCAAAAGTGACTAGCTGAGATCTGAGATGGGGAGGTGATTTCAGGCATGTCCAACTGGGAGGAGGACCCTGAGGCAGACCCAGGACATCCTGGAGAGATTATATCTCTCAGCTGGCCTGGGAACGCTGTGGTATTCCCCCGGAGGAACTGGAGGAGGTGGGTGGGGAGAGGGAGGTCAGGGCCTCCCTGCTTAGAGTGCTGCCCCCGTGACCCGACCCCGGATAAACGGTGGACAATGGATGAATGGAGGGAAAAGTTTACGTGAACTTATAGCATTAAAACATCAAACTTCATACAGAATAAAATAATACATATAAGATTTTTAAAGCATTCTAGTAGAGTATGTGTACATCTTTAAAATTATTTTTAAGGAGTAGAAATGAAGATATTCAAGAAGATATTCGATGCTAGTTTTGACTTACCTTACCAAATGGAAGGCAGTAAAGCACCCCCTGGAGGACAGTAAATGTCACTACAACCTGTAGAGCTCCCCAGTCCCACAGTTTTGTACTTCCACTGCCGAGTAACAGCCAGGGTTCTGAGGGAGGTCTGCATCCCTCCAGAATTAGCAGCAACGCCACAGTAAGAGACGTGCACAAAAGCAAAAGGACTGAAACACAAAGATGCGTAATCAGAAAGCAACACAGAATTTCCAAGAGACATTAGGAACACAGTATGCATTTCCATATGATTAAATTAATATAAATGATTAAAATCTGGTTGTACAGAAACATATCCTGGACTCACAAGCATTGTTCCAGACATCGTGTTCTTCATTTTTTGGAGTAGGTCTGTTGTTTTTCACTCTTTCCAAGCTCTCTTTAGTGTTGGTGCAGTGAGGAACAGAGATCCCATTTGCCTTCAATATTAAGACCAAATTATATGATAACATCCAGGATTCAAACCCCAAACCTTGAAAGTAGGAGGCAGTATGGCCAATCACAGAGCCACCATGCTGAGCCCTAACAGCTCATAATAATTTTTTATAATTATATTTGTTCATGCAGCATATGTACACTTACGAACAAGGGTATTGGACTTTTAAACTAACATATAAATCGTTAGTGGATGTTTCGACGTGTGAAAATCCGAACATCAAAGGTTAATATAATAATTAGCGATTGATATCTTGCCCCACCTGTTTTAAAGATGTTGACTCTTCCATTGCAAAAGAAAATGTGATGCCTTCCTAAAAACAAAATGAAGTTCAAATATTTCATTCAAAAAATATATATATATATCGTGGCCACTTTATTAGGTACGCCTAGCATGAACCAGAAAGGACCCACATTCGCCTCCGGAACTATTTTAAGAGCAGGCATGTTCAGAGACCTTTTTGCATTTCTCCATTCACTGGCTGCTTTTTGTCCATTACATTATTCTCTGTACAGTCTAGTCACTCTCACACCAGTAGTGGAGGAGGTGAGGGTCTTCCGCCCCCAGGCTGGTCACGGCAGGAGGCCCACTGTAAAACTTACCAAGGGGAAGCCCTTCCTGGACGACAAATTTGACTGAGTGCCCCTTTTTTTGACTGATGATCACGCAAAATACACAACAATTTACTGAGAACCTTCCCCTCAGACCTAATCATTCCTGAACACAAGTCACGGCATACAGGTGAAAAAAGTGTGTCTTTTTATTTCCTTTTAATAATGGATCAGAACAATATTGCCGTTTCTAAGAACAAAACTGTAACAGAATATTATCAGTACTATATATAGTGCAATATCTATATGCATTTTAAGAGACATCGATTTGTGTCTGAACATGTGTCTTCATTTATTATTCTAAAGATAAACCAGCCCTGAATGGCAATCCACAGATATTCCTAATGCTGATGTCTGGATAATTATCTTAATGCCTGCACTCCATCAAAATCAACTCTTGGAAGTTTGCTCAAAAGCTGAAAAGTTTTCAAACATCTTTTGTCTCTTGCCTGCATATTCTTTCACACCACTTCAGACATGCATATTGACACTTACAGACATGCAGAAACAAACACAAGATTTTTCATGACTTAAAAAAAAATCTAAAGATAAAATACTAGCCGTCCAGTCATTACGTATTTGCTTACCTGCTGCTGATTGAGGTCCAGTGCTCCCAGGCAGAAATTTCAGTGACTGTTACAGGCGATACCAGACAGCACGAATAGCCCAGAGAGATATAGGCTGCCCAATTCACAACCATCAATTGATGCAACAACTGATGCAAGAGTTTGCTAAATGCTCAACGTTACGCCACAGTGACAAAGAGGAAAACATTTCCATTTGTGATATGGTTATTGTACTCATTTAGCCGTCCCATTATGAAAATGGAAGTTCCTTAAAAGTTACTGGTCTCAACACATTGATTAATTTATTTTCACATGACATTGTAATTCTCAAAATCCAGTAGGCTATATGTTCTTAACATAATTTTCCATACAATTTTATGATCTTTATTGAATATACACAGTATATAATGAATAGGATTGAGATGAACTTTCACTGCGATAGTGGAAACATTGTAGCATTCAGACGTTCAAAAAAAGGTATAAATACTAAGGGACAAAAAACAAGAGACTCAAACTTCTGAGATCTCAGGGTTAATGACAATGTTTAATTGCCAGGAAAAAAACCAGAACAAACCAGAACCAGAAATCACCCTTTTGCAGGAAACATGTGCATTTCCCACTGGTTAGAGAAGGTTTGCATTAGAAATGGACAAAATAGCTACCAAGCAGTACGAAGCTCTGTAGGCAGTGGAACAGCACATTCATAATACATCGACAGTCACACAGAACTGTACCTGACGGACAGCGAAGTAAAACCTCCTCCCACATAAAAAAAATAAAATAAAGATATCATAGCAATGCGTCTTTCAGGGGTAGCAACAATTAGCTAGCTAGCGATATGATAGCAACAACTAAAGAAATGCATTACGATGAAGTGCGTGCTTTTAGGTGAAGGTGGAATTGCTCAAGTTCGGCTAAATTAAGTATGCGTTCACCTTATACATTTCATGTAAGACAAGTTTGGTCATCACCAAAAATAATGAAGTAATTATTTTGGATAATTTTTTTTCTTCCTTTTTTTACATTTTGTTAATCGTTTACCAAAATGAGGACCAAAGTATATTAAACAAAAAGAATTTTGCTTACAACAGTTATCTCTTGCTGACAGCAACTCGCATCATTGGTTTGAAGCTAGATAAATGAACATATCAAAGATATTGAAAGAAGAGCATACATTTAATTCCTTTTAGGCTTTTTTTCTCAATCCAACAGCTCATATAATGTGTAGTCGAAAATTGTGTAAGACACTTATCAGAGCTACCCTGTTCAAGGAAGAGGAACTACTCTAACCAGTAAAGGTTGCAACACAAGTTTTCTAACTGTTCTCTCTTACACTTGGTCATCTAATTAGTGACAAAGGAACATAATTCATTTAAATCACAGAATAATTAGTAGAGTTAATAGTTTTAATAACAGATTTTCATATACAAACATGTGTCTCTGCCACTTCATTACTTCATTGTTACTGTGAGTAAAATGCACCGTAATACAAAAAAATCATACATGCTACAGGTGAGTTGTATATTGTTTGAAGGAAAAATAAAGAAATAAAATATGTGTTCCTCATAACACTAAATGGTGAGATATCATTCCTGCACTAATTAAAAAGTAAAGAGGAAAACATCACATTTTAGGGGTAGCCAACAATGTGTATCAAAAAGTTTGGAGTAGAAAGATTTAGTGGTTGATCTGGCTTTCTACTCAATTGCACATAGACCTACAGAACATACAGAGTACTCTTCTAGTTTACCACAAACATCTACGTTGACCAGGCAGGCTGAATTGTCACTTTATCACTACAACTTGCAAGACTGATTCATTTTCCTGTTGACTGCGTTCTGGTTTGTGTTCTAGTAAAACTAAGACTGTCTGAAATGTTTTGTCCTAACAGCCTTGCTGGGAAAGTGGAGAAGATACACACCGTGCTTAGAACGATTGGTAAACATTGAGCATTGACCGTGCATATTTCCTGTTAGTTTGGGGTGTCGCAAAGTGGCTGGCCACAGTGCTCGACTCCCAGTCCAACAGAAACTCATTGGTTCAAGTGTAACATTTTGCAGGAGGAATGGTCAAGGAAAGAACGCAATGTGTATAGAATTCTGGTATGTAGCTGCGTTCAATTAGACTGAACAGCACTGCAAGTCCCTTTATATAAGCATAGCAGTCAAGGAAAGTTTACTTTGTATGCCATTATTATGTGTGTCACTCACATCATGCTTGGAAATCCAGGATTCACAGGTCTCGAAACATACTACATATTTGCTTTAATGAATATGACAGTTATTACACACAGACACTATTCCTTAAATTCCCTAAATGCAAACATTTAATTTAACAGTGTTGCTATATACAATATAGGATCTTAATATATTAAACATTTTGCTTCCTCTTTAACTCATTATCTTGATACATCTAGTCCTCTTTATTTATAGGGTATTCTGAATATGTACAATATAAATTACTACAGTCTGTTAGTTTAAAATAAATAAAGTACAACAGTCGCAGCTTTTGTGGTGTTTGAAAAGGAAACACTGTGGCCCGACTCGAAGCTCCAGGAAAGGATGCCAGACTGTGCTTCATCCTGTAGTCTTTCTGAAGTATTAAGGACCAGACAGGAGGGCTTGGAGGAGTGACACGGGGCGGAACACCATACTGATCGACAGCCGGCATTGGCTCGTGCTGCGCTCATGGGCCGAGTTCCATATCCTAAGTCCACCAATCGGGAGCAGGGGAGGGGCACGGCATACATACAGTGTTCTATCTCCGGCTATACCACAGTGCCACTGGGAGAGTTCCCATTCTGTGCTGTCAAGTTCTGGGGAGGTTACAAGCAAAGGGAAAGATAATGAGACAGAGATACAGAAAGAGAGGGAGAGAGAGAGGCACAAGAGCGAAAGAAAGAGACAGGGAAAGAGCGAGAGAGAGGGGGAAAGTTATAAAGCTGTTCACATCCACTGTGACAAAGGATGACGTTCCATCACGTAGACCGTCAGACTCACCGCTTTGCCAGGCCGCGCCCAGGTACAGATGAGGCCCTCCTGGCAGGCAGTGATGATGCAGTCGTCCATGAACACGAGCACAGTGAGTCGCTCGTGGGCGATCTTCTTGCACACCAGCGGCTCCAGCAGCGGAACCTCGTGCATACGCGGGCACAGCGTGGTGCCCAGGACCTTGGTGGCGTCCAGGCGGTTACTCCGTGGCGCCATGTTGATTTTGTCGTTGCTTTTGCTGATGTTGCCCAGGCTGTGGTAGCGTTTGTGTTCCTTCTCGGCCCCCCCGCCGCCGCCCCCGCCCAACTTGTCCGACTTGCGTTCCTGCAAGGACAGCGTGGCGAAGCGGCCAATGCTGAAGGGAGTGATGCCGCTGCCGCCACTGCCACCGCCGTCGGTG
The DNA here is from genome assembly GCA_015164015.2 of Brevimyrus niger. Classification (NCBI taxonomy): domain Eukaryota; kingdom Metazoa; phylum Chordata; class Actinopteri; order Osteoglossiformes; family Mormyridae; genus Brevimyrus; species Brevimyrus niger. The sequence continues at coordinate 8,177,095 of JAABNY020000035.1, forward strand.
CCGCCCGGACCCTTGGAGGCGTTGGCAACTGCAGGGTGGGGCAAGGAGTTGGAGCGAGAGAGGGACCGGGGCAACGGGGGCGGCTGGTGCGGGTGAGTAGGATGAAGGTGGCCTTCCCCGGTTATTACTCCTCCACCTCCGCCCAACGTATTACTACCTCCGCTGACTGATGGCGGGATGGTGGTGCTGAAGGTGTTGGTGAGGGCGCGCGACAAAGGCAGGCGGGGGTACAGCACGTCGTCTGTTAAATCCCACAGGCAGAATTGCGTATCCTGTCCGACTGAGCCGAAGCGATAGGTGACGGAGGTCGTTCCTCCCTTGGAGCTATGTCGGGACAGGCGGGACAGGGTGCTGCTGGTGCGTACCCGGCCAAAGTGCGGCGCCCCCTGCAGGTCCTCCTCGCTGCCGCTCAGCTCTGTCGGCTCCTCGTCTTCCAGGCTGGTGGTGAAAGGATCGAAGGCTACCACGTTAACCCAAGACTTGTGCCCGTGGCCTCTGGCTACAACGCGACTCTCGGCGAAGGACCAGACGGTCACCAGGTCGTCTTCGCCGCCCGTAACCAGGTACTTGCCGTCGGGACTCCAGGAGACGCACAGCAGTCCCCCAAAGTAGCTCTTCATGACACCCTGCAGTTCCATGGAGTCAAAGTGGAACACTCGCAGACATCCATCTTGGCCTACACATGCAACATGGACGCCGTCAGGAGAGAAGGCAAATTCATTGAGTCCCCCTTCTCCCACCGCCCAACGAAGCAGCGGGTTGCGTGGCGTTTTCGTCTTGCAGGCGTAGACGGCAAAGCCGTCCCCCTGGCGCAGTAGGGAGTACTGGGGCGCCGCCGTGCCACAAGGGTGCTCCAGGTTGTACAAGTAGAGGTGCCCGCTGGCATGAGAGGCCAGGAAAAGTGTCTCCGATTTGGGCAGCCATTTCAGACACGTCACTTTGGACTTGTCTATTAACCTCTGGGGAGCCGATGTTCAGGGAGTGGGGAAGACAAAAAATTAAGGTAAGCATCTGAGATACTTCACATCCAAGAATCCGCATTCATCCTTATCACTCTGACCATGAAATGTGTTCAGGAGATGGATAGATGGATGGATGAAATTTGGATTTAATGGGTCATTTGATGGGAAATTAGGGTAATGTTCAAAAGTCTGACTGTATGTTACAGGCACATAGATGGCTTAATTCCCCACTAGAGATTCCAGATTTTACAGTGTTTAAGTAGTATTTTAAAGTTAAATGCACTGAATTTTTATGATTACCATAATAGAAGTATTTATTTGAAAAATATAATTCCACAGACAGTCCACATCCAAGTCATGTGCCACCTAAAGATATGGAAGACTGCAGTAACTGCCAAGAACATATTATCAAAAAAGGTCCTTGCAGTTGCAATATAGTGACATACAGTGGGTGGACAAAATAACAGAAACATCTAACAATACATCTGTCAAAGACCTGATGAGAAGCAGCACCAAGCCTTTGGCTTTCAGAATAGCTTCGATCCCTCTTGGAATGTCATGCAAATCCTGAACTTTAGTGTGTGATGGGACCACTTTTCAAACAGAAAAGCCTCTAGTTCTTTGTAGGACGAAGGAGGTGTGAATCTCAATGGCACTCCGAGCTCCAGTAGTTACCATTTAAAGATGTTTAGATCGGGTGGGCGAGGACGTCATTGTGTTTTTTTAACACCAGAAACCACTCCTGAATTTAATAGTTTACACTGAGGCATTATAGTCTTGGAATATAAAAACATCTTGAGGGAATGCAGATTGCACCAAAAGACGCACCTTGCTCTGTAAAATGGCCTCATATTCACAGCATCATCTGACCATGTGACCCAGACCAACACATGCTGTAGGTCGAAGGTATCTTCTGGCTTTCCCTAACTGCCCCCCCCCCCCGCCCCTCCTCCGGATTTAGAGGAAGGAGTGAAATAAATATGACTCATCAGGCCACAGTTTTTTTTCAGTTGCTCAGGGATCTTCATAGCAGGCTACCCATCGTCAGGCATCGGTCCTTCATACAAACAGTTCCAAATGACGACCCAGCCACCAGATCCAGCTCCCAGCATGCACTTCTGAGACCGCAGCAGACCACTGATTTGCTTTTATATTCATTTTCAATTCTGTACTTTTGTGGTGTTAACCACGTATTCCATGTTGTCTCTCCAGCTCATTCTCTTCCTATTCACTCCACATCCAGCTATGATTTCTGTGTCTGTTCTACTTGACAGATTACATAATTTTGCAGTTACGGCACTCAACACACCAGCAATTCAGGCCCTGTCTATTTAGCCTCTTCAGAACTCTATTTGTCACATATGAAAGTGCTGATTTTCAGAGCTCTTTCATTGCCAACACACACTGCTAACTAGAATCAAATCCAATATGACTCACCATTGTAGCCGTGATTTAATTGCCATTTAGTTACCGTAAATTTAATGTCCTTTTCATGTGTTGTTTATTTTTTCCACCCTCTGCAAATCCTGTCTGATTTGCGCTACTGCAATGTCCCAGTTCTCCCACTTAGGAAGGCTTTATCATTTGGCGAAAATAACAATCACCTTTAGTGTATTACTATACAGATTTGCATTGTGTTATTTTGCACTTTGCAGACCCTGTTATGCAAAGAATCACTGTACATGATATACAGTTTTACCATGCACCATATTATACACAAAAGGGCAATTTGGAGTTTTTCTGCATTAATCAACATCACTTGATTCACAGCACGAGTGTCATTTTTTTTTAGCCTTGTAACCAAGCGTTTAAAGACGCACGCCATGAAAATCACATCCTAGGTTTTCCCTATAAATATATCCTCTTATGTTGCCAATATGGTCAAACCGTTTTATTCTCTCTATTCTTTAACCCATTTAGTCTAACACTTTGGAATGTTAAATTTTTCCCATTACAGCCCCCCCCACCCCCCCCCCCCCCCCCAAGCATGCTACGCAAACACAGGAGGGGTGAAAACCACCAGCCACCTCCTACGGCGTGTTTGCGGTCAGCCATCTGCATCTCCTATTGGTCTGCACACTGTGGGCTTCATCCAGCCACTTAACGCACTTGGGAGGAAAACGCTATTCTTCTGATTCCACCCCGCAAAGGACCCCAGGTAACAGCAGAGCAACAACAAGGCGAACCACCCAGCTGTCTGTGCCCCCCACCCCCGAACACGAAAGCAAAAACACTGTGGAACACCAAGCCGTCGTCACATAGCCTATTGGCCCTAAGGCTGACACTCCTCGATCTGCACTGGATGTTATCTGTGTGCACCGAGCATTAAGGACCATTTGCATTTCATGTAAATACCAGTCAGCATTTTCAGTCTTATTTATATTGTAAGGACACGTAAGAAATGTTATGTGTGAAAATGAAAATATCACTGCCAAAAAAAACCCCAGTGCAACACATAAAATGTACTTGGCAAAATAAAGCTTTTAATCCTGAGTCTGCATTCCCACTGTACCACTGAGGGAAATAACTGCAGTGTTTTATATCGTTTTATTCCGTAATGGGGCTCATACTAGATCAAAGTCTTGTGAACATCCATCCATCCATCCATTTTCCAAACCGCTTATCCTACTGGGTCGTGGGGGGGCCGGAGCCTATCCCGAAAGCAACGGGCACGAGGCAGGAAACAACCCTGGACAGGGGGCCAGCCTATCACAGGGCACACTCACACACCAGTCACTCACACATGCACACCTATGGGC
>JAABNY020000035.1:8210997-8221824 GCA_015164015.2 Brevimyrus niger
TATGACATATGCCAATGAGACATGCACAAAAAACCCAGTTATACATAATAGTTATATATAAACTTATGTTCTTTCAACTGCTTATTCCGGTTATAGTTTGTGTGAAGGGAGGGCTGTACCCTAACAAATATATAATATTATCTATAATATACAATTATTCTATTCCTATTATAATATAGCTTTGAAAGTGGTGCAGATACTGTGTATTCGCCTGGGGCTGCACATCGACAGCATATCTGCTCTCTTGTTTTTTAATCTCGGAGCACATCAAAAACGCCACATCACTTCCTTGACAGTGTCTACCTGTGATCTGAAAAGCGACTGTGGCCGCTTCTGCAGTCCTGCTTCACTCTGCCTCGTCTGGAGCTTCCTGCAATTCTACCCCCCCACCCCCACCCCCCCGCTTAATGCTCATCAAAAAACTAAATAACACAAATGCAAATACCTGTCGCTGGTTTGCTTTAAGAAATATGGACGGAATTGTCAGTGCAAATGCATGCTGCAGCAGGGGTGCAACATCTACAAAGGAGGGTCTCCGGTTTATTATTCAGGTTTTAGGTTTTTGTTTGAAGTCTCTCAAATATTAAAACTTATTTATGTGAATCAATACTCTTGAGGAAGAAACACTAAATATAAATGGAAATATGTATAAACGTCAATTAAATTTACTGAGATGATGGTCCATTTTTTGCTAAATTGAAAGCCATTTAACAACTAAATTACTGCCAATTGGAAGGGAGGCTGTATCATTGCTGGAATCTCACTCTTGACTGGCTCTTGGTGAGATGAGAGTCCATGTGACGATATACGACAAAACTCCTAGACTGTCCTCCTGGAGTATGTAGAAGGCAGCTTCAGGGAGGGAAAGCTGATGTTTGTCGTCTCAATATTTGGCCCATATTTTCTGTGCAGCCGATAACCACTTTGCCTCGAAGGTCAGACAGAGTGACTTCAGAGGCCATAATATATCGTGATGATGAATAGATGTTGAGGAACTTAATCTCCTGCTTTACTGACAGAGTCTTGAACATGAACTAAGACTTTTCAGATGAGGAAATAAAACCGAAAAGATGTGGCATAAATGTAGCACGATTTATGACAACAAGGGTCATCTTCTCGAAGGGCCAATTAGCAAACTGCTTCAAGCCCCCCCAAAACAAACTGAATTTGGTGAGGGGCTTAGAAGCTAGCCTAGGATATCTCATGTTCTTCAGCTAGCACTGATTGTAGCCATCGATCGTCACAAGTGTCAAATGCATTTTGGCAAATGATCAACTGCGTCTACTCACTTTATACATGTGGACAGATGACAAACTGGATTTTCTTAACCTGTACATGTCCTCCTTTGAAGGAAGTAGTTCTGAATGCCACAGAACCACTACAATTTAAATGGCGGATTAAAGTGATTAGACTGTTTGGGTACCTAATGTTATGTGGGGTGAGTTTCCTGAAGCCTTCTTAATGCCATGTGGTTCATAAGTTCTGCCTGAGGGACTCTGTCCTGCCTGCTCTGTCCACTCTGAGGAAAACAAACCACTGCTAAAATCCAAAATAACATTCAATGGTCTCTATGAAATAATTCTTGTTCTAATCTGTTTTGCTTTTCAAGTACAGTCAGTCTCTCCTGACCAGATGCAGAATAAAATAGTATACTTACTAGATGAATTAACATGGGATCAGTATGTAACTAACACTTTCTGGTTAATTAATGCATTAAGTAAGAGTATAATACCATGTTATTTGTGTTCCCATGGATGCAGTGTTACTCATTTGCTTTGGCTTTTCAGTTGCTCATGCAATTTCCAGATTTTCAAACAGGGAAACTCATACGCGTGAATGATAGTTGTGTTCTGGATATCTCTTTGCATGTCATTGAAACAGTGGATGAGAACATTTGCAGGTACAGGATATACTGCAGCTTTCAGTTCTCATGAGAGATCTCAATGGAGGGAGTATCCTCAGTTTGTATAGGTACTGAATATGAAAATAAGTTAGTAAAATAAGTTTAGTAGTTGTGCAGATACGGTTGTGGGGTTTCTTTGCTTTTACATTCACCCAACTTTGACCCTAAGAAGAAGTTGGCTAAGCAGTTTGCACCATTAACTCACACCTCCACATTGTGGGTTTGATTCCTGGTCTGTGTTTGGAGTTCTCTGGTTCCCTCTCACAGTTTTGGTGAGAAGAATGGTGTCTGGTGTGACTGGTGTGACTGGTGTCTCTAATATGTCCGTAGTATGTTAGCATGATATAAGACCCATTGGATAAGCAGTTATACTGTAGGTAATTCATGAATGGTTCTCAGGGGGAAAAAATCTGGTTTATTTCTTACCAAACTTGAAATGAAAACAAAAAAATAAACCACATATTTATCAAAGAATAATGCATGGCTAGCTTGCACAATGGAAGTGATTTGTATAGGGTTAACTAGAAAATAAATGTAAAAACCACATAAAGGCAAATAACATTTTCATAGAGAAGATGAAAAGAATTCATTGAAGACCAATTACATTTTTAGTTGGGTTTCATAATATTCTTCAGAGAATTGTGTTACCAATACTATGCATATAAACCAGCATGACTAAAATTGTGGATTGAACTTGTGATTGTGGATTGACTAAAATTGTGAATGAGAACAGAGAAACATGGTGTTTAACCTACATCTTACCATTACTAGTATTAATACTGAGAAATGACCGGTAACTAAATGCAAAGATGTTGCTTCAGTTATTTGAATTGCTTTTCAAATGTTCAGCCATCTGAACTAAATCATCCATGAACTGTACTTCATTAAATGTGAACTGGGACAAAACTCACACTACACAGGTTGGTCTGTCACCATGTTAATCTATGGTCTTTGAGCTTAAGGTGGTACTCAAAAAAACATTAGGTGAGATGAGAATTCTTAAGGCGGCCCCAAAGAATGGCTACTTCCCTGTATCAAAACAAGCTAGTTGAAGTGCTGTGGGTTTTTTTTTTCATGCGTATTCAAATGGGTAGAGATTTCTAAAACTTCTGTTTCTTTTTAATGTCAATATTGTTAAAAAAAAAACCCATAGGGACCTTCATGGTGACTCAACAGCGTGTGACACACATATGTCAGGATGAGATGACCAAGTACCTTCAAACCTGGCAAAACAAAGTAAAAATAAAAGCCACCCCTTCAGAGTTTTTTCTCTGCTTGACATGTTGGTTAAATGCCCGGGCGTTTTCCTGCATTGTGTTTCAGACAATGTGTGGGTATCACTATGGTTGCAGTTTTCAAGCAACTGCTTTTGTAAAATGGGCCAATGTGGGAAGGTTGCATTTTTTCCCCACATTTATTAAATATAAATAAATATTTCTGAATTCCTAGGAAAATTCAGCAGCAAATAAAATGACGGTGGAGACCGGCTGCCCAGTGGCGCTGATGGACTCGCATGACAGAACCGTGTCAGTATTGCTAAGCAACATATTAATCTAGCAAAGTGAAATGAAGGACATAAGTAGCACAGAGAAACATCTCTCTGCATATACTGAAGAAAGACAATTATTATGGGATCTTTCACTTCTCTATTTTCATCATACATCACGTTGCTAAATGGGGCACATAGTAACTCTTTTTTTTTAAACAATAAATCATTTCCCACCTAGGAGGAGGAAACTGAAAAACAACGCTATAGTAAGTCAGGGCTATGATGACACTGTAATGTTTAGAGTACATTTCACTGCATGAACAGAATTATTAAAATTCCTTATAGCTCTTCCAAGCTTCTACACCTTAAAAATACTGTGATATCTCAAGACATCAGTTGTAGCACCACCAGGGTTGCAACTAACAAGAACAAAGACTGTTTTTTTTAAATAAACCACTGCTACAATTTAAAATAACCTTCAGTGGTGCCCAGTGCTTCTTGTTTTAAACGGTTTTGCTCTTTGAATCCCCACCCCCCCCCCCCGGCGCCTCAGGGCCTCAAATATAAAAGAGCTTCAACTAACCCTGATAAATAAAATGTGAAGGACCCAATCCAAGGGCGTAGATTCAGGGGGCGCCAGCAGGGACCCGTTGCAAAAAACACAGTGGGGGCACCATGTGTTTTTTTTTTTTTTTTTTTTTTTGGGGGGGGGGGGGGGTTATCCTGCAGCCAAACTTGTGTTTTTGCCTCCACCCCACAGTGAGCATTTTTTTTACCAAATACAATGAAGGGGCAGTGAAGGCAACAGGCAACATGGCTTCAGCTTACGAAGAGCAAAAGCTGTTGTGGGTGAATTAAAACGGTTGTTGTGCTTTTTCAGTTTTAGACATTGATCTCTGCAATGTGTGGATCTATAAAAACGTTGATTCTTTTAGATTTGAAAACCACCTCAGCCTATTCGCTGAAACAAAGAAGCAGTTCAAAAGAACAATTTGTTCCTGAATCGGACATCAATGTCATTCACTTGATTGCAAGTAGTGTTTCTTGCTAAGACCAATGCGCAACGCTTTTCTCTCCGACTGAAAACCGCGCCAATACAAATGCAATTCCACAATTTGATTTGGGTACTAATAACCAATTTCATTAGAACAGGTTCCTGCTGTGACATCCCGCGTCGTAGCAGGCCTGATTGTAGTTTAATAAAATATAGCCCATTTTAACACAAGAACATAAGCAGTGCCCTTTATATAAAGGAGTAGGTCTATGATATTACAAGAACCAAATCTTAGTTTCACATCACAGTCTTTTACTCATTTAATCTTTGTATTACGACAGCTAGTATCAGAACAGAGTAAGCCTGTCACCAAAGTTTCATGGCTCCATTTTTTTTGGGGGGCTGCGATTATCAACATCCTAAGCGCTCTCAAAAGTAAGAACAACCTTTGTGTGCTTTTGCCATCGCTGGCCAGCTAAAAGGTGTCTGTGTCTCTTAAGAGGAAGCACGCTCCACATCCCCCTAATTTGCATCTGCTATGCACTGCACATTCTCAAGAACATGGCAGCTGTGGAGACTGCCGCTTCCTAGCCATGTGGAACAAAGCGTCCAGTGCTTCTGCAGTGTCGCAGTGACATTCGGTGCACGTCGCCGTGGCACAGTGTAAAATAAAAGGTGATCACTGGCACACACATCTCTTCTTCTACAACCCTGGAAGTCACTGGACATTAATCTGCAGCTGCGTCTGCTTGTAGAAGACTAAGTGGGAACTTAGAGAAATACATTTTCATGTTTTCCTTATTTATTAGATTAGCTTCTCGGTAAAAATAGAAAGCGTTTACATCCAGCTCATATGAGAAGATTGCTATCAAAATTATAACTTCCTGTTCAGGAGGTCCTGGTTCACAGGTCTGCGTGCGCATTCTCTGGCCATTTTAAACCAAAGATAATATTTGACTAGATGTGAAATTAATGCAATTCATCAATAGTCCAACGCAACCTTCTCAGTTGCTGCACTACTCCACATAAATTCACACGCATAGCTATGTTTTAATCATGTTTTCAAGGTATATCATGAGAAAAGACAGACTCATAATATTCATCAAGCTGGATACATGTTTATCATTTACAGAGGCAGAACAAATACAAAACATGTTTACTTTCAATACTGTAAAGGGCTTCAATGCTTGTTTAAACATCACATCCATGACCCTGGTGCAGAGCAAATGAGGTATGAAAAGAGTGACTTCAAACTGCAAAACAATTCTTCTTACTTTAGCCTCAACTGTGCATGATACAGTGTACAGTATCTACAATCAGACATGAGTGAATTTTTTTTTTCATACTTGGGAGTAATGAAAAAAGTATCTAAACACATAATTCACCAGATACAGTGATTCATCAGAATAACCAAAACTAAAATTGTTTGTGTCATAAAACAGTACCCTGACAGCATCATATAAAGTTTTAAATTTGTACTGAAGTCAAAATACACTGTAAAAATTGTCTTCTTAGGATAATATTCAGAGTAAGTATTTATGAGTTGTTTTAGAAAATCGTATATTCGCAATAAACTCGAGATATGAATCTTTGCACAGTTTTGTGAAGATAAACTCGATGCCGACATTTTAAATGGCTCGAACTTAACGTTGAAGAAATCTGCGCTGAAAAGTCACTCGGAAGCCTTTAGAAATGAAGGGTTCTCACGCTATCATCGGCGACACAGACGCAGGCATTTCCCTCCACCTCTGGGGCTTTTACGGTTTTCCCCATCTCTCACATCGGAGACCAAACCCAAGGCTCAGCTGCGCCGCTTATCTGAACTGTCCGGGCAGCACCGGTACTTCGAACCAAACTAACAGGATGCCAGATGATAAAAGGGTCGGGTATCGAGCCCTCATGCCTCAGTTGGCGATTTACCTTATAGACTTCTCCATAGGTGCCTCCGCCAACTCGCAAAAGGATTTCAAAGTCATCCTGGGGGTTTCTGGTGGAGATATCCAGCGCGGCGCGGTTCTGAGAGTCCATCACTGCTGGGGCATGGCAATGACTCTTGCTCCTCGCTGCACACAGGCTTACATACGCACCTTCCTGTCTCTCTTGCACCCAAGCTCCCTCCCTTTCTGCTCGCTCACTCTCCCTCTCATGCCATGAGTGACTCATTTACATTAATACTGGTTTTATTTCCTGTTGGGTGTTCCTGTGTGAGGGTGCGCGCGTACGGCATCTCTCTCTCGTTTTTGGTACCTGTGTACGCAGTTGCAATATCCTTGGCCTTAATACGTGTGCATCTCCGTTTGCCTGCAGAAGCCATGCAAACAGAATGAAGTTGCACGGTTGTCCTACTTTCTGGGCCACATCTTTAAAATGTGACTAACATCCTGTATTGCGATTTACGCTCGCGATCTCGTTGACGTAAAAAACAAATGCCTTTGAAAGGCCCCTTCGCAGCTGTTACCTGAATTGCTTTGAAATGTTTTTGAGTTTGTCGAGTAACCAACTCGATTAATATCATGTGGAAATATGATTTTTTTTTTTATTTAGAATGACATGTGGCTGTGTTGGGATGAGATTCTTCTTTCATTGAAGGGACAGAAATAATCACCAAGAGTGACAATGGACTGGTGTTAGCAAAATGAGAAAACAGTTTATTTTTTTAAAATTCATTATAGAAAACCCACTATGTATAGCTATAGCCACAAGTTTGGTACAGAATTAGGAACCATTGCTGGGGGAAAAATAATCCAATAAAACTCCAATCCAATGGGTGGTGGCTCTGAAGGTAGGGATCTATGCTGGTAATTGGAAGGTTGCTGGTTCAAATTCCATGAATGCCCAGAGTGACTGAGCAAGGCCCTCGATCTGCAATTGCTTCATTATGATGTTAATCTACACCCAGCCCAGTAAGGAGGTCCTCCAACTTACAGGGAGTGACTTGGGGGTTGGTGGCAGTAACAGGATTGGGATTCTGGCCACCAGAAACAAAACTTCACAATAGTGCATTTGGGCTGGGGTGTTGCATGGCAGCACTCAGGTTCTTGGGTGTGGCAATGTGCCATAATCAGTGCATGCTCCTTATATATATATATATATATATATATATAGTCCAGTTATACCATTATACACACAATTCTGTAAATGTTTCTCAGATTTTCTCAGTTTCTCAGGCTTTCTCCCAATAAGAATTTTTGTGTTTCTTGGGGGGAAATTAATTGATTAGGTTGTTTGAGTAAGAAATTAACTACCTCTATGCTACTTTAGCTCAAATCACGATGGGGAACTACTTACTTTAAACACAAGGGGGTGCCACTTCACAGGACGGGAAATGCAAACGTTGCCGCAATGGCAGGTTTGTGCTTCTGTTGCTGCACACGTCCTGGTGACCCACTAAGGTCCAGATGCTGGGAGGCCTTACAAAATTCTTCCTTGTGTCTGGCTGGGGATGCTGTATCTTTCGAGTGTTCCGGGACGGTGTACTGGATTTCAGGGAGTAGTTTGCAGTCCCTGCTTGAACCTCTGATGCTGTGGCCTGGTATCACACTATCTGTAGGTCATCTGGACCAGTACAGAACCAAAAGAAGGCTCTCCAGGAACCACAAAAATCCTGTGCCTTGGTCGAGTACATGTGTGGTAGAAAGCATCCGGCAACTGCTGAGGTACCTCACAGGTTCCTACCCATTGCCGGGTAACTTGGGGCACAATCAGCCTCTTCCTCTGGGGGTTATACAACCACACCCTCAACCTTGTCTCCAAGTATGTAACTTGGCTCTGGTCATCATAGATCCTCTTCTGTCCACCACCAGGCACACCCAACACTGAAGCACAAACTGTCATCCTTCTTCCTCACCAAGACTGCTGGCGCTAAGCATGGGTTGGTTCAGTGATCCTCCTCCATCTTCAATCCCTCAGAGCTCTGCTTCCACAAGGCTGTCACTGCCTCCCTGGTGACGTGTTGCTGGTTTTTTTTTTATGTTGCTGACTGGATAGTCTTTTGTCCCTGACCAGTCCCTGACCAGTCCTCTATACCTATGCCTGGCCATTGTTTTCCCTGGGTCAAGGTTCAACTATTGCTTCCACCAAGCCTTGGATAAATTACAATGGAGATCATCCATCCCACTCCTGACATCAAATGGGTAGGTTAGGCACTGAACTCTACTTTGACCCTACTCTAGCTTAACTCACAGTGGGGAACTATTTACATTAAACACAAGGGGGGGAGGGGAGACACTTTGCATGATGGGAAATGCAAATGTCACCACAGTGCCAGGTTAGCGCCTCTGGCCTTAAAGTTGCTTGCCTGTTTATATTACATTAACCACTTATCTGGAAGAAGAATGGAATGAACTTGGTGCCTCTCACAGGGAGGCTGGGAACTCAGATGGGATGCAAGTCCATCACAGGGTACACACTTTCATTATGGGTAAAACAGTCTCACATGTTCAACCAACCATGTGGAGAATGTGCAAACGCCACACACACAGATCTGGGGGCAGGATCTAACTTGCAACCAGTGCTAACCAGTGTGCTGCCCTCATTTCTCACTATTCTCCTGCCCTAATTTTTCAGGAACTCAGCACTTGTCTAAAAATATGTTACAATGATTGAGCTACATTCTCATACACTTACCATCTCATCTCACCATCTGATCTCATTTATCTGCTGTTTCTCCTGGCGAGGGTTGCAGTTGGCAGTATGCTGTGTAGATCAGGCTAGACCCCTTTTTGAAGAGCTGGTAGGAGATATTATCCCCATATAGTGAGTCTGTCCTGGGTCTTCCTCAGGGTCTCAGGCCAACGGTATTTGCCCTAAAGCGCTCCCTTAGGTGCCATCCAGGTAGCATCCGACTCCCCTTGATCTGATTGAGCAGCACCTTTCTTTAGGGTTGGAGAGTGAGTTCAGCACTTCATTTTGGCAGCTTATACTACTTATACTTGTTCTTCCAATCACAACCTATAGCTCTTGACCATTAGGATATAGGGGTAGATTGAAAGGTGAGTCTTGTTTGACAACGTAGCCCCAGCTTCACCACCACAGACCTTCTCAGTTACCACATAGCTGCAGTCATTGAATTGATTAGCCTGTGTACAACAGTTGAAGCACACCTTCATGCATATAAAATTTGTATTTTTTTTTTTGCTAAAGTAATTTTGCCTTTGTGAAAATGATTTTTTTATTCTTACGTCTGAATGGCTATTTTAAATGCAATTTTTTATATCGATTATTACAGGTAGGAACTGAAAAAAATGTGAATTTTATACGCTATGACCAACGGATTTATTTGAGGATTACACTCTTTTCAAGCGCCGTCAGAACACCTTGTAGTGTGAGCAAACTCTTATATTGAGACTTTCCGGTCTTCATTGTGATTATTTAGATTAACTTTATAAATAATATTGATTTCACTCTATACTACTTAAAAAGCTCGGAAGAGTCTCAGCAAAACCTGGAACCTATTCGGAAGGTCCCACCACGTGATACCAACTTCCGGTCCTTCTGTTAATTCCTTCCTACCATTTTTATTCTGTTTGCTGGTCCACGTGTGGATTGCAGCCGAACCGAACATCTTCAGTACCAGTACCCAGCTGATAAAATACCAGTTCCAGGTCCGGGACGAGATGGCGTCATCTTTTGAGCAAATGAGAGCTAATGTTGGCAAACTTTTACGGGGAATTGATAGGTGAGTAAGGATGTGGATGCTAAGCGCCGTTGTCATTCAGTAAAAAGCAATATTACCAATTAGTTTACTTTCTGCTCTACTTTCACAGCACGGAATGCATGATTTGTTTTGAAATCAGACTACTAATTAACGAGCAAGCTTTTTAAACTTTATCTGGTATTCTGTTATGTTAAAAATACGTTTTGCTGTTGTATTGGTGTCTATATGGCCTCTGTCCACAGGAGACTAGTGTATGTCCTTCTACGTTTAAACAGCTCCTCTAATTATATTTTTAATTAAGGTATAACCCAGAAAATCTGGCCACGCTTGAGCGCTACGTGGAAACGCAGGCAAAGGAAAACGCTTACGATTTGGAAGCCAACCTGGCCGTTCTAAAGTTGTGAGTATTGCTGAGCGTTAAGGGAATATTCCTGGCGGTTATATCATTTTATGTAATGTTTATTGCAGTGTTTCCTGAATTTTACTTTTCATACACCTGCGTAGTACATTGTATATTTGTATATAAAGTATTTGTGTTGTATAGGTACCAGTTCAACCCCGCCTACTTCCAGACCACTGTGACGTCTCAGATTTTGCTCAAAGCCCTGACCAACCTGCCTCACACAGACTTTACATTGTGCAAGTGCATGATAGACCAGACACACGTATCCTTTTGTTCCATTTGTCACTTCTCTGAAAGTCCTCACACACTTTTATTGTTACAAAGTGTTATTCAGAAAAGTATTTAAGCATTACAGCACTATGACCTGACTAGTAAGTAAATT
>JAABNY020000035.1:8237051-8252824 GCA_015164015.2 Brevimyrus niger
TGATCTGACATCATGAGTAGTGCACAGGTGTACCTTATACTGCCCACAATAAAAGGCCACCCTGGAATGTGCAGTTTCGTCTCACAGCAAAATGCCACAGATGCCACAAACATTGAGGGAGCGTGCAATTGGCATGCTGACAGCAGGAATGTCAACCAGATCTGTTGCTTGTGCATTGAATGTTTATTTCTCAACCATAAGCCGTTTCAGAGAATATGGCAGTACATCCAACCGGCCTCACAACCGCAGACCACGTGTTGCGTTTATATTTTTGTTGAGTGTAGCTTGTGTACATGTCTTATAAACGCCCTTCACTCTCCCAGGTCACGACAAGCACTGGAGTGGTTGAGCTAGTGCGAGTGTATAACCCGTGGGGGAACACGGAATGGGAAGGACCTTGGAGCGACAAAAATGGGTGCGTTATGCTTTTGCATTTCAGCCTCTACTTTCGCTACCTTTACTTAATGTTTTCAGTCACAGTGAACCAAGACCTCCCGTGAAACTTAAACTCAGCCTTCAGCTGCAGCTATGAAGGAAAATGGAAGTGCTGAAATCCTAAATTGTGTTTGCAGGTCAGAGTGGAACCAGGTCAGCAAAGCTGAGCAGGACCGCATCGGCAGAACGCAAGCAGAGGATGGGGAATTCTGGTCTGTCTCCTGTGAATTACTGTTGCTTGCATCTTTTCGAATATTTTGATCTCTGCCTTCCCCCAAACTACTTACTTTTGATTCCCCGTCCTGCTGTTGCCAGGATGACGCTGTCAGATTTCTGCCTGAATTTTGATGAGATTGAGGTGTGCCATCTGACTGAGGCTACACTCAGTGGCCTGGATACTGTCAGACCCTGGCTGTGCACCATGCATCAGGGAAGCTGGGTACCCAGCCTGTCCGCGGGGGGTCCTCCTGGAGGGGGTAAGACGATTTCGGTGCTGGTTGTTAATGATATGGCTACTAATACATGTTTAACATCTCCCTGTGGTAGTGAAGCAGGATTTCCTGCTAGGATTTCCCCTCATCCTTTGGACAGATGTCTATGTCAGCATTGTCTCACTCAATGACAAGCCATGATCTGACCAGATCAGAGTCCCTTACACCAGTGTTTCCCAACACGAGGACTGACATGGGACACACTGCCTCTTCCAGTCTCATTAGCTGGTGCTTTTTCTAACTGGGTCCAGTTACAGGCCCATTTTTACAGATTCTCAAAGCTGATGTCAATAGTCACTTACATCTGCGTCAGTCTGATTCCCAGCACTTTGGATTTTTGATATGATTTTTGCATTGCAGCTTTTCTAGATATTACCAAATGTATATATATTTTTTTACTATTAAGGGCAACAGTACAATAAATATTTTGTGAAAAATAAATTAGGATGAAAAATCTGAATTATCCATCCAAACGTCTTCCTTGTTGCTTACAGGGTCATTTCGGGCCGCTGCGGCCCAGGGAGTCCCCCCCCCCCCCCCAAAGGAGTTTGTTTGTATAACATTCCAATGTGACATTTTTGATGCGTCTCTTGCTATGTCTTCTTCATTAAAATGATTAATCATCCACTACAGAAAAAAAAAAATATTGGTGAAGTTCATTGTATTTTAAGATTAAGATTAAGATTGATGGACTTCTTAAAACCCAGGGGGAAATCTTGGCTCATACAGCAGTGAGAGCTTAGTGCACAGATGAACGTATATAGAGTGCCAGAGAAAGACATTACGGTGTAAGTGTAGTGCAAACACAGTACGTAAATATAAATAAAATATTTTGAAAAAACACGATATCGTGATACAGGTCAGGGCAAGTTGGGGGGCAAGCAGGGGTGCAGGGCATTGACCCCCTCGGCACATGACGAAACCCCCCCGGATTTTGGTTAGCCCCCCCCCCCCCCCCCACCCCGGCCAGGCCAACATGAGGTCCAGCCCCACCCTCCGGAAGTGACCGTCAATCAGCCACAGACAGGTGTTACGTGGGCGACCCCTTGGTCTGGCACAGCTGCTCGGGTCCTCAGCGATGAGGAGCCGGATTGCCCTCAGGCACACGTGCCCCATGGCTGTAGACTCATATATTGAAAGCTGTCTTTCAATTACGTGTTATTCCTACAAACTGTTTTTTTTTTTTGGTTCGGTATTGTGAATTGTTGAAATGTTTTTGTTTTTGTTCCGCACACATGACATATGCTGCGCATGTTTCCATCTTCATTCAAAGATTTGCACACTGTTCACATTTTTTTTTGGTGTGGCTGACTGATTGATGAGTCAATGGTTTCTTGGTATTTTATATGGCTCATATTTCCTCATAGACAAAGAGGGCGGTTCAACAAACAATTGATTAATACCCAATGTTGCTTTGTAATCTGCTATCTGTTATCAACTGTCGCTCGACCAAATGATTTGCGCAAAAGGTCTGATAAGAAGCCTAGAGACAGATGTCTATCGCATTCTAAAAATAGTAACGTCTCATCCTGTGGTCCGTTCATTCATGCATTTTTCTTAACTGCTTATTCGTCATGCTGTTGCACGCACCTCAGATGGGATGCCAGTTCAGGAACCTGCCCGCGCACACACACAAACGCACGCTAGCGACCTAAACTTTGTTCTTAGGTTAATTTCCACACACGATACACTAACGCTGGATTATTCTGGGTTGGGGCTTTGTGATTTCGTAGTCAGATTTTGGCAGAACCCTCAGTTCCACTTGACCCTGCAAGAAGAGGATGAAGACCCAGGGGACCCGGAGCTGACCTGCACCTTCCTGGTGGCTCTGATGCAGAAGAACAAGAGACGCACTGAGACGCAGCTCGCCGTAAATCTGCACATGTACAAGGCCAGTTTCTGTAACTCAGTTTTGGTTTGGGGACAAGATTCACTATGGCCCTGTTTACACTTGGGCAATCGAATTGCAAGAAGACAGTGTTAAATATAAGTGTAAACACCCACCAGGACACTGTTATCCGATCACCCACACCACTAGCCGAGCTGGTCTGGGACGCATTTGAACACGTATCTTTTGTAGTGTAAATGCTAACCCATCCTGAGGTGTCACTAACATGGACGCCACAATAACTGCGCGCGGGGACGTTTGACCTTTTAGCGGAAGTGACGCATGCGATAATGAAATCTGAACACTAGCGGAAACCATCAGAGACACAGGCGTAAAAGGTGATGTGTCTCAGCCGACTAGTGATCCAGTTGCACAAGTGTGCACCTATGAGCATGCAGACACACTCACTGCTCACTTGGTAATGTAGAGGTGCTGATGGTGCGCTGCTGTTGTGTGTTTGTGTGCCGCGCAGGTGCGCCCCGATCAGTCGTACCTATCCCACCTGGACCTGAGTTTGCTCAAGCCCTTACTGTGCCTGGACAGCTACAGCCCACGCAGGGAGGTGGTGGTGCGGGGCAGGCTGCCACCCGGCCAGTACGTCATCATCCCCTCAACGTGGGAAGCTGGTCTGGAGGGGGAGTTCATCCTCCGCGTCCTGACGGAGAAGGGCAACACGACAAAGTGAGAGGCGACGCTTCAGTGAAAAACAAACTGAATGGTGCATTATGGGGGTTAAATATAAGACGTCCCCACACCCCCCAAGTGAAATTTCCAATTTTAGAGTGAGTTCTGCCATCATGTTATGCAAACAGGACATAGAAATGCAAACTAGTCTATTTTTGCTGATATTAAACTTTGAATTTGTCCATTTATCTAGACATCATGTCCGATGTATTTTTCCATCATTGATAAATTAAATGAGTGAAAAATGTATGCTGGTAGGGAAAAACAGAATATTCACAGCAGCACGGTATGAACCCATTGGTGACATCAATAGTGAATTTAACAATTCATTTGTAACTAATGAACAATTTGCAAATTGAAAGGAGGCGGGGTCTCTTCTTTAAAAAGTTTTGTTTTGGAAATAACTGGATAGATCTTGTTGGTGTTCCAGATATTTTTCTCCATTTTTGCAGACCTTCTCAGAAACCCAGCAAGGATGTTAACGCCCCCATACAGGTAAACGGCTACATGTCATATTGGGTTCTTGTCACTTGGCAGGATTTTATGAGACACCTAGAACCATTTCACCAGCACAAAGCCAAGTGGCTTGTTATACACTGCATACTGTCCTGCCAGTCAGGCATCTTTGTGTGCACCTATGCTTTCTGCAGATGCAGACCACCGCTCCCACCCAGTCAGTCCTTCCCCCTGTCGCAGATGTTCAGCAGATTTTCAACAAACATTGCTGCAATGTAAGTCTGTCGAATATCACAGACACTTCCAAATTGTTCATCTATAGAATCTCAAAGTAAGGCACAGACAGTGTCCCACTGTCAGCCTGTAGAATACTGCAGTGCGGTACAGACACTGTCATACTCTCTTGCCTACAATACACCTGCAACCAATTTTATTAGGCAATGGCTAATAATGGCCGTCCTCATGTCTTAGCAAGTTAGCTGATCTGAGTGAAACTTGTTTTGTGGGTTTTTTGGATCTGTCATCTCAAGGGTTCCAATAATATCGGCCGTGTTCCACGCGCCAACTCCCATGTCCCGTGGGTCTATATGTGGATCAGAGAATCCAGAGGCCTCTTTTATCAAAGTTGCATCTGCACAAAGAGATGCTTTTTAAGGAATGTCGCAGATTTATGAAACACGGCGTGACAGGAAATAATGCATGTATATATTTTTTCATAAATCTACAGAAATTCAAATGGTGGCGAACGCAACATTTTGGACAATTCGGGAAAAGATGACACCCGTTGTAATGCTGGAAACTGCAAGTTAATCTGTGAAATGTCCTTGTGCGTGTCAACTGTCACGTGACGTAATTAATCTACAAATGTGAACTGGGGTGTAGCTTAATTATTTTTATTTTATTAATCTATGTTATTCTACTGGGGTTCCATTTATTTGTGTAAGTCAAAGACTTTGTATTTGTTTTGATAAAATTTAATTTACTATTGTAAATACCACGTCTTGTCACCTCTTCCCATGAATTGAGAATATCTGACATGACATAATTGTGCTCGTGCCTGTGACTATGGAAACAAAAATATTATAATGGAGTGAGTCTTTTTGGACCACCAGGATTATTTTCACACAAAGTGCATGACAGTACAGCATACTGCAGTAGATGCGGACAATAAAATGAGTAGTGATTAAGGTACTTTAGTCAATTGAAGGTGATTTCATTCTGTTAATGTGAATATAGTAACTCGATGGTCTGGGTCATCTTAATTTGTTAATTTTTAGTTTTACGTACCACATCATTATCTCTCGACTGGTCTGGCGCAACATGCGTGTTTGGGCGTCGCTATTATAATAATAACAGTTTATTGATCACAGAGGGGAAATTCCTTTTGGCCTGCCTCATAATCACCTCGATTCAAGCAGAAAAGTGTGTGTTTGCCCCACATATACACCGTCACTCTGGCCCTGTGGGCTTCGCGTCTTTTCTTTCTCTCCATCTTCAGATCTGGCTGCGTTTTTGCGGGGCGTTCTGTAGAGCTGACCAAGTTCACTGTGCCGGTCATGCGTCCCCTTTCAGCACGCGCTTTAAGATTCAACTTTATAATCATTACAAACATGCTGTGACAACGACATGCAATTTGGAATCTAATCCGAAAGTGCAAGATTTACCAGATAGTTCTGATATTTTCCGGGGGGAAATGTGCCAGGTTTTGCTAAATCTGAACTTTTTTGTGCGTACGCATTTTTTGCACCCCATTTGCATGTGTGCATTTTTTCACAATGAGGCTTCAGGATTTGGCACATATCAAGGTTATCACCTTGGTAGCAGTGATCCCTTGAGAAACAATTTTTGTTTATTGGTGCTGTTTTCTATTCTCCCCAGATGGAGCAGTGCCGTGCTGCGGACCTGTACAAGATCCTGAAAGAAGTCATAAGCACAGGAGGTTCTTGTGAATTAGTTGGTCTAGTTCCTAAATAAAAAAGACAAATATAACTACTAATATTAACCAGTGTTTCTGTCTTTATGTATCTCTCAGATTAGGCTGAAATAAGGATTTGATCATGTTCACTTATGCTGGTCAATTTTAATGATGATTATTTGTATTTTATTTTCATCCTGGAACCTTAACAGTGCTGGCAGGGAGTGAGAAGGAAATATGTCTGGAGCACTGCAGGAGTTTTGTAGCCCTGATGGATGTATCCTGCTTCCAGAGAAAGATGTGTTTTCTGTCAGGTATTTGATGTTTAACTGGACTTGCTGTGCCAAGAACTGCTTATTGTCATCCCTTGAAGAACTGGAGAATTTCCCTTAACAACTGTGGCAGAGCAAAGGATCGGGGCAATTGGACTGGCTACAGTTTCAGTCCCTGTGGGACGTTTTCAGCAAGTGGACAGTAAGAAAGCATTTATCTCAGTGGGTTTAATGGCTAAATAGTTTTGTTGTTTTCTGTGGTCAGTGACTGGTTTTTTGGTTTTGGGTAAACTAAAGTTTGTGACCGTGATGCAACTGAAATTCATAACAACCTTGCATATCTCTTACGTTCTGCCAGTGTCGATGTTTAATATCCAACAACAAAGTGCCACGTGTATTGGATATAATTCCCTTGGTATGATATGTTGATCTGGTTTCAGGATATTTTTGTGCTGTTTGACAAGAACAAATCAAAATCACTGGAATACTGTGAGATACTACCTGCTCTGACAGCTGCAGGTACCACACTGTCGCTCCAACTACAATAGCCAATAACTTTGTTTTTATCATTCCGAGTTATTCATTAAGTGGTGCCGCTGATCTTGGCTCTTTTGTGATGTCATTTAGGCCTGCAGGTGGACGAGTTCCTAATCCAGCTGATTGGTCTGCGCTACACAGAACCTGACATGACTGTCAGCTACCCAGGATTCCTGAGTCTGCTCCTCAAACTGAACACCATGATCCGTAAGCAGAAAGTGTGGGGCGGGTGATATGGTATATGAATTGTGTGAGTACGGACCGGCACGGCTCAATATAATTTGGAACAGCTCGAGACACAGTGATGTGTATAATGTGTACTGCTTAAATGTTTATATGGGGGTCAGTGTGTTAGGACACTATGCCTCTCATCAGAAAGTCAATGGTTCAAATTCTGGGGGTCAGCAGGCTGATGTCACCGTCGGGCCCTTGAGCGAGGCCCCTAACCCCCCATTGCTCCAGGGACTGACTGATCCTGCTCTCTGAATTGCACGTTGCATTGGTTAAAAATGTTTGTTAAATAAATAAAATGTACGGTGTTTGTGAATGTTTTTCTGATCGCCCTACATACTACGCTCATCTTTCTTTGCAGAAAAATTTCACAGCTTTGATCTAATGGGAATGGGAGCTATATCTCTCAACTACAGACAGGTAAACGGAAATAACTACAGTGAACTTTGTTATAACATCAGTATTGTGGACCCTTGTGGCGTCTCACCATATATGAAGAAAGATCTAAATGTGATGATATATGAATAAAACTGAATTTCTCATAGGCACAGTGGTTAGTGCTTCTGCCTCACAGCAAGAATGCAATAATGCATTTTATTATTATTATTTACTATTATTTATATAGTATTGCTTATTATTATTTGCCTCTTTATTTCTCAGAATGTATTGTATTTTTTTCCCCGCAGTGGCTTTACCTGACGATGTATAACTGAGCTCCCTCTTCAGGCCCCTGCACATATGACCATCGGGGGACCATCCGGGGAGGGCGAACTGTGGTTTACATAATTGTTAACAAGAAGACAGTCCTTCTGTGTATTATTATTGCTTTTCATCAATTACTTTCTCATAAAATGTCACAAAACTATATCGGCAAATCTTATGTTTAGTGGTGCCGTGTGAATCTCACTTTACGGAAGTGTGCATCAACAATTTACTTTCAATTACACTAATTGCCTTTTTTTGTTCATGTGTTCCTGTGGCCCAACAAGAAGGGCATTGTTTTAAAGATGCAAAGGTTATGAGTTCAAATCGCAGGAAGCAGACGTAACCCCTCCCTTTTTTGTAAGCTGCTTTGGATAAAAGCATCAGGTCAATGGAATTAAACGGCACTAACATTTTCTAAGATTGTCAGGAGCTTTTGTACTATAGTACTTGTCCATGATCATATTATCGTGCATGTGCAAATCTACATGAAAGCTCATTTTGAAATTATTAATGCAGTGATTCTTGGCCTGTGCAGGCTGCTGCCTGTGGGTTATGTTCTGGTTTCATGTATCCTACAGCAGAAGGATGTTACTGCATCGGTTGCCCCTGGCCCCCCACCTCTGATATGACTCAGCAGGGTACATGTGTGTGGATCTGACATATTAAGCCACGGATAGAATATTCTTGCTCTCCTCCAAGTGGAAAGCTATACATTTCTTGTACTGGGTATCCAGAGCCTCTGTCACATTGAGCCTGGAGTAAATCTTTGAAAGCACAGGGGCATGAGGCAGGAGACACCCTGGATAGGGTGACACACACCATGTGGCCGATTTCAGAGGTAGAAATTTCAGGTCCAGAAAGTATAAATCCAGACCGTGATTTGGTTTCAACCAACCAGTTCAGTATAAAGAGTTAGTTACAGTACTACACTGGTTTGTTGAAACAAAATCCTGGTCTGGATTTGTACTTTCTGGACCTGAAATTCCCACCTCTGCCCGATTTATAAACACCAGTTCATCTAAATCATACGTCTTGGCACTTTGGGTGTAAACCTGTAGACACTCCAGCAGAACTTGCAATGTCTTGTTTGTGAGCTTGCAGTGATAGTTACCAGGCCACCATGCTGACTCAGCGAAAAACTTTGCAAAAGTCCCAAGAAAACTGTTTAAATGGCAAATTATATAACGAATTGGCTTAATTGTAGTTTTTGGTACTACAAACATTATCTGTTTAACTGACAAGATAAGTGGGCTATTAATTTTCAGCTGGAATTACAAAGATTATATTCATTCAAGAATGATTAATTCTAGGCTCCGTGCCAGCCACAACCCTGACCTGTGTAAGGACTTGTAAGATGGATGGATGGGTGGATGGATGGATGTAATTAATTTTATTCATTCAATGTCTTGTTTACTATTTCTCATTGTAATTATAGAATCACCTGACTTTTTAATTCCTGATTTCAGAGGGCAGTTTTAAATATATCAGTCCATACGTATGTGATTACACAATACTATGCTGTGATTTTCCATTAATATCCGTTTTCATGTATATCGTAGTATGATCTGTTTCTCGAGCAAAAAGCTGTAACAAAAGTTCGCACTCTTTGTGTGGTGTAAGCTTTAGTCAGAGGCGGGAATTTCAGGTCCAGAAAGTAAAAATCCAAACCGGGATTTTGTTTCAACCAACCAGTTGAGCACAATGTGATCGTGACTCTTTATAGTCAACTTGTTGGTTGAAACAAAATCCTGGTTTGGATTTTTACTTTCTTGATTTGAAATGTCCGCCTCTGGCTTTAGTCTACCAGTCACGTAACTGTTTTCTTAAATAGACTATACGTATCATCCAATTAAGCTCCTTAGCAACAAGTTGTATTGAATCTCGAAAGATATCTATATTTGTTATGATATATCAGCTGTATCAAATGTGCAACATAATATGTACTTTATCACATTCTGTACATGTTCAATAAAACGACCTATTTTTGGCTTTGGTAGATGATGTACGTGTATCGCTTTTTAAAAACTTTTTGCTAAACTTAATTAGATCCCTTTAATCATATAAAACAAGTACAAAAACTGGATCCACAGGCAACCAAAAACCAAGAGGCTTTTGTGCTTGGAATTTGAACCACGTAACCGAGTAAAGGAATCTGAATGTAGTCAGGCCGATGTGTGAGGTTTGAAATACCTAACTTCACAGATTCAGATATTAAAAATGTAAGGAATCAGCCTTGCGTCGTAATAATTAAAGGTTTTAAATATTTTACTGTTCTTTACAAATTCACTTGGCGAACAAGTTTTCTGTAGCAGGAATCATACAATATGCCGTCTTCACATTAGGCTAGGTGGAATTTCTATATATAGTTTCAAAACTGAAAATGGCCCAAAACAACAACAAGAACATTCATCGGACATACATGTCAAACATTGAATCATATCTAAAAAAAAAAAAGAGAGTCGATAATTTTCATCTATACAGTAGGCGGGCGTTGATGGTAATCGACCCGGACAATTCGGAGAACATGACCTACTTTTATTCAGTGTCCGAACTGTCATACATGATTAGATTGGAACATTGATAATAAAGAGGTTTACATTTTAAAATCATCACAGAAGTTATAACAGGACAACACCCTAGTGATGTTATGTAAAATGCACACAACGCGGAATTTAGATGCCTGAACTTCAGCATTAATAAAAACACACAACCTCAACCAGGGGAAGCGTGTCGGCCAGGCTAAACTGTACATTATTCATAATTTAGCACACCCTTATGTATATTTAATATAAACGGCCCTTCAACATACCACATTGTGGCTAAAACGGTTTCACCGATTGGGTAGTTCGCGCATTCGCTGCTCGTGTGTTTAATGTGCGGGTCTGAAGCGGTCAAACACTGGATTCTTTGTATATCGAGCCATTTTACTGTCCAGCTGTTGTTCGTGGATATAAGGTGGTAGACATCTTAAACCTTAACGTGCTTTCCACGCGTTTTAAAGAGATGGAAGCTCCGTCAACGCGTTCCACATACGCTGAAATACTACGTTGAATAAAACACAATCAGTGGTTTAAATACCAAATTATGATTGACATAATGTTTCAAAATAGTTTGAAATAGTATTTAACGTCATACACACTGTAAAATGCTATTTGATCTACATGCATTTGTCGCATTTACTTCCAAGCATTTCTTTCTAGGCGGGATTTGAAGACTTGCTCATGAATATTGTCCCTTGAGCGCATTATTCATAACCCGTTTGGTTCTGCCTACTCATTTAGTTAGTGGGAGCGGCACAGTGGCCAGGCTACCAAACCCTCCTGCTCACCGGCGGAGAGGCATTCTCAGCGGGGGAACCGTCAGCGCGGACGCCGGAAATTTCCCAACCGAGTTGCTTTGAAGCAGAAGAGTCACAAACCGCAGCAGACCGGTTATACATTTTTTTTTATTTTGCCCCATACTTTCATTTTTGAAGTTAAAGCAGGGCGCTACTCCGGGTTACGTTGAGATGGTAGATTATCACGCAGCAAATAATCAAAACCAGCAGTACCCGTCCGGCGGAACATACATGGAGCAAGAAAATGACTGGGACCGGGACCTGCTTCTGGATCCGGCCTGGGAAAAACAGCAGAGGAAGGTGAGGGAAAGGCGGGCGTAGAGGGATTGGGATAGATCGGGGACTGTTGCTGGGCCTCTGAGCTCGGATTCGTGGCTGGATTAAGGGAAGGCTTTTCGGGCCCGTCTTTGGATTTGATTCCCTGGTGTACGTTACGGTCGGTAAACAAGTGGGCTGTGCGCCTCGGACGAGCGGCAGGAGACGTGTAGTATATAAACTGAGAAAGAAGTGCAGGTCTCTCCTAATAATATGCGTTCCCTTTAGGGATGTTATTTAATTTTTTTGGAGCAAAGTTTGAAAAAAAAAAAAAATCTAAGGGATCTGAGTCATAAAAGCGCATTTTCTGCTTGCACCGTGTGATTCCAAATGCCGGGGGGTTAGTTACGTTTTAGCTTCGCTTCGGTGGGTTGGATAGAAACACGACAGCCGTGCTACCCTGCCAAAAAGCGCTTGGCCCCGTCTTTCTCCTTTCCGACCGGGATAATTGCAACTTTGTTACCGTCCCTGACTTTCTGCAGTTCAGTTGCCATCTCAGTGATCGCGGACGGATCGGAGATTTTTTTTTGTGGGTGTACCGCAATTATCGTGACAGCTCCGGCGTGCTTAGTTTGAAAGGCGCTGTATCCAACTTGTGTAAATCGAGGAGGAGCGAAGTAGCCCGTTATTGTTCGGCCTTTCCTTCGTCCGTACGCATTTAACCAGGCTTTTCGTGCAACAATGTAACTCTTCTCTTTAATGCCGGCCGCTGCCTTGGAATGCGGCGCCAAAGCGGGAGAGGTCAAAGTTTCCGTCAAGCAGAAAAAAAGAAAGAAAAATGATTAACAAGGCAAATCTTAGCGCCAAGTTGAATGCACATGCAAACTGTTAACCTGCAAATGATCCGGTCTCACAGCGACTGGCACTTTGGTTTATTATCTGACTATTTCTGGAGGTTCCGATTTCCATTATCCTTCGTGATGTTTGTGAGAGATTTAACACACGTAAATGGCCTCCGTTGCATTATGTTCTTGTTGCGCCAATTAATCGAAAAACGTACATGTATTACTTGAATGTAACTAATAAAAAGTTCGTTCTCTTTTCCGTATTACTTTATATCTATTTGTTGACCGAAAAATCACATTGCCAGCTCAGTGAAACCAAAGGGGTCCGAGACCTTTTTTTTCCTTATTTCAGCTGCAATTTTAATTGCTCTCGATTGGGTCTATTTAAGATATCTCTCTCAATAGTGCCCCATATTCTTGCTTAAACTGGCCACGTTTATATGTAATTATGAAAGTGTTTTTTGTGTAATGAATGAATGAAGCTAATACATGTTTTATAAAACCGTGTATCCCCTCCTAATTGATAAACAGTGGGATATAAAGAACTGCTTGCATAATTTTTTATTTAATATTCAATGGAAATTACAGAATAAGCATTTCCATCCGGCATTACTACAGTATCCAATAACCCAGAAACCTTGAATGCAGGCTCTGTGAAATGGAGTGAGTCAACGCAAATATTTAAGAACAAGATAGCGGATAATGACTTCCCCTATTTTTCATATTGAAAATCGCACAATATTGCATAGCTGTTGAAAACATGCCTTTTTTGGAAAGTGTGAAGTAACTTTTGAAAAGGACACCTTCGTGGTGGACACCTTATTGCAAATTTGGACAACATCATTAGATTAACATAGACATGAACCTTGAAGTGTGTTTTTTACAGTGGCTGAAATTATGTACATCTTGAGTGGAACTTAATCGGGAAAACAGTTCTGTATAAGTTTTGGTGTTGTGTATGTATATATAATATATAGGTCATTTCACATGTTCACCTATTGTGAAATATCTGGATCTTGATAATATGCTAGTTATGTTTGATGAAGTAAAAACAATTAGTATCCACTTCTATTATATTGTCCTTGTGTCATGCTATTAGCATGTCTTGTGCCATTGGCTCTGTTTGGAAAGAGATGTAGTTTGTACAATGGATATTTGAATATTTAAACAAAGTCAAGTTCCTTAGTGTGAGACGGTCAGAAAAAGTATTTGAACAATATATATATATATATATTTTTTAATCAGAAGCATCTGCAACAGTTAATGTCCGTAGTTCCTTTTATGTTGTAACTAAGTAAGAGGGCGAGCGTATGTAGAGGGCAAAACTGTTTCGACAGCCACCAATGGTTTTATTTAGGCATAGATCTCTTATGCGTCAAGTGTGTGGAGTGGTTGTGAAAACACACAAGAATACTTTTCTATAGACAAACAAAATAATAGAAGCGTCTGTGTTCACAAGTTCTAAAAACAAACAGCAAAACACACTTGTATACACATACTGCTATATTTAGGAATAGGCAAAACAAACACGGCCGTCCACCTGGCCCCCTCTGAGACTGATGACAGTCCCCGCCAGTACAGAGCATGAAATATGGCTTTTAATACTCTGCATAATAAGTCAGGCTTTAGTAAGCTTAACCTCAGGGGTAACGGTTTTTCCGTGCTTGTGTTCGCTGTGTTTACCCAGCGCGGGACTTGTGAGCAGAGGGTCGATGCCTTTTGTACGACTGAGTCAAAGGATTCCCTGTATTGTCTTATAATGGGCTCTGATTTGATTTTGCTTCTTTACAGACTAGTTAGTGCACAGGCGCATTAGATGATTTCAGATTTGTACTTCAGTGTTCATGGCATCATTCCAGTGACCTCTACCTCCTAGTTTTGGGTGAATTATCTGATGATAGTTCTTCCAAAGTAAGGACTCTAGTGTGGGCAGGGTAGAGGAAATTGCACCCTCTGGTCTTCACGTGCCTCTGTTCGTCTGTCTTAGCCGGTGGCTGCCCTCCCCATCGTAAGCAGCAGGTTCGCCTTTGATGCAGCGTGCGCCCTAAGCGCTCTTCAGTAACACCTTAGGCATTTGTCACCGTGGAGGTGGAGCTCTCTGCTGAGCTCTGATCACAGGCCAGTGTTTTTTTCTCTTTTTTTTTTAACGGTATAGGGGGAGGGAGGGGGGTATTTTGGAACCCAAAAGCGTGCCGCTTAGGACCCATTCCATGTGTGGCCTATAGTACTTTGTGGGACAGAGCTTGTGTCTGACTTGTGGGGTTTGCAACTCTGCAGATGTGAGCTTTATGACGGACTTGATGGGTATCATCAGACATTCTCAACTTGGTCCTAGTTGGCTGAGCTGCTTGCGCCTCTGCTTGTTTCTATTTTTAGACAGTGGCTGATTGAACAGTAATCGTATCGTTTTATGGGCATTATTTAGGTGCACGTGGTAGATATTCCTATTTGTCAGCCAGGCATGGTGTTCTGCGCTTTTGTGCACAGTCCTTTCACAGAAAGGAATGCGCACTAAGGTCAAGCAGAGGGGGTGGGTAGGAATTTATGAGGAATTACTACTGTTGGGCTGTGAGTTTGGGGGGCGGGGGGGGCTTTAAATGCTGTGCCGTCTGAGTACAGATGATTCTTGCTTTCGTAAAAGTTGGTGAGTCAGTGCCATGGAACAAGTATGCTTGCAGGCTGGAGGGGGGTGGGGGGGTGGAATGATTGCTGTCCTTGTATCACCAACCCAGACAGGGCACAGATGATATTTTGGGCTCCAGCGAGAGGTAATTATTTCATCTGCTCCTGCCCCTGGGGTGGATCTCTGTGCTGAAGTCAGATATTGCTGGTGGCTGAGGTCTGACACAGCTTGGTCCTGGTTTGATCGTGTCCGTTTCGGGCTTATTTTTCATCTCACCCTGCCCCTTGTGAGCTTTCACAAGCTCTTGGCTGGTTTTCCGAATCCGTCGTCTTCTCCCTATGAAATGTTTTACTGACTCAAACGCTCAGTGGTTCGAGGTCCATGTTGATTCAGATATTCCATTTCGAGGGGAGAGTGCCGCTGCAATAAACTTGTTTAAGGCTTCTGTTTCCAAGCAGCAACAAGAGAAGATTCTGGCAGCTGGGTGCTCTTATTCAGCCTTTCCCACGAACGCTACACACTCCTGCCCTGTTTCAGGGTTTTCCGGAGGATTCTGCAAATCTATGCCCGAGATAAGCACAGAATTGTCTGATTTATCATTTTGATTGAGTCAATTAAAATACAGCTTGTCCATCAATCGCCTAAATAAGTTGCGACTTGGATTTATGGCTGTTATTTTAATAAGCATTATACGCCCCCTCTACCTGTCACTCATGGGAACTATGTCGCCTCGCAGGAACATTGCATGTTGCAACTGGTTCCGCTCTCTCTAGCGGTTCCAGTTCTACATGTTGTAACTGGTTCCTCCCACTCCAGTGTTTAGCAGCCAAGCCTGGTGGGGGTGGCAGCCTTGCTCTGTGTTCCATTTTTATGGGTCGATGTGGGTCTCCGCCCTTAAGAGAAGCATGCAGAGTGTTTATAAGCCAGTGGATCCGGGCTGGTGGCACTTGGCGCCCTGTTCAAAGTGGCTGTGGTGATGCGGTGGTGGTGATGCGCTGGTGATGCAGTGGTGATGCGCTGGCGATGCAGTGGTGATGCGCTGGCGATGCAGTGGTGATGCGCTGGCGATGCAGTGGTGATGCGCTGGCGATGCAGTGGT
>JAABNY020000035.1:8262426-8282777 GCA_015164015.2 Brevimyrus niger
CATGAGAGACCTTACTGGAGAGAACGCTGAGTGTGGTCTGATCGCTGGTCACTGTGCGTCTGTCTGTCTGTCTGTCTAGTCATATATGGTAAAGACCAGGGGAAATTCGTTTAGCCACGCGTGGTGTTTGCTGTGGGACTTTCACAATGCGAGAGACAATAAACCTGGCGGGCTGCAGAAATTCATGTAGAAACAGATCAAAAGTTTAAAAAAAAAAAAAAAAAAAAAAAACATCCTCGCCCTGACTATCCAGAGGGGAGGGTGGGAATAGAGGGAGAACTAGATATACAATCACAACACAGCAGAGTCCTGAAAAGGCTCAGCAAACCACAATCATACAGTCATGGACAGGGTGATCAACTAAGAATGAACAATTACATCACGTAAAAAGTTTCGGACCAAAAGTGATGCGTTGTTGAAGATTATTGGTATCTATCTAATATAAAATTCTAACAGCCAGTATTGCCTGTTATGGGAATTTCTTAGTTACTTAAAACCTGTATTGTATTGGGGACAAATATTTATATCAGCTTGGCCTGTAACACAGATTTAAATGAGCTGTAATGCTTATGGGTCACTTACTCAGCACACTACCCCCCGCCCCGAAAAGCCTGCCCCTGTTCTTCGTGTTGGCCAATCGGGGCTGGAGGTGACTGTTCATCCGAGGTGGTGGTGGTGGTGGGGGGGGGGGGGGTTTGATGGCTTTCCTACACTTGGCCGCTGTTGCTCAGTGTGTGTCACTGTCATCACGTTGTCTCATTTTGGCACCTTTAGGGAATGTCATGGTGTGGAAACTCGTGAGCGTGCGCTGGGGGGGGTCTCCGGCGTGAGGGTATCGGGGGGGGGTCTCCGGCGTGAGGGTATCGGGGAGTGTCCGGCGTCAGCCAGGGCTGGGGCCCCAAAGCATTTCGCAGCCATCTGTGGAATGCTGTGCAGTTGTGCAACATCTGGCTTTGCGTGTCCGTATATTAGTTCCCTGTGAATACCTTTGCGGCCACGCCCGTGTGTCTGCCTACGCGGGAGGAGCTGCTGAGGTGACCAGCTTCCCTGAAGCATTCCTGCCAAAGGAGCGGCTCCTGTCACATGTCAATACGGAGTGATCTCGCAGTTCCTGTAAAGGCTCTGCTCATCTCCTGATGTAACCAATCCCCTTCCTAGCTCCACCCCCTGCGCGCAGCTCCCGCCCCCTCCAAGCCAATCCCAGAGGGTTTCGCGCACGTCAGATTACATCACCGCGAGCCTGTGCTCACAGGTGTGTGTTCACCTCTCTCCCAGTGGACAATGCGGACCAATCCCACGCCCCGTGAGTCTCTCGCACTCCGGTCCGCTGCCTCATTTCCTCGTGGGCTTCTGTCGATCTCGGAATGACGAGCTCAGCGCTCGGTCTCCTCCACCACTTTGCCATCAGTGTAGCACGTTGTCATTGTAGGAAGGAAGTTTTGCGACACAAATGCATGGAAACAAGTGGAGGGGAAAAGAAAAACATCCAGATGAGAATCGTATTTGGTTACCTAGGAAACGATGAAGGTGCAAAATGTTACTCTGGCTTTCATTTCGTTCAAAACGAACCAGCCCTCCGTTGTGCCACACTGGAGTTGTCATCTAGCCTCAGGTGTACAGCTAGTGTTATGGCAGACTGACATGGACTCTTCACATGTTTAGTGTGCAATGTGGCTATCAGACATGGCGTCTTCCTGTGTATCTGTGGGGGTCCCTTCTGCACCCAGGGAGGCATTGGCCATTGGAGCCATGCGGACTGTTAATCACCTCCTCCCTCCGGTGCCCCTCAGCTCCCAGCATTCTCCTGCCAGAGTTGCCGGGCGTCGCCTCGCCTCTCAGGCCCCGTGGGCCAGAAATAATGTGGCATTGTGGCTTTGATACATTGACCCGGCCATGTGGCCTAGTGAATGGGGAGTGTTCCTCCGCCGTCAGCTTACGTCGCAGCCCTGGAATGCTTGGACGGCAGCTCGGTAGAGTTTGATGTCCGACACGATCTGGTTCTTGGTGTTAATTGTCTGAGATTCTCCTTGGGACTTGTAGACGGTATATCTAGGCTGGGATGTGACGGACGGTAGGGAGGTTTCATGGGAAGTTTGTCTGAATGCATGTTGCCGGCTGAATAGGTACAAGAGAACAGGGGGCATTGTGTTGGCGTAGCCCCGGGTGCCAGCGCCAGAGTGAGGCTCGAGTGGGGGGGGTGGGGGGCCTGGAGGTGAAAGCATGTGGGTGCCCCACTTCCCTCGGGTCTTTGGGGTGAAAGCGTTCATTATGCCCCCTCTCAATGGAGCCTTTGTACCACGTCGGACCCCCGGCCCTGTCCGCAATCAAAATGTTTGCGCCCAAGACTCGGGAGGTAATGTACAATCCTGAGGCGGGGGGGACGCAAGAGGCAGTGTGTCGGGGGAAGGGGGGGGGGAATAGGTAGGTTTGGATGGTGGTGTGGCCTTTACGGGATGCCGTGTTGAGGAGTATGAGCAGATCTTGTGCTGGGTGGCGGAGTTTAGCGAGGAGACGTAGTGGGAAGCTGGAATATTTCGGCGGTCATCGCCAGAAGCATAGCTGGCTAGTTGTCCATAGCAGAGGAGCGTCGCTGTCACACTGGGCCTGTCCCTCACCATGCCTGTGGAACATCAGCAGGACGTCTGGGTCTCCCCGTCTACTTCTAGCCACTGAGGGCTTCATGAGGTTGAGGGACTCCTTGGAAACGGCCGCCAGAGCGAAGATGCACTTTTCTGTCGAGCCACGTTGGCCCAGCATGTGAATATTCGTGCCTCTGGAGCAGTCAGACTCACAGTGGTGCCCCCCCTGTTCTTTACAGACGTTCACAGCCTGGTGTAACTCGCACCTGAGGAAAGCGGGGACACAGATCGATAACATAGAAGAGGACTTCAGGGATGGTCTCAAACTCATGCTGCTCCTGGAGGTCATCTCAGGTAATGTCACAGCCCCCCCCCAACGAATCCAGAAATGTACCTGCACCCTGGCAATGTTTCTCAGTGCGTTACTCTGTCAGCAGCAGTTATATGTAGTGATATACTGTAATGTTCGTTCATGAATTAAAGTTGTTGAACTAATTCGCAGATTTATGGAGGTACAGATTTGAAACTAAAAATAATTCCTGCATATATAGGCAGCGAGGTCTTTTTTCCTGTCAAAAAACAGAAGACACTTAAAAGGATTCTGCCGTGTTTATAGAAATGAATGCTCCTCTGTGCTTACAGCATGCATCCGATATTTTAGGCAGATGTCCTGCCTCTGAATGATATTGTTTTGATGTTTTACATGTGACCATAGAAAGGAATAACTCACAGCTGACTGATGCAGAATGGATTCCCCTACCCCCCCCCCCACCCATTCCCTTTGGTCAAGTAAACCTTGACTAATCGGCCCATCTGCTCAAGTTCAGCTGGAGTGTCATATCAAGGCTTTGCGCGCGTTCCAGCTTGTTTGTTTGGGTCACACCTCCAGGTGAGCGGTTACCCAAGCCAGAGCGCGGCAAGATGAGGGTCCACAAGATCAACAACGTCAACAAAGCCCTGGACTTCATCGCCAGCAAGGGAGTAAAGCTGGTGTCCATCGGCGCTGAGGGTGAGGTTTCACGCCAGTCAGGGCCCCCCCCGCCTGCTCTCACGCACATGCGTGTCCGCATGCACACTCCTCCTCTATTTTAAGTTGCCCTTTCTCTAAAGTATTGCCCCACGCTTAGTCCATGTGCAATGACACACAAGTCATGCATTGTAGCAGCAAAATTTACATTATGCCTCGTCGATTACTCCATGTGACACAAGGCTCCCGAAAG
This sequence comes from Brevimyrus niger, assembly GCA_015164015.2. Taxonomy (NCBI): domain Eukaryota; kingdom Metazoa; phylum Chordata; class Actinopteri; order Osteoglossiformes; family Mormyridae; genus Brevimyrus; species Brevimyrus niger. The sequence continues at coordinate 8,266,226 of JAABNY020000035.1, forward strand.
TCAAATGGGGGGTGGGTGGGGGGCGTGCAGTCCGTGTCGGCCAATCAGACAGGCTGACATTTTCAGGGCTATCGTGAGAAATTACCCAACTCCTTCTGCATGAACCACCTCCAATCTCATTCCTCCCTACCCTACACTGGGGAAAGGTTAACTAATGGAAATAACATGGATGTGAGGGAGCAATTGTTAATAATGTTTATTTTCTGGCAGTGGTTTTGTAATTGTAATACCAGGCATCTGGGTTGAACTGCGTCTATAGCGGGGGGTGGGGGGGTCTGCGCTTGAGGCTTCTGAGGGATGAACTCAGCCCCAGTGAAAAGCTTCTGTTCCCACCACCTCTTGCACTTGCTGCTGGACGCAGTGAAACCGCCAGATTTGCTTTGTCAGGCCGGCAAGCCCAGTTTCAGGGTCGGTGACCTTAATGGCGCAGCAGTCACTGGGTGACGGGGGATCTTGAGCGCAGCATTGGTTGTGGAATCGGGCTCTTCACAAGTCAAATGCAGCCTTCACATCGCCACGCAATAGGGAGACGCAGGAACCAAGCATATAAGTGCTAGATGTCTGGTTTGGGTTGTGCGCTTTTCCTCCTAGTAAGTGTCAGCCTTCCCCCCCCCCCCCCTCCAGAAATCGTGGACGGCAATGTCAAGATGACCCTGGGAATGATTTGGACCATCATCCTGCGCTTCGCAATCCAGGACATCTCCGTGGAGGGTGAGTTCCCAGCATGCCGTGCAAGGAGATGCAGATTTGTGTTTTGTTTTTTTGTTTTTTTTCTCCCCTAGAATTACGTCTAAGCTTTTGAAAAGTTCAAACAGAATAAGTGAACTGCTGCCTCTTCCTGCTTTCTGCAGAGACTTCTGCGAAGGAGGGCCTCCTGCTGTGGTGCCAGAGGAAAACCGCACCCTACAAGAACGTCAACGTGCAGAACTTCCACATCAGGTGTGGTTTTGGTGTGGCGGAAGTGACACGCTCCTTGCGAACGGTGCCTGAAGGTCACCGTAACCCTTAGGGGTCTCTGTACATTGCTCATTGTGCTTCATTCCAGTTTACACTATAGATGTTTAGTTTTAGAGAGTTTTCTGTGGACTTTAAGATAGTCTAGGTCACATGCTTAGTCTTAATTATGGTATCTGCTTCCATAAAGTAGCTCTTTTTCAAAGGTAGCAGTAAACAGTGTGTCAACAGAGCCGATTCTGCTCATTTGAGTAAATTGGCTCTGTTTGTGTGGTGCTTTTTGCGTGATCTCTGACCTCTCTCTCTCACCCTGGTTGTCAGCTGGAAGGATGGCCTGGCCTTTAATGCCCTGATCCACAGACACCGACCCGACTTGATAGACTATGAGAAGCTGAGGAAGGTTGGTACATGGCTGGTTTTTTTTTTTTTTTTGTTTTTTTTCAATGCTGCACATAACGTCTAAAATATCAAGTTTGTCATCTTGATTGAACAAGTGAGTCTTGCCTGCTGAGTTGTTGGTCAGAGCAGAGCGTGTGTCTGGCCCTCCTCCTCAGGATGATCCAGTGACGAATCTAAACAACGCCTTTGAAGTGGCTGAGAAGTACCTGGACATCCCCAAGATGCTGGATGCAGAAGGTAAATGTTCTCCTGGTCGCACATCCCCTTCTCTGTCGTTGTATATTTTAAGAGCCCCTGTCTCTCGGATCTTTCATAATCACGGGGTGTGTGTGATGCAGCAGTGCAGACCAGCGATCCCGCTTCTGTGTTTAAATGATGTTGTTGTGCCCGTACATGTGGATTCCAGATTCTTCATGAGGACCCTTGTATGTTTTGCACCAACCGTCGCATATTTGTGCTTGTGTGTGTGTGTGCCTGCTTGTGTAATTGGTCTGAATGTCGCTGGTTCAGTGTTTCCCAACCCGATCCTCGGGGACCCTCACAGTCTATGTCTTTGCTACCGGGAGCTGGGAGGGAACAAAAATGTGGACCATCTGCGGGTCCCCGAGGACCGTGTTGGAAAACGCTGCTCTGGTTACTCTTCATGGTCCAGTATCTCTGCATCTCTCTGTACTCCAGTGCAGGGTGGAGTGGAGCGTCCGTCGCCCCGGAATGCTGCATCTCCATCTTACTCCTGCTTTCATTTACATGCCTCACACAGACAGCTTATGAAGTAATCCAATCAGAATAGCACAACTTTAGGAGACGGTAGTATCTTGAACACAATGTAAAATTGCTCTCCTAATCTCAGCATATCAATGTTAATGCTTTTCTTAGATTTTGTACAAATAGTTACTGGTTAGATTTCATTTGCTTGTCTGTGGCAAATGAATAATCATATTACTTGATATGTAGAATGTATCTATGACACGTCTTCTAAGGTGACTCGATGTCTTATTTCCCCACACATCCATAACGTAAATTCATAACACAAGCGCATCTGTTCCGGTTTCTATATCTGTCTCCGAATGCAGCTGCCCGTGTCCCGTCGGGAGGGGGTGTGCGTATATGTGTAACTGTGGTTTTCCTGCAGACATTGTCAACACTGCCCGTCCGGATGAGAAAGCCATAATGACCTATGTGTCCAGTTTCTACCATGCCTTCTCTGGAGCTCAGAAGGTACCCCCATCAACCCCCCCCCCCTGCATTTACACTCCTGCGCTCCCCTCCAGCATGGCTTCCTCCACCAAGCATTGGGACAGGCTGGCAGAATTGTCACGGCCCCCCCTCTCCTCCCAGGACACCCGCACAACCCAAGCACTGCATTAAAGTCCACCTCCTCTCGTTAAAACGATCCTCTCACTCTTAGCTCAGATGAAGTAAACCAGCTGGTGGCGTCGGCCATGTCTGCTAAGGCTTTAAACCCACGTCTCCGGTGTCAGATAGTGGTTTTGGTCGTGGCCTCTGAATATGATGCACTTTTTCCCAGCAGTAACAAAGAATGTGTAGAGAATTAAGAATTAATGCCATTGTACTGGTATTGGTTTAAGTACAGCCAGCCCCTAGGTCACCAACAAGATCCATTCCCTAAGTCTGTCTTTAAGTCAAATCTGTAGGTAAGCCGGAAAATAATAGCGTAAAATAACACTAATAATACAAAAATTACACAGTAGTAATCAAAGTAACTAACCATGGGACTGTACTCTGTCTAAACCGGCACGATATTTTCATGTTACAAAGTAGCAGGTGCAGTCGTTATTACAAACCATTGTGGTTCACCTGAGTTTTCTTAATATAATAGGGTTTAATGGCGGTCTATTCATAAGTACGGGTTTTCTGTAAGTGGGGTCTTCGTATCCCCCGATAGCCTGTATTTAAGTGGTAAAATATTGAGAAAGATGGAGAGCAGTTGGCTATTGGTGTAAACTCCATTTTCCTTGAAGGTCTGATGAAGAACCAGGAGCTGACTTGCGAAGTGAATCTTCTAGAAGCAGCTTTGTTTCTGTGTGGAGTGGCGGGGGTCTTGACTAATGTCTGATGACGCAGATGAGCGAAACGGCTCAGACTTGATTAGAGCTTCATTCATTAGGATGTTTGCAAGCTCAAGAGGCTGGGGAGCTAGAGGCTCCCAACACCGTTTCTACCGGTAACGGTAACCTAGATACAGGAACTCAGGCTGGCATCCATTGCAGTGTTACCGATGAAAAGTGCACCGCAGGGCTTAGACTGCTGGGAACAATCTGCCAAATAGGAGGGGGGAAAAAAAAACCTCGAAATGTAAGATTCTTGCATGCATCACTGTAGTGTGTGTACAGGGCCACATGTTGAACGTATTCTGTTACAGGCCTGAAAAAGATCCAGCGCAGTGTTGGCCCAGTGTGTGGGCTTCCTGTATTTGAAAATAAATATGCCATCTGTCTTTAAGCTACTATGCGAAAAGCAGATTCTTAAATGTGGCTCTGCATCCCCAGTCTTTTAGGAACTGGTAGTGCCCAGGAGTGTCCTGTGGGTAGGGAGGGGACCGTGACCTGGTTCTCAGAGTATTCTTTGCCCCCTCCCTCCCTGAAGGGGGCGCTCTCTAACTGACAGTCACCATCCTGCAGCGGATTTCCTTCCCTTACTGCAAACGGCCTCTTGGCTGGGCGACGGCATCTCCCTCTTCCCATATCCCCCCTCCACCCCCATGCGGCGTGGCGGGGGAGGGGGGTCCTCTCTGCTGGGGGCAGCTTGGCTTCACTGCTTTTTCTCTCTCTCTCTCTCTCTCTTTTTTTTTTTTTTTTCTCTCTCCCACGCACACTCGCTTCCCCTCCCCCGGCCGCCGCAGACATCGTGGGTACGCTGCGGCCTGATGAGAAAGCCATCATGACATATGTCTCCTGCTTTTATCACGCCTTCTCAGGCGCTCAGAAGGTGAGAACTTGCTCGTGGCGTTCACCTCTGAACCTGCGGCCGGTTCGCACCCGGTGCCGAAGGTGGCCCGGTTCTCAATGGAAAAGCACGTCAGCTTTCCGCTTGGGCTACCTCCTCTGTCCGCCCCTCGTTTGGCTCGCCGCTTCGTTTCATCTCTGTGGCTCGTCATTGAGCTGTCACGAAGCATTTCTTCACTGTGTCTTTTGTTTTTTTGTTACAGTGGATAGTTTGTACCGTAGTGTGAACCCAGACGAGCTGGATGATGTGGTATAAAGTCGGTTCGTTCGCCGGAGAAGCATGCGGATTTAAGGCACGCTCGTGTGGAGCGCTCACTTGCATTGCCACGACTAACCGTTTGGAAGGATTGCGCATTTTGTTGTAGCCGGCATTGATGTAGCTTTGAAAGTTTTGATCTGGTCTTGAAACTCGTCCGTAAAGAGCGGCGTGTGCACGTCTTGCCGTGCGTTCACGTGTTGGGTGGCTTTGTGGCATGTTCACTGCCCCGTGTCACGTGTTCTGCTCGTCTGGCCCTTTAATGTTATGATGTGTTGCATGTCTTTCACACGTGTTTGCTCCATTAAATAATTTTCACCTACATGTTGACGAGTGAGATCCCAGTGCCGGTCTCAGTACTGCTGTTTGTGAAGTTTTGCATTCCGTTAATTAACAATTTGGAATATGACACTTTCTGCCTGGTCACCATGACCTCTTAATTTTATCTCATCCACATTAGTCTGATTGGGCTTTAACAAGCATGCAACTATTAATCCAGAAAAAAAGAACTTTGACACCTCTGTTAATCTAAGAGCACCATCTACCACTCTTTATATGTCAAATTTAAAGTAGAAGAACAGCCAAATGTGGGGTTTTTTTCCACTTGAAACCATTGCTGGGAGGTTTTAAACCATTTTTTTCTAGCTGTGACTGCCTACATCGAGTTATGTGGCTTTGACATGATTTTGCCTCGCTGCCAGCTCATCACAGCCTAGTCTAGCTTCACCTGCTCTGCTCCGCTCTGGTTCAGTTATTTAAAGGCTGTTTTATACCTGCTGCAGACATGTCACACCCTGCAGCTGTTCCGACACAGTTTTCACCTCAAAGATTAGGCGACGGGGCCACATTTGTGGGCCGTGCATGTCCCGCTCGAAAATCGAGACGGCGTATTGTCCGTCCCGTAACGTGATCGCACCAAAGATTGTGTCTAAACACCTTTCCTACCCTCTCTGATTGGACTGAATACAAACATGGCAAGCGGATTCAAAGAGAGCCTGACTTAGGAGGGTCCTCGCCACAGGATTTAAAAAGATTCTTGCAATAAACTGCACACTTGCGAATGCAATGGCAGTCTTTGCTATATTTATTTTTAGTAGGACGTCCAAAGCGCTCCAAGAGCAGCTTTTCTGCTGAGCGCCACCTACCTTGTGTCAAAGCACACAGCAGCCTGGTGTGGACGATCTGGCCTTGCACTCGCACTGGCGAGTCGGAATCCGCAGTGCATATAAACCAGCCCTGACCCTTTTTCATTTATGCTGCTTCGTAGGAATTTCTCCATCGATTTAAATAGAATCTGTAATCGGCTTCTGCCATTGAGTGAGCAGTGAATCGCGTCTGTAAACAACCATGTATCGAGTACGGTGATGCTGTGTGCCTTCATAAGGGGTTTATGTCGGTGCTCTCAATTGTTATACTGTGTTGCGCAAATGGGCCTGAATGATTAGTATAATTTCAGGTTTGCTTTAGGGTCCACATGGTCCTCTGAAGGGGAGGTTAATACTAGCTTTGTCTGTGTAGGTGGGTGGTGTAAGTCTGGTGCACGGCCCATGTAACTTGTGCTTGGTCATGTGTAGTTGCTCCAGGGTTACTATCTGTCTTTAACTGTGAATGGGACTTGTGGGACTTGTAGGATTTCCACGTGACCTAATTGCACGGGAAAGCAGTTAAATTTGAATTCAAAGATGAGTCTTGCATGCTGAGACTGACTTTTCAACAGGGGGTATTTCAGGTCAGGATAGATTGACGTACTCAAGCAAGCATAGTGGACTTTCACTTAAACTTTGACTGATGCAAACAACACCAGAGTGCCTTGAACTTTTAAGTGTGTGCACACTCTTAAATAGCTGAAATAGCTCTACTGTGTGCCTTAAACTTCTCTCTGTGACAGGCCGAGACAGCTGCCAATCGAATCTGCAAGGTGCTGGCAGTCAACCAAGAGAATGAGCATCTCATGGAGGATTACGAGAAATTGGCCAGTGACGTAAGTAGTCACTAGCCTTTGGATAAAATGCTATAGTTTTTCCTTTGTTCTGTGGTAATTGTCTATCCTCTTCAGCTTAAAAATTTTTGGCTTGTTTATTTGGAGCATTTTTCCTCTCCATCAGTTCTTGATTGGTCGTTTGGATATTTTTCTAATCTCCACATCGTTCATTTCCTCCTTGCCACCCCCCAGCTCCTGGAGTGGATCCGTCGCACCGTCCCCTGGTTGGAGAACCGCACCCCAGAGAAGACCATGCATGAGATGCAGCAGAAGCTGGAGGATTTCCGAGACTACCGGCGCGTTCACAAGCCGCCCAAGGTGCAGGAGAAGTGTCAGCTGGAGATCAACTTCAACACCCTGCAGACCAAGCTGAGGCTGAACAACCGGCCGGCCTTCATGCCCTCCGAGGGCCGCATGGTCTCGGTGAGCGACGCCTTCCCATCCCCTGTGTCATCTTCTCCATCATACTGCTGGACAGGAGGCAGAAATGTGTTCAGTCACAGTTTGGTACCAGCCATGGATTTCGGTTTGGTTCAGTTTCAGTATAGTGTGAAAAACTGAATTTGTTTTGAGATTGTTACTAAAACTCTAAACACTAATACAGTTGAGAGCAACTGTAAATCAAAGGCGATGTGTCTGCATGATATCAGCATGTATGAATAACAAAACCTAAGGGAAGCTTATCTGCACATTGTAAAAATAAATATGTAAAAATAAAATAAGTTTTAGATGATTGCACGCCAACAATCATAATGAAGTAAATCCTGTGTATTTTACTACCAAATTCGTTTGCATACCTCTAGCAATAAACCGCTATAGCTGTCGTCACTTTTCTTTTGTCCCGGTTTGAATTTTGTGACAAAAGCACCTTAAATGTCATGGGGAGACTAATTTGCGAAGGCAGTGTCTGCCTTGTCCCGGTCATACAAACGCTCTGATGTCATCTCCAATGATTTGGCACATTGGATGCATTTACAACAATCCGAGTTTGGCATAATAAAACCCATAGACGGTTCTGGGGCACATTTCCACTGAACTACATTTGAAACAACACTTTTGGAACTTTTCCATTGACTATCGACCAAGTACCAGTACCTGAAGCACCCAACCTGTGGTCCTTTTTTGGTACTTCAGTATTTTGGGGTTGGCCTTGCAAACATCTTCGTTGTCGAGTGACTCTGCAAATAGCCTTCCCCTGAAACACAATACAGTGGAAACGCGCCCTTGGTCTTATCAACTACTGTCTCCTCGGTGCTGATGTACTTTACTGGGTAACCAAAATGTTCTCAAGCCGCCGATTATAACTGACTGACTAACCAGCATTTGCCGTAAGCAACTCGGAGCCACAGCAGTCATTGTTTTCTGTGTTGAACATCTGCTTGTGAATTTAGGTTCTGTCTGTGTCAAATATGTTTGTTTCGTTGTTCCTACCGAACTGAACTCAAATGAATAGGTGTGCCGGTACAGCCCTAGTGTACCTGAATAGCCAAGAAACCGGTTCAGACCTGCTAAGATCTACTTCTTGATTTATGTAGTATGAATTTTGAGGCTTTGCGATTATTGGTTATCTCCAGTTTTGGTGTCAGTGCAGCCTTATCTGTAATCTCTTATGACGAAAACCCAAAGTCAGTCACATGTTACAGCTGAAGTTGGTCACGTGTGAGAAGGCTAAGCAGGAGCGGGTCTGCGGTGTATCACATATATAACACGCAATATTTTTATTTATATATATATATATATACATGTGTATGAAATATGCCTAATTTTTACATTTTATGGTGAGCGCCATAAGAGGGTTCATTATTCATAGAGGGGCTAGGTTTATCCTTGGCCAATGAGATGTTTTGAATTGATGAATGATGGAAGGGCCCGCAACAAGGGCCGGTCAGCTTTCAGCTTAGGCATGTGGCCCCACCCCTGTACACGCAGCCTGTGCCTGATTGGCCGGTGGTGGCAGCTGGATGCGTGGATTGCTGATATTTGCCCCCCTTTTTTTTTGCAGGATATCAATAGCGCATGGCAACACCTGGAAGGGGCGGAGAAAGGCTACGAGGAGTGGCTCTTGAATGAGATCCGTCGCCTGGAGAGACTGGACCATCTGGCCGAAAAGTTCCGGCAGAAAGCCACCATCCACGAGGGCTGGACCGCAGGTGCTCCTGGCGTCCCCCCCCCTTTTCCTTGCCCTCGACCCGAGCCCGGTTACCTCCCCCTGACTCCTGCTGGCCCCTTTCCCTGCAGGAAAAGAATCCATGCTAACGCAGAAGGACTACGAGACGGCCTCCCTATCGGAGGTCAAGGCCCTGCTGAAGAAGCACGAGGCTTTCGAAAGCGACCTGGCTGCCCACCAGGACCGCGTGGAGCAGATCGCCGCCATCGCCCAGGAGCTCAAGTAAGGGATGTGTGGGAGGTCATGTGGCGGAGTATGGGGGTGGGAAGGGTGACCAAGAAGGGGAGGCGCAGTTTGTATTAGAAATGAGGGCCTATTTTTTTAGGCTGAGAAAGTTGGATGTGTGTAGAACAATGTTCGTACAGTACTCTGTGTCTTATTGTCCCTCTCCCACTCTCTCTGAAGTGAATTAGACTACTATGATTCCCCGAATGTGAACGCTCGCTGCCAGAAGATCTGTGAGCAGTGGGACGCCCTGGGCTCCCTGACTCTGAGCCGCAGGGAGTCGCTGGAGGTGAGCCCCCTCCGCAGTGCCCTCCTTTTCTGAATCCCTCTGCCTCGTTCTCCGCTCTAAATAGCGTCGCAGGCCTGAACTTTTCTACTTTCTGCTTTGGCCAGTTTTAAAATGCTACTGTCACCATGTCGGATCTCGACTCCCCTTACGGTCACTTTGCAGAGGACTGAGAAGCAGCTGGAGTCCATTGACGAGCTGTACCTGGAGTACGCCAAGAGGGCGGCGCCATTCAACAACTGGATGGAGGGAGCCATGGAGGACCTGCAGGACATGTTCATTGTGCACAACATTGAGGAGATCCAGGTAAGAGGGGGTTTCCGTGGAAACAGAACTGGAGAGTGAAAAAAAGAGAAGCTACCCACTATAATGTTAAGTTCTATCCAAATTTGTTGCCCTGCGTTAAATGTGGTCAGTAGTCCTGTATAGTGTATAAGCTGTGTTAATTATAACTGTAGCAATAAGTTTTATGGATCTGCAATATTAGCACAGAGATCCATGTCAGTATTGACTCATGCCCTTTAAATCTTTAAATAAGCCCCCCGCCTTGCCTTTTCCCTTCTGAAGGGTCTCATCACAGCCCATGAGCAGTTTAAGTCCACCCTCCCAGAAGCAAACAAGGAGCGAGAAGCTATCCAGGCCATCCAGAAGGAGGTGCAGAACATTGCCCAGTATAATGGCATCAAGCTAAGCGGAAGCAACCCTTACACCAGCATTACTCCGGAGAGCATCGACAGCAAGTGGGATAAGGTACAGGGGGGGTCGGTTAAGCTGGGTGGGGCGTCAGAGCTCTGAGATCCCCGTTGGTTAATACCAGAAGCATCTTCCCCTGATATTTTACCAAGATGCCCTATTGCCCCGGATCCCTCTCCAGGTCCAACAGCTGGTACCTCAGCGCGACCAGGCGCTGCAGGAGGAGCTGACGCGGCAGCAGTCCAACGACCACCTCCGCCGTCAGTTCGCCAACCAGGCTAACATTGTGGGGCCTTGGATACAAAACAAGATGGAGGTTGGTGATTGGTGCCCACATTTGCGTATCTCACTTTGAAACACAGGTATCTGTTGGCGTCTGTGTTTTGGGACCAGCTCCATCGGACGCAAGTCGATTTGGGGACATCGTCCTAGTTATCGGAGAGAAGCGAGGCATTAAGTACGGCACCGTAATATACACACAGTACTCTACTGCAAATAATGTAAATATAAAATCACAGCGCTTTATAAAAAGGGCTTGAATTTCACGGGAAATAAAGCACGGGGCGCTCTGCACAATCGGCAGATACACATGATGGTGAACGATAGGTGTGTGAAGCTGCGGCGTGATATTTAATTGTATGGTAAGTTCACGTGGTTGTGCAGTACAGTAGCTGTATCTGTATCTCCCCTGCTTATTGTAGCTGTCATCACGTATACAGTACTGTATGAGTACTCCATCACAAGTCAGATATAGACAGTGGATCATCTTACGGCTGGCAGTGCTGCTCGTTCTCCTGCACCTGCTACACTAAGTGAAACACCTGCTAACGTTGTACTGCATCTGATTTTAGGTGTCTTCCCATCAGTGTACTTACTACTTTCATAAATGCGATTTATCGATACTCGATAGAACACAAGTTGATGGATACCTGTGTATTAATAATAATAATAATAAATAATAATTGACACTTTATTACGCTATTAGATGGACGAACTTTGCCGAGTTCATTCTTTTCTCCGAGTATATCATCCCTGTCTGTTTTTGTAAATGGTTCCCAGAGTCTACATTTTCCAGTTCGGCCCAGATCTTGATTGCGAATAGTTTTTTGAAGATGTATATGTAAGATATCTGGAGTCCTTTGACGGGCTTTACGATGTTTTGGAATGCGACTTGTGTTTACAGAGCTGCTGTGTAACCTTGCTCGTCTCTGCAGGAGATCGGGCGAATATCCATTGAGATGAACGGGACCCTGGAGGACCAGCTGACTCACCTGAGGCAGTATGAGCAGAGTATCATCGAGTACAAGCCCAACATCGATCAGCTGGAGAGTAATCACGAGCTGATCCAGGAGGCCCTCATCTTTGACAACAAATACACCACCTACACCATGGAGGTACAGTCCGAGCCGTCACTGGCGTGTCATCAGAGTCGATTCCTGCATTTTTTAAAGATCATTTGGCATACAATTACATGATGCCATTGGTTGCTCATTGTGTGTGTGTGTGTATGTGTGTATTAGGTTCATATTGCATTGTGGGGGCCAAATGCCCCCCAGAATATAATAAAACCCTGTTATTTTGACATTGTGGGGGCCATTTTTCAGAAATCAAAGATATAATTTCAGACCCGTGTGTGTCTGTGTGTTGTGTTCCCTTCCACCCTTGTGGAGTCGCCTCCCCCGTCTAACGTCCGTCTCCCCGGTGACCCTTTTCACCTTTGTATCGCAGCACCTGCGTGTGGGCTGGGAACAGCTCCTCACCACCATAGCCCGCACCATCAACGAGATCGAGAACCAGATTCTCACCCGGGACGCTAAGGGCATCAGCCAGGAGCAGCTGCACGAGTACCGGGCTTCCTTCAACCACTTCGACAAGGTCAGGGCCCCGGCGGCAGAGCGGCAGACTCGTGTCAGACTGCGCTGGCGGTTTGATTCGTGAGAATCTGAGGTTTGCGGGGAGATGGATCAGAGGGCGAAGCTAGAATAGCTGTGTTGTATCAGGGGCCAATCAAGTTAATGCACATCCATCTTAGCACTGGGGCGCACTGTTTATCCTCATGGTCCCCCTTAGCCAATCACATCTCATCATCGCCCCCCCTGCCATGCCCATTGTCGAGTGCAATAATGACAGAAACTATTAACATAGACTGATATCCATAAATCCAGCAAATGATTTTTGGGCTTGTGTTCAGAGGAAGCTGACCCCTCTGCAGTATATTTTAAGTTCCCTCCAGTTCTGGTCGCCATCATCATAGTTGGCATTATAGTCTTGTCTCTAGTGCTCAGTTTTACACAGGATCCCATCTCACATCCATTGTATGTCCCCCTTTCACCCCATACTGTGAACTCCTGCATGCTGTGGATCCATCACCATCCGGCGACCCAAAACCACCTCACTGTCACTCTTGCCGCGATTGGTCAAACCCCGCCCCGCCCCACTGCTTGGCTCTATGCCGCCATTGGCTGATCCAAATCGCAGGATCACAGTGGTACTCTGGTAGCGGAGGAGTTCAAGGCCTGTCTGATCAGCCTGGGATACGACGTGGATAATGACAAGCAGGTATGAGAGAGGTCTTCAGATCCTACAAGACGGTGTTCCTCTCTCGGCCACAGCCTCTCTCTGCACTGTCCTGCCTCCAGCTCCTACAACTGCTTTGTTGCTTTGGTACTTTGGATGCATTTAACTTCTGTTTTTTCCTTTCTTCCGTTCTTTTTGTTCCTCCCGCACATTCATTTTGCTACTCTCCGCTTCTCTTTGTTTTCTTCATGCCCATTTCTATATTTTCCTCCCTTGTCACCTGTCCTCTATCTTATTTTCTGTTTCCTCTCTTCAATCTTCTCCTCCCTGCCACACAATGGCCATGCCCCCCCCTTCCTTCCTTCTCCCGCTTACACATCCCCCCCCCCCCCGCCTTGACGGGTACAGAAGCCCACGGGGATGATGGACAGCGACGATTTCCGCGCTCTGCTCATTTCCACGGGAAACAGCCTGGTATGCTCAGCCTGGTCTGCTCTGCTTGTTGGCCTCTCCTCTCCCTATCCGTCCTGCCCGTCTCTCTCACTGTGTCGCTGCTCACGTCACAAAATATAACCATTGCATTTGGCCGTCCAACACTAAAAATAGAATATAGCAATATTTGTTTCATCTACAAAGTCCTGCAGTACAGGCAGCTCTCGACTTGCATAAAACTGAGTTGAGTAAATATGTACATGTACAAAAAAAATCAGCACAATACTTTTCTTTAAAGCAACTTACAGAAGAGGGAAGGGTTACTATTTGTGTACTCCCTGGGATTTGAACCCATAACCCTTTGTATTAGCATAATGCTCCTCCTCTTGAGAGTTTAAGGAAGCAGTAATGTAAGTAAATCTCAGTAAGTTTAGACTTTTTGTTTTTGGTAATTTAATTTGTTCTTCAGTGTATATTACCAGTATATTTTTGGCTTATGTATTTTTCGCTGTATGGTGTCTGGAACGAATCGGGAAGATAAGTCCAACATGCGTACGATTCGTCTCGTGTACGTGGATGTAGGACAGATTACTTGTCAGTCGAAAACTGCCTGTATGGACTTTCCAGTAAGAGATCATGCATTTTTACATAAATACCATCATGGAGAATATGCCCCCCCTCCCCCGGCCTCTAAGCCCTTCGGTTGACCCCTCTCTTGTGCCAGGGGGATGCCGAGTTTGCACGCATCATGGGCATCGTGGACCCCAACAACAGTGGGGCAGTGACGTTCCAGGCCTTCATCGACTTCATGTCCCGGGAGACCACAGACACGGACACGGCCGACCAGGTCATCGCCTCCTTCAAGATTCTGGCAGGAGACAAGGTAGGCAGCACCTCAAGGGTGAAGGACGATGCGTCTTGCTAACGGAGTACAATGTAGTGTGTGCTCCTGGTAACATAGTTAAACCTATTTGAATGCACAAATGCGTATTTTAAATGCTTCTCATCAAATTTATCCTAAAATCTTGCCACATAAGTTTTTTTTTTTTTATTTGTTTGTTGGCCAGTGGGGGAAGGGCTGAGATTTATCTAGTTATTATAATGAAATATTTAATTTTTAATTATTTGTGTTTAGATATTAAAATAAATAACAATAAACTGAAGCCAACTTAACCAGATCATTCGAGTTCATGTCGGTTATTATAATGTGGTTTGAAACAGTCGGCTGTGTTTAGTCTTTAAAGCATTCAGGGTCCTTCGGGATTTGTGTGCTGGGTTTCCTCCTCTGACTCTGCGACGTCCCACGTCCCCCCCCCTCCCCTCCCCTCCCCTCCCCTCCACACAGAACTACATCACAGCAGAAGAGCTGCGGCGAGAGCTGCCCCACGACCAGGCGGAGTACTGCATCGCCCGCATGGCCCCCTACAGTGGCCCCGACGCCGTTCCGGGGGCCCTCGACTACATGTCCTTCTCTACCGCCCTGTATGGCGAGAGTGACCTCTGAGAATAGAGAGAGAGAGGCGGGGGGCGGGGGGGGGGTCAGCGAGAGAGACAGCGTGGAAGATACAGGCTTACTGGGTCGCAGCGATCGGGATTGCATTACATGGAGCGTTACATCCTATCTGGGTTCAGATGTGTAGGTTTCAGGGAGCAGAACTTGCCGTGTCCCCCCACATCTGGGAGGGGCGGGGTGACTCTTCTTTCTGATTTCCACCAAAATGTTTTTTTTTTTTTCCTTCTTCTTTTAACCCCCAAAGGTAGATTGGGTTGGAGGCCAGAGAGAGGGGTCAGATTTATTGAAGTATACATAATGTATTGCACAGAGAATGGAGAGTGAGCTTGAACAGAAAAAAATATCCTTATTCTCTTTAACCATTTTGCTGGGTAAGCGGAGCTTGAAAATCTATAACCTACTTTCATACTATCTCCAGCAAATATGACTTTAATGGGTTCAGTGCTGTACATACTTATTTTCCAGTATACAAAAATGCGTGCTTATAGGGCTTCGGAATGAAAATGTAATTGTGAAAAGAGGTTTCACAAAACCCCAGTACTGTAGATAGGTTTGAATTCCCATCCCAAAGAATCACCATTGGACCTTTTCTAGACTTTCAGTGCATTTAAACATGCTGTACAATGTTATTTCGAGCATTGAGCTTATTTTAAGATGTAATGGAATAAATTGTGAAAATTGGGGGGTGGGGGTACTTTTCTGTAGCTACAGATCCTCTGTCTTTGTCATCCCCTCTTTCTTCAACTCCATTTATCTGTGGCAAAAGGGACCCAGCACTGGGTGCGAGGGCCAGGGGTGTGAACGACTTTTTCTATACATTCCATTATGTATTAATGTTATGGAAATTACCGTTTTCAATCTATGCAATCAGTTTTTAGTTCATAATCTATATTCTGTATCACTTAAGTTCATGAAAACTGAGGGAAGGAAAATGTCTGCTTAGACAGCCGAGCAGATGGAATACCAGAGATTGATTCCTACAATATTTTGTAAAACGGTGATGCTGGGTGAGGGTATGTTGCTGTTGGGGGGTTGGGGGGGCTCTGGGCATTAACTAAAATGTCTTGGACCAAAAGCTTAATATTTTTTTTTTGTCTGGATTTTTTTTTTCCTTTTTCTTCGATATCAAACCTTATCTGCTGTACTGGAAAATGCAACAGCATCTCAATTGTGGAATTTCATGTGCACACATAAAATTACCTTCAAATATCACTGCTTGACCATAATTTTTTTTTCTCCCCGCTCCCCTTTATGTGCGAGTGTCTCTCCTTTATTTGCACACCTTGTCGGTGTGACGTATGTATGTAGTTCGTATTTCGGGTGCTGATTTCGTGGACTAATTTGAGAAAGTTATGTGTGTGGAAATAGAGGGTAAGATCCCAAAGTGTGAAGATGTTTTTTCATTATCATCATCGTCATTATTATTATTATTATTATTATTAATTAAGAGTAATCTGCGTTGCCAATACTTCTGATGCTCGGTAACCACACAAAACCTGCCTCTCGAGGACTTTCGGTAGTAATAAACTAATAAATCTTTTCCTACACTAAAATCATGATCCTGTAGTCTTTAATTAAAGGTCCTGTGGAAGAAAGATGGTTGAATCAGGGATCCTTTATTTTCAAATGCTCCAGGAAGCGTGTCTAGGGTGGATCTAGTAAGTAAGGAGTAAAAACCTCAAATATGGCTTTGATCAAGAATGCATCAGGGTGATGGTTCAGTGATTAGGCAAAGAAAGAAATGGATGAAAAGCCAGTTAGCAGTAAATTGGAGATGTGCGGTTTCATGTTTTGTAGTGGTTTTATGAAATTATGGTAAATAGCTTGATTGTCATCACGGATGGTTGAATTTTACTGCACATTATGCCGCAACATATTATAGATGCACATCAGCAGCATATATAATGTTGGGGTAATGCTCTTGGTTATTCAGAACAGGGTAAATATCTGCACATTGAATATAGAGGCCCGTATACTTTAGTGCAGTTCACAACATGGTGTGTCAGGCTGTAGGGTGCCCTCTGCTGGGTGCCAGTGTGAATGGCACTGGCCTTCCGGTGGAAATCCTGCCCACACAATTAGAGCAGATTTCCTTCCACAGCTGAAGGGCAAACCCCCGCCCCCCCCCCCCCCCCCCCCCCCCCCCCCCCCCCCCCCCCTGCC
>JAABNY020000035.1:8282891-8293192 GCA_015164015.2 Brevimyrus niger
CGCGGAAGGGCAAACCCCCCCCCCCCCCCCCTACCTTTTGGCCTGAGTGCCACCTGGAATGGTCACCAGTTTTATGGTGCATAATTGTATAAAATTGTATGAAACAGTAGAATGTTCATGGACTTTGTTCATATGATCTATTTCATAGCTCTCTTCAGAAAACCATCCATATTCCTGCTGCCCGTATCGCTCAGGGGCCTCAGACTCCCGGGGCCCCATCCCTGGCAGCACAGGGCATGAGGCTGAGGCGCATCCTGGGTGCGATGCCCGTCCATCGCAGAGCACACACACACACACAGTTATACACTAACTGCAAGTTGGACGCCAGGAGTGAACCTGCGTGACACTGGGAAGTGATATTAATGGCACTAATGTACTGTGGTTGAGTTACAGGGTCAGTTTTCGTGAAATGACCCAGTTTAACTGCAGAGATGTGACACTTATGTGTTTGCTTATCACGTCTATGCTTGCATAAACATTTGATGTTCTTTCGTGAATGTTGGATCCTTTAGAGTTCTAAGTACTCCCAGTATTTTACCTGATGGATCAGCAAATTTAACCCTGTGACATCATTCTAACTCATGGCCGCTTGACACCTCACCTTTAGACCGGCATTGTGGTTCAGTGTAGTGCTGTAACCTTACACAGGGGTTGTGAGTTTGAATCCCATCCTCATTCTGAGTGCAGCTTGCATATTCTTCTATGTTGTGCCGATTTCCTCGTGGAGTCCAAAGACTTGCAGTTGGTGAACTGGCATTTCTTAATTGCGCGTAATGTGTTCCCTCGTGCCCTGCAATAAACCGGCATCCTATTCGACATTGGCATTCGTATCGCCGCTTGGTCCCCTGTGGCGCGTAGTACTAGTATGGTGCTCTATGAGGTTACCATAACCTCAACACGGGACAAAACTGAAATTTTGTAATGGATCCTTTTCGGCCACTGGATGGAGACAAAGAGCCATTTTAAGTCAATCTGCAAAGAAGTAAATCGGTTTTAGCACTTCAAACAGCTTTTCTAAGGAATTTGAAATTCTGGAGCTAAAGCAAAACTGAATGTCTTGTCGTGGATTGGGACGATTGGATTAATGGTATAATGTAGGCATACGTATAATTTCAATATAGTTAACATCAGAATTATTCATATATTTCATTGTGAATAAATTGAAGAAAAATAGCAATTTTGAATGGCCTGTTGGTTTACATTTTAGAGTATCAAAGATCTATGTTTTCCTCGTCGTCACTCACAATCTGCTACAAACGAGTAAATAAGCTTCAAAAAGTGATTATATCCAGTATTTTAAGAATGAATTCAATTTTATAATGATCGTTAAAAATGTAGTCCCGTGCCTCTGAACGATGAACAGGAAAACTAATTCAAAATATTTAAAAAAAAGATTTAACTGATTAATAGATAAAAAAATAAAACGTCAAGTCTCAAAAGCGATGCGTGGAGGATACATAAAAAAGAGGAATGAAGACGGGCATCGAGAAGAGGTGAAACTACAGGAAAAGTTGGTTACGAAATATAATAAATAAAAACAACGAAACAGGAGAAATGCTTGTGTTATAACTGTGCCTGTGTTGGCTATAACTATATAATTACTGGTCATGCAGTTTCTAGACTTTAAGACCACACTGTTCGCTGGCAGTGCGCCGGGCATCGTTACGAATATGGTATAAGACACCCTGCTTGCCTACTTCAGGTTGTCTTTACTGTTCATCTTTTGTAGAACAAGGGTGTCGTCAGATATTTCGTGGCTAATCCGTTTCTGAGCGCAGCTCGACCAGCCGCGCGTTGTCAGTCCGCCCAGGATCCCCCCCCCCTGAATTACACCCTTTAGGCAATTAATAGGCATCGAGTAAGAGCGGACTAAGCGGAACTTCGAGCATGCTGGCTCGCAAGATCTGCGGTCTTCTGCTGCTTCTCATCGTGATCTCCGCTTCTCCACTAATGGCAGACAAGTCATCGGTAAGAAATACATCATCTATTTTTTTGTTATTGTGGTAGTAGTATAAATATTCAGCAGGCTATATGGACACCCGATTTCAGTCCAGTCACAAGTTTTAAGCAAAGCGTAGACTAAGTGCATTTCTACTTTGTTCAAACACCTATCCATATTTTTATAATTGCAAAAGTTATGTACTTTTATCCGCCCTTATAGTTGTATAATCTGGTTGTGGCTGTTTTTATTGTCATTGTTTTTTAGTATAGAGATTCTATCTCCATTTAACCTTTATAGAGTTGTTCTCAAGCACCGTGGTACTCATTGTTATGATGGGATGAAAGTTCGCGGCTGCTGTCACTGCTGTCACTTGAATGCCGTGGTCGTGGTTGAAATCCAGTGGCTCGATGCCACTTCAGTCTGTCGGATGCAGCAAACTGGCACACATCACTTCCCATTGTAATGGCCCCGGTACACTGTCCGCTAAGCACCCCCTCAAGCGAAAGATCTGTGAGTGGCTGTCAAGCACACGGCCCCCCAAGGGAGGTCTGCAAACCAAAGGCAAACACCGGCCAACCAGCCCCGACCACAGGGAGTAAATAGAAGCAAATATTTAATACATTTTTCCTTTCCCCTGGGAAAACAGGCGAGTGTGTGTTTGTGGGTGAAACCTTGTCATATATTTATTTTAACCCGGTAGCAAAGATGCTGTCATGGCAGGCTGCACCTGTTTGTGTAATGCGCGCGTGTGTGTGTTTGTTTTCTGGGGGGATTGTAAGCTTTCGGGCAATGGTGGGGTTTTTCAGCACTCGGTGTTAGGTGATATAGCACAATAATTAACGACAGTACGTTTCACAGGCAATGGATTCAACGCCTCCAGCGGTATTGGGGGAGGGGGGTGGTTCATAAAATAATCGGCCAGAAATATGTTACAATCCAAATATGCAGTACTTTTCAGCAGCTTTGTAGAGTCTCTGGCCAAACACTATATTTCATCACCCCAACCTTCTCTCTTTAAACCTATTTATATTCTCACATGTCGTTATAAAATCAGTCAGTCTAACCTGTGGGTCTCTGAAAACACTGCAGTCCTTGACTCCAACAATGAACCACTGAACACACTGCGGCCTGAAATCTGTGCGCACAGAGACGCATTAAACACGAACCAGCTCGGCAAGCTGACAAACTGAGCTACCGAAAGCTTACACGTTTTGGCGAGCGCCCACAGAAAGCTACCGCGCACAATACTCCCTGGCCTTATAATACGAAGAGCTGCTGAACACTCTTTCATGCCTTCTGGCACTGACATAACGAGACACTGAGCACAGCGTGGCCTGCCCGCCACTTCGAAACAACGAGTCACTGAGCACAGCTAATAAAATGGCCCTCCCCTAAATATCCCAGCTTTTTTTAATTGTCTGACACCAAGCTGTACCAGCTGATCAGTGTTAATGTTCCGCGAGTTCTGCTAAATTTGCTGAATCGTGACAGAGAGTGGAAAGGAGACAAATGGGTATTAAAGAAAAATTCCTTGAGGACAGATACATGTGTTGCAAGCAACAAAAGCAGAGAACGAGCAGAATATTAAGTGAGGATGTTCATGTGTGACAGTGTCAGAAAATCAGGTGTGAGGTATAAAGCATGTATTAACATTTCAGGTTATAGCATTACACTTTGTCCTCAAGAAAGCATCATGCATCTGTATGAAAAATATAGGAGGACAGGTACAGTGACATAGATGCAATAACATTGCATTTATTGCAGTGTTTGGGCTGCATATAATGCTTTTAAGAACTGAGTACTTGCATGTATAATTTTATGAAGCTGTGACTGGAATGCACAGTAATTACTCTGGGTATTTCTTGGAAAATGTTTGCATCCCAAAAGACATACATTTTACAGTTCACTCTCACTTTATAGCTGAACTTTCTATTTCTGATTTTTTTTGCTGGAAACCAGTTTAGGTTAAGAAATCTTCGTTATGTAAGTGTATGAAAGAGAAGAACTCCGCTGGGACTTGAGCAAGCCTCATTCCTGAGGGGGGGGGGGGCATTGACATTTTTAATGGAAGGGTATAAGGTTTACAAGGTGTTAAGTTTCTGTGGTTTTATTTTTCAGAAGTGTGATATGAAATTCCAAAAATCCACCCCCCCCCACACACACTTTGCCTTCTTACCTATAATGAAATTCTGAACCAAAGAGTAACAGTTTAATTTACTATCTGACCAATTTAATAGGCAAGTCTGGCACACATAATTGTAAATCTTATATAATGCCTTGACTCCATGAGCTAAAAATTACATTTTTTCTAAGAAATTTGGCAGCCTTTTGAATTAGTCTTGAACAGCAGACTTAACAGTAAGCAGCACAGAGATTCGGCAGTAATTTAAATAGTCTTCCATGTCACTGTTCTGTTTTTATTGCAGACACGTAACAGGATAAACTTCTTTGAACACGTTAAGAGTGCGATATCTGTTTTCCTTACATTAAATCATCTAAATATTTGCCTATACAGGAGATGGTTATTTACAGGAAGGCTGATGTAATTACAGTAAACAAGTTCATTAAATATGCTTTTAATTATCAGATTAAAAGAGTATGAAATGGCCAAGCTAAACCTAAAATAACTTTGTTTACTAAGCTTAAGCTTTGTTGAGTCCAAATAAAAAAAAAAATCAATTCAATCACCCTGTCTTTGGGGAATGTGAAATTCATTAAAAGCAGGATAATCGGCAGGGGATTCAGGCACACACTGAATAAAGCAGACAGATTAAAGCATGGCACAGATATTATGCGGAGGAAGGGCAACACACTGGCGTTACGGTGGACGTCGTGTCAGATATGTGCTCCCTTAGCAGAATATTAAATCCTCTTTTTCCTATTTAGTTGCTGCATGCCAGTTGCCTGCTTACCCTGTCTGCCATTCCATTGAAGTGACTTATTTTAACAAGTGTGTGATTGCATTTTAAAATGTCTGTGGGCTGCCCCAAACGGACTGAGAAGCACAGGCAATCTGGCATATTAAATGAAAAGCATAAATGGTGAATTCACTGACACTGAATATACCGAGCAACTGCCTTATTAATATATTATAATAATTAAAATAATATATATAAATTAAATTAATATATTTGAACAACACATGTAATAATTAGGCTCATAACCCAGTCCAGCAGTATTGCATTTGGAAGGAGTACATTTAATTAATTTATCTGATGATTTTATCCAAAGCAACTTATAGGAAAGGTTACAATTTTTATGTGCGCTCGCTGGAATTTGAACCAACAACCTTTGCACTGTTACAGTAACACTCTGCTAGTTGAGTTACTTTACAATTGCAGTACAATAGCTGTCCTGTACTAATACAGGGGGTCCTCAGGGTAAGATGATTCGACATTTGACGTTTAGAGTTTACGACGCTAACTCCCATAAAACTTAAAATTGAGACATGAGTGTTTCGGCGTATGCCGTTAGCGTCGTACTTACAAACAACATGGGCGAACTAGTTTCGTTGCGCGCAGCAGACGAATGTGCAGTAAATGCGTCATATGAATGAGGGAATGAGTCCCTCATTACGCTTACCTACGCAATTTTGAACTGTTAAAAGCGCAAGTGTTCCATGTGTGAAGAGGAAAGCCATAACGATGGAAGTGAAATTAGATCGGAAAAAGAGTGTGTTTTGACGTCACTGTCGTAGGAACGTTACTGTGTCAAAACCCAAGCCCCCCTTCTGTACCGTTATTAAATTACATTTTTAGAACTGATCAGCCAAAGCAACATAGTATTGAAAAGGGCAGGTCAGACAGTCCCTGGAGCAAATGTGGATTAAGGGCCTTACTCAGGAGCCTAACAGTGTCATCACTCTGCTGACCTGGCAACCTTCCAATCACCGACACAGCACCCTAACTGCTTTTGCTGTCAACAGTTATTTAAAAGGTATTAATCAAAGTCACAAAACTGTTTTAACCCATAATAGGAAATATTTACAATGTATTTATGAATATACAGTTTTTAGCCTTGACTGGCAAATGAAAGTCCAAACCACATTGATACATCTGCTTCACAATGAGACTTATTTGTAGCATTAAGAATGCATTCCAGAAAACCCTGCAATATTCTTCCATTCTATACTGTAACTGAATGAAGCCTGTTTTGTTTTTTAATAGCCATTCTACATATAGCGCAGAAACACCTGAAAATCAGAAAGATGGACTGGTCCGCGTATTTAAAAATAGAAAATGATAAATACTGAGTCACATTCACAGCAGTTTAAATTAAAATTTTTTCCCCTCAAGGCTGGATATATTGTCAGCAAAACGCTACTGCTGAAAAATGCAGACACACTGATTTTCCTGGCACAAAGCCTAAAAATCTTACTGCTGCACTATGGAAAATAGCAGCCTTGCTCCCTCACTTCTGAAAGTTTTAATTGAGTTTAAGTTGATTTTAAAACAGTGTCCTCCATGATCAAGTCTTCTTTTTGGTTAACGTTGCTCATTCTTCCTAATGCATCATTTTCTTGACCGTTTTCATTTTGCGGTACTCTACGTTTAGTGAAATATTATAGTGGTCTCATATTTTATTTTAATTCAAATTCACAATCCATTAGCTCTCTGTCAAGGACCATCTTTTTTAAAGGCACATGCACGACTTTTTATAATAAGTGTTAATTAGTTTGCTTTGTGTTTTATTAATGTAGCCCCTGGCTATTCTGCAAACGCTACTGAATAAAAAGCAGAGTCTGAGATGTTTCATGTTTGGCTGCGTGGTGGAGAAGGAGGTTGGTGTCTGTCACCCAGCCTCCAGATTGCTGTGCACGTTCTTCTTGTTCTGGTGTCTGTCTGTTTTTTTTTTCTTTCTTTTTTTTCTATCCCGGATTCCAAGTAGATGCAAGGAAATGGAATAAAATGAGTGTAACACCCTGTCACAGACTAATTTCACATTAAAACTGTTATTGGAAATGGACGGACTTTTCAGATAAGGTACTGGTATTTTTTTCTTTTAGATTTACAAGTGATGCATTTTTATTTCACTTTTTGAGAGTAAGGCGTGAACTAAGGTTGTCTGTAGCATTAACGTAGTACAGTAAATATGTTTTAAACTGAATTTACACCGAATATATAAAATATGTGCTAAAATTTTACTCAAATGTTTTATTTGCTATGTAGTTTATAAATAACAAAGATTTTTTGTATTTTTTTAATGGTCACATTTTATGTTAGTATACATCAGAGTTTTTAATGTCACATGCGACCAAGCTGAAGGGGTGTTTAAGTAGGGAAATAGAGTCATTTCATTTCATTTTCTGACAAAGGTCATCAGGATTCTCCTTTATCTGTGGTCAGCCAGCACGTGAATGTGGGTCACATGCTTACTCTTTGTATCTGCTTTGTATTTCTACACGGGCGATTTGATGACTTACTCAAACGCACTGTAGGGAAACAGGAAAAACTGTATCAGGGACCCACGGACATGATTTTACTTTGCTTGTGTTGCCACAACAGCTAACAGACCAGGCAGTGCATTACGACGCTGGTTTAAATGTTACATGATGCTTACACATCCACAAGACATGAGTAACGGCAATTGATAAGGCTATATGTAGGGCACCTCATGCAAAACCAAGACTTAATGTCAACACAGCATTGCAGGTTTAAAGATTTGGTACCAGGGAAATTATTGTTTTAAATGGGCAAATTCTTATTTATTTAAAAAATGGGCCAATTCCCAATTGAACTCCCTCTCCGGAGCACTTAAGTGAGGTTTTAAATGTGTTTGGTTGCTCCCTCAGGTCTTCCAGAGTAGTATGTAATAATTCTTTCATGTCTTAGTGAATAATCACTTATTCAGTTTATAGGAGAGTGTAATCATTACCACAGGTATTAGTATGTAATCACCACAGCTTCAGCTTGTAGGAGGCTCTAATCATTCCACACGCTCACAGGAATGCAGAGTTGCTCCTTCACTTCTTCGGAGTAGCAATCGCTCCCCTCGTTCAGCTCGGTGTATTTGCAGAGCAGTTAGCCAAACCAGGTCCTGTAGCTGCTGAGGGTGTGAAAAGCCAGTACACATATACACTTAATCACACAAACACAGCTCACATTTTCTGTAGCCTTGTATAAACCCCGTTTACTCACAGAATTACGTGAACTGAATGCCAAGCAGGGATGACCTTCCGCAAACACCAGAATCTTCTAGCTAGCTAACCTTTCTGAAAGTGGCATTTACAGGGGGCACCTTTGTGAGTTGTCACTTTTTCAGTTGTTTTCTATCTTTCAACCTGATGCCGAGTCCCTCCACAAGCATAAATGTCCAGGTCAAGCTCCAGAATGTACAGCTTCTGTTGACATGCGGCCAGCGCAAACGCTAACGTTCATGGTGACTGTGAATAATATGGCTCCAAGCTTTATTTATGCCGCTTTTCTCTGACAGTTACTAATCTCGGAAAGCATGTGGCCGCACGGCTGCGTGCTGAACTGTGCCAGGGGACGCCACCGGGCCGTCTGCGGCAGCAACGGCCAGCTGTACAAGTCGCAGTGTGCCTTCCAGAGGGCCCAGTGCGGCAATTCGCAGCTGAAGAAAGCACCCCACGCCCACTGCGCAGCTGCCAGGGAACCTGAAAGAGCGAAAGGTGTGTGTGTGTGTGTGTTGTCTTTACGTAATGGATAACGTGAGGAAAATTGCGCAGCTCTGACATTTTGCGGCAAGATGAATTGCGTCACAATTTGAATTTGAATTCTAATGAATGTGGGAAAAGGAGAGGTAACATTCGCAAGTAAACAAGCGAAGATGGATTGTAGAGCCATCGGGAAAGGATGGAAAGCAGGAACAAGCAGAGCAGGGACAGCTGAATGACGCTACTGTGGCTTGTTTTTTTACTTCATGTATGTCTTAAAGTGAGAGAGAAGAAAGACAGGAGAGAGGGGCATGTGATACACATCAAAAGGCTGGTCATCGGAGCTGGGCAGGGACTCTTCTCTATCCCACAGATCAGGTGAAGTCTAAATGCCAGCTTGCTCGAGATAAGGCTTTGGAGTCGGTGACCAGCAGCAACACGACCACCTTCTTCGTCCCAGAATGCTCCAAAGAGGGTACTTACCTTCAGGTACTGGCCCTCAGTTCTTTCTAGGGGCAGAATGAGAGAAGGGCTCATCAAAGTTTCACTTGTGCAAAAATGTCCTGAAGGCAGAAGGAGAAATGATTGGTTCAGAGAGATGACCAATCAGATTGTAGAGGAGGTAAATCTAAGCAGCTGAAGGAGGTGAGGCCAACCTATCAGATGCTTGAACCCAACTTCTCTGCAGTCTGACGGTCTACATTTTTGTGTAAGTAAAACTCCCACAAACAGGAGGTGCCCAGAGTTGGATTATCTAGCTCAAGGTTCTTCTAATCTGGACCTCGATTCCATAGCCAGGCCTTGTTTTCAGTTCTCTCAAGTAGTTAGTTAAATAATTACTGATTCTGATTGGTCAAGCAGTGCTCGGACCTCGAGGACCGTGACTTGAATAACCTGATGTAGCTAAAGTATGTCTGGGTTCCTCTCAGGTACAGTGTCACAGCCAGGCGGGATACTGCTGGTGCTCGACTCCAGACGGGAAGCTGGTCAGTGGGACCTCCATCCTGCACCAGAGACCCAACTGCACAAGTGAGCCATCACGATAACATCCATATTCATAGTGGCGTATAAAGGGACGAGGTCACAGGGGCACTGACCCCAGCTGAAAGTTGATTGGCCCCTGCAGTGCTCCCTTCCTTGTCACTCACTAATTCAAATCATTCGATTGGCTAATGATTAAATTATGAATTATGGAGCCTCTTATGCACCCATGTTAAAAATTCCTAGATTGACTCCTGAATATTATTAAGTGTGTCTTACATTTTCACTAACATAAGCATGAGGAGTCTAAGCATATGTTTGAAATATACTATGCTTTCTCAAACATTACATGCAGTTTACAGTTTATATACCTTTTTGGTTACACATAAATACATTTGTGAAATATATTGATTAGTATTTTTTTATGTTGAAAAGGTCAGGTGCCTGAAACCTTTATGATGCATGTGCAGCATAAAGGTAAGGATTTGTTTCTTTAAACATCTTTCGTATAAATATGTATGGCTTTACGACCATTACCTTACCATCGCTGTGCAGGGTATATGCGAGTCTCCCATTTATATATATTTACCGTATTTATTCGAGCACTCGTGTATAACGCGCACCCCTAATTTTCGATTAAACATCGGTATAAAATTTTGTTTCACACCAAGCATTGTTACTGACAAAAAAAACGTTGTTGAACACGTGCGGCCATGATAAAAAACATTTATTGACAACGTAAACTGGTATAAACACAATACC
>JAABNY020000035.1:8293292-8305407 GCA_015164015.2 Brevimyrus niger
CTTCGCCCTCGCGTACAGTGAGCGGCTGCAGCCCGGAAAAGGCGCAGTGCGAACTCACAATTCGCGTACGCCCTCAAAGGACCGGCCGCCACTGCCACCCAGCCCTCGTTTATAACGCGCACCCAAACTTTGAGTTCTTTTTTTGGTATAAAATTTTGCGCGTTATACTCGAATAAATATATTTATATACATATATAACTCGAGGTCATGGTATATCTTCATCCATGGTGTATCTTCATCCAGAGGGCAGCAGAGTGACCCCCACACCCGACCCCAGCCTCAGCGACTCCTCCAGCTCCCCAGCAGCAGGTGACGGGAGTCACAATGTCTTCAAGCCGTTAATGCTAGCAGTTTCTGTGTATATACACACTGAAGCGAGCCGTTTTTTTTTCTTCTTTTTTTGCACAGAGATAACGGCTCCTCCCTTCTGGGTGACCATTCTGCTGAACTCCGACCCCAAAGGGAATCGCCACGTTAGGCCACCTGCAGGTGAGCTGGCGTAATGCAATAAATACACAGATACCGTTTTTCACAATGAAATGGGAACATTTTTGGACGAGAGCAATACTGAAAATGATTTGGATCACATGGAACCATATATGAATATTAATATTATATAATATCTGCTAGTATACATACTGTAAGTGCTCACTGTATCTTTAATATTAAAGGCCCTGGCTTAAATATTCTGCACATCTTTCCCTCGGCAACCAGCCTCCCTCTCGTGTCACTGTCTTTGTGATCATGGAATCTCGCATTTCTCACTTTCTAACTTTTCAGTGCTTTTTTTAACAATGGACCTTAAGTATTATTTGCACATTTTCAAATTCGTAGGAATCTTCCGCCCCCTAAGCCTTGCAAGTATGAATTTATACAGCTGCGTTTTAGGCTTCAAAATTTTTTACTAGACCTGTATGTGTGATCGTGTGTGTCTGTCTGTCTGTCTGTCTGTAGTCATGTATATATTATATTGTGGAGACCAAATGTCCCTACAGTGTGATAAAAAAACAGTTATTTTGACATTGTGGGAATAATTTTTTCTCTCCCTAGAGGAAGAAACTCAATTTTATTAATATCTGTCACTGCGATCAAAAAACTAAAACTAAGAATGTCTTGTATTTTGTTTGGTTACCTATGGTCAAGGTTATGGCTGGGTAGGGTTAAGGTTATCATTGTTGGGATACAGGTTTTTCCCATAGAAATAAATGGGCAGTCCCCACAAAGATATGAATAGAAATGTGTGTGTCAATTTTCCATTTTTTTTTTTTTTACTTTTTTTTAAATTGCAAAAATGACAAAATAACAAAATTAATAGGTGTTTAGGCCTCTTTGAATGTTGCTTGTGGAAATCCCTCCCAGGGCCTCATAGTGGATAAACAATTAGGCAATGCAGAATTTATGGATGGGTTGATTGAACAAAGTTGTTATTTTGACAGTCACATGAATTGGAAGCAAATTCACTACAGGCACAGGGATGGGGAGGGACCGATTGCCGCCTTGTCCTTTGTGTGTGGCCTGACACCTTCAACCTTGGCCATCCCATGTCTCATTTGATAGCTTATCAGCCCCGCTTTACAAAAATCAATGAGCAATTTTATCTTTAGAAATCTTTCAATAAAAGCCAGTGTGTGTTTGTCAATATGTGATCGGCGCATGACAGAGCCTCGATGTCCTTTGCTCGCTGTGTTTGCTGTAATGTCCGTTTTCCTCCACACGCGGCGCGCCGCCTGTACGCAGAGACTCCGCGCCCGTGCGAGCGGGAGCGAGCGGCACTGCTGGCAGCGGCCACGCCCCAGCGCCTCCATGAGGAGCGCCACGTACCGGAGTGCACTACCGACGGCCGCTACAGTCCCGTCCAGTGCCACGCTGCCACTGGCTACTGCTGGTGCGTGTGGGTGGACACTGGCCGTCTGCTGCGCAGCACGTCAGTCAGGTAACACACCTGTACAGGCGCCGCAGCGTGACAGACACTGTGAATGAGATCAGACGTACGTCGGGGAAATGGGAACATAAATCCCGGAACAAGATGTAAGATTAAAGCTGTCAGAGAGGCACGATAAATAGAAATTTATCTCAATCTTCATTTTTTCCTTAAACTTTATTGATTCCAGGGGGAAGGGGGATGGTTGTGAATACAGCTTTAAGTGCGTAGAGCATAGAGCGTAGAGCATAGAGCGTAGAGCACAGACGGCCGTACATATAGTGCCAAATAAAGGTGCAAACGAAGTAAACATTACAAAGCACATAAATAAAATATACTGAAAAACGGAATATTAATGAAATAACTAATAATAATAATAATAATATAAATAAGCCATGGAATGGAAGTATAATAGAAAAAGCAGGCTGTGACACATCATCTTACCCTGACCTGCATGTAGGAACCAGCTTCCAGACTGCAGTAAGGAGCAGAAGCAGGCTGGCCACAGTCACAGGCCTTTGCCGGGTGAGTCTTGCCACCTCCACCTCCACCTCCCTGTGAGGCTGTACATTTCAAGGGCTTCAGGAGTGTTTATAAGACTGTCTATCAAAATAACTAAGAACGTTTTCAACCTGCACAAGGATTGTTTCCTGCCACTTAGGTCTTGGTGACATCTGAGAGCCAGAGTCAGTAATCTCAGGACATAAATTAAATATGTTCATTTAAAAATACTTTTAAAAACAGTGCCTGCCCAGGTCGCACCAATTACCACTAACAATAGTATAAGCCAAAGGGTGTGGCTGTGAGTTAGGATGAGGGCATAGACAGCCATGCAGTCAGTTGAGGAAGAAGTTAGAAATGGGAGGAGAGCTTGTGAGTTACAGAAGGCACTGGATTGTAGTGAACTGCTCTAGATTATTGCTGGATTATTGTTATTTTTGGATAATATTAATTTTTTTACTACCTTGTGCTTGTTTGTTTTTGACTGCTTTCAATTTGTCTTGTATTTTTCTCTCCGTAAATCGTTTTCACTCTCTTCTGGTTTGCTGGATCTTTTTCAATTAAGTTCAAATTCAGTGTATTTTTATATAGTGCCATGCATGACGGGGTCGCTCCAAAATGCTATGCATTGGTGCGTGATACATTCCTGCATCATTTATACTGGAAATTTATAAACTGGTGAATTTTATACCATACTGTATTTATACCACACTGTAAAATGAAGGGCTTCCACCCTTGTGCTGCTATGCTTTTGATGACGAGCCCCACTAATGTCCACGAGTAACCAATGACCATGCTATTGGCTAACAGGAGCATTTACTGCTGTCTAACTGAATTAAACAATTTTTGCTGAATTGGGGGCTCACGTTCTCCTGGGACCCTCTTGCTCTAGGTTCAGCACGTGGTCTTTTTATCTTGCCTTATTGCTGCCTCTCCCCTCTGACACCCTCCTCTGGCATGAATTTCATTTCCGTGTATATATTTATTTAAATGAATCCGGTAGACAGGTTGGGACTGAAATTGCTACCTTATTCAAAAAAAAAAAAATCCAATTAAAAATGTCTTGCGAAGGACATTTCTCAGAAACTGTCTGCGTGAGGATGATCAACAACCATTAAAGACTTAGTGAATAAATGAATGTTTTGTCTGCAGTATTCCAGGAACACTTAATCTCATTCCAAAAATGGGAGGGGACTTATTTTATTTACTTGCGTTTAATAAATCATACTCTTAGGCCTATGATTAATCCTTCCCTATGGGAGTATTTGTATTTTTTTCAGTTTCCTATATCTGTCCTCTATAACACTAATTATCTAATTCCCAAATTTATTTAAATTGTGATTTTGATGGCATTGATCATCTAATTTATTTCTCTGTTAATATCATCTGCCATTGTACTAACTAGTTCCCCAGATGCTATGAATTATCTGGTTTAACTTTTTCCCCAGAAGGGGAATGCATATGGTTTTGCAACAAGTCTGTCGCCACAGAGAATTTGAGTTAGAATAACAATCTCTTGGTGAAAGTCTAGCACTGATCAAGTTTTGAGACAAACTGCATAAAGATTGAAGCAACACCACTTAGTGGCTGCAAAGGGAAGGGTGACTGCAGAAAATTCCTGAACTTCTGAACATGATAACTCAAAAAATATTTGATGGCTCTGATTACCTCACAAAAACATTATATGGATGAACAACTGCACCTGATTTCATTTTGAGAGGAATAGCAACAAAAATAGAAACAGCAGCTCTAGGTGGCAGCAAAGGAAAGAAACGACGGCTGCAGAAGACATTGTTCTGTGTTACAATTCTGTGATACATTGTTGTCCTTCTACCAGTATCTAGTCAAGTACAGTATATGGAATACATGGAATTAAAAAACTTTCCTGTTTACTGCCTAAAATCAATGAAGAAAATTGCAAACATTATTGAATTTTAAGTACATCACGTGCCCCTCATATGAGATGAATCTGTAAAAATCATATACACTTTATGGACAAAAATATTGGGGCATCAGCCTGCCCAATATCTCACTCTGAATCACAAGGCATTAATATGCAATTGGCTAAGCCTTAGTTGCTATAGTGTATGTGTTGTGCCATATAGTGTATGATCTACAGTATTTGACTCACATGCAATTTGCCTATAATGAAACACATATGCACTTGAAATACCAGATACCTGTATGCTACTAGATAATCACGCAGGAACAAATAGCATTATTTGTTTGTTTGTGTGTTTGTTTATTGCCTAATTTAGTAACAAACACAACAAATCAACTCATAACATGCAGCTTTTTGTTGAAGTCAACTACATATGAAACATAGGGAAAATATTTTTTCGCTTTAAATATGAATAAATTGTAACACTACTTGAGGGGGCACAGATGACTTAGTTACTCATAAACAAACATAATAACTACAGGGAATACGAGAACCGTTGGGATTGCTTAATGATGAGCAAACTTGTATCAGTATGTAACAAACACTTAGTTACTGATTAATTAATGCTTTAAGTGAGAGTGTACTACTACATTATTCATGCCCCTCAAGTAAAGTGTTACTGAATAAATAGTTGCAAAGGAACATTCATAAGTTTTTAAGAAGCTACAGTAAGTTATATGTGGGAACAGTTGTGGAGTTATTTGATATGCTACCTAAATCTTTTGGTACTTATACTATATCCATTAATTCTGTAATTGCTACCATTAATCAGTTATTTGGTAAATATTTCCAAATCTTCCAGAATATGGAATTACACACATCTTATGTTATTCTGTCAGAAATGTAGACAAGCATAAACACCATACCAGAGCATGCAAGAACCAGCAAATAAGGATTACATTCTGTAATAAAATATTGTGTCTGCCTTTAACAAATTAAACAATTACAAACCTAGTAAATTCCCACACTATGCTGCTATGCTCTCCCCAAACACTCAAAAATAATGCAGCATGTCTTGGCAAAATTTTTTTCTAGGGTGGCATACCATCAACCAGAAGTGTAACTTGGTGGATTTCGCATATTGTCTACCTTACATAGCTTCTTTGAGGACTTGCTGGCATTTGCGATAAATAGCTTCAATGTTTCAGTGACTTCTCGTTTCATCCTACGTCTCTTCAAGGACAATGTGTTCCATTGCTGCATGTGATCTGAGAGTTCTGCTGGATCAGAAATCAAATACTATGTCTGTTTTTGTCCTTGGCCCACTTCACCTTCCCCTGAGCCTCAAGACTGCATGAGTCTCTTCTGCCCTTCAAGAAAGGACTCGGCACTCTATCACTGAACTGCATTCACATTGCATGCAAAAGGGCTGCTTGGCTGTATTTTATAGACAGAAATCAGCACACCTGCACTTAATCCAGTAATTTCATTGCCTTGACACCAGCCTGTATGTGTGTGATTACTGGCTACTTTCAGTGGTCACTTTATTACGTAGTGTAATGTGGGACCAGCTTTTGTCTTCAGGACCACTTCAAAGATGGATGAGTTGTGCAATGCAGAGATGTGTTTCTGCATCCATTCTGGAAGCACCCCATTTAAAATGACTTAAATCATACATCTTAGCCACCATAACGCTTATCGGCGCAACAACTGAGCATCGCGACTTTGTATGTTTGTAAGTATTCAATTGCAATCACGTGATTTACTGTTTGGCAGTGTGCTGTTTGCATAAGTGAGCGGCTGCAACTGTATATTTGCAATGATGTCATCATTCGTATTGTATTTCCATGGTATCGCATATTTAGGTGTACTTAGTGGTGCAGTGAGTCTGTCACTGTGTGTCTATCGGCGCACCATCTTTTATGGAGCAGTAGAAAGAAGCATCTCATTGAAGAAATTAAGAAATCTAAGTGCTGTCTACATATTCTCCAGTGTAACAAATAGCACTGGATTTTGGGTTGTGTGCCGTCTTTTCCCGCTACGCTGTCTTTCTCTTGTTCTCCTCAGGTTGTCCTGGTGCTCGTAAGAAGGAGCTCCTGCAGGGGCTGGTGAGAACATTGCAGCTGGAGGCCCTACAGGCAGGAGATGCGCCGAGATCCCAGTGGTCAGTGTTGCGGCACTTATTCCGTGCCTCACAGCATCCAAATTCCAGGTGTTCAGGCTGAAAGCTGTCTTGGTCTGGAGGGGTGACAGTTCCGTTTCATTTTTTACCTGATCTTTTTTAGGCAGCACTTTAGAGAGCAGCATTGTGAAACCATACATTTTGCTTAAGGGTTCACTTTGTTTCTCTGCAGCGTGTCAGAGCCGCTTGCTCCCGACTTCCGAATTTTTTGGATTTTATGATATTCTTAACTTTATCCTACACTGCTACTGCAGAATAAAATGTTAAAAAAAATAATATGGAAATGTTCTGTATAAGGAAGTTTTGCTTGCAAAACCTGGATGGAACCCCGTGGATTTTAGAAGGAAACTCGATCGGACGCAGAAACGGCAGAGGAGGGTCCCTATCTAGCATGAGCTCTCAAGCCATAAGGGACGATCACCGAGTCCCCAGTACGATGGCCTCTCCCCCCGAGGCAAAATTCATTTATGAGGTGCCTCACATCACCATTTTTTCTCCCTGACTTTCTTTGGAGTTTTCTTCAAGGCTGTTCTCCATTCTTCTACAGACTGTAATCTTGGGCTTTTCATTTAAATTAATGAAGAGAACATCTTATGTAATCAGATGTGCCCACTTAAGGGATGTGGAATTTACTGAATAAAAATTTCTTTTAGTTGGATATCTCACATATGAGGAGCGGACCAATGGGTCTAGTCACGTTCTGTCATTTCCGTGATTGAAGCTTCGAATTCTATCCCTGGCCATGTGTGAATGGAGTTTGCGTGTTTTTCCACTTTATTCCCTGGATCGGTTGTCCCACGGGCCAAAAAAATGTGAGATTAGGAAAGCTGGTGCCTTGACATTGCCCTTAGTATAATTGTACGTGCGTCCTGTGAACCGGCATCCGGTTCAGTGTGTTCTTTGCCTGTAGCCCTGTGCTTTCCAGGGTAGACTTCACGGTCACTTTGACGCTGTACTGGATATGTGGTTATGGACAGATAGATGGATGGATCGTCGCGAATGGCGGACAGAATCTCTATGTTAATTGGTTGATTTTCATGTAACATGTGAGAAGTTGGCAGAGTAGTATACCGACCTCTGTGTAGAGCCGTGTTTTTAGTAATATAGTATCAGTTATTCTTTTGTTTGAGTTTTCTCCTGTTTGTTTAGGAGGGTGGATGTACCGCTGTCGTCCCCAGTACCCGAGTCCCTCTCCCCAAGCCCCCAGGGCAGGGCTGTGTCGGTGCAGGGCGGCGCTAGAGGGCTGCTGCAGGAGTACTTCCTGGCGCTGGACGCGAACGGCGACGGCGGGTTGAGTGAGCAGGAGACGCGGCCCCTCCGCCACCTCCTCCGCCGCCGGCTGCAGCCCCGACGCTGCGCCAAGCGCTTCACCCAGCACTGCGACGGCGACGGCGACCGCCGCCTGACGCTGGCCGAGCTCCTCGGCTGCCTGGGACTGTGAGGTGGGGGTCGCCCGAGGACATGGTGGGACGACACGCTCTGGGTACGCTGCTGTGACCTTGGGAGATACATAGTTATGTTTTATATATTATATCTATTTTTCATACCAACTGTAATAATACATTGTGAAGGTATCTAAAGTGCATTATATACAGCTATATATGCTGTATAGTATAGTGTATGTACAGTCTAGTGTTACCTAGATAACCTATGTAGTAAATTAGGAAATGGGTGAATGATAAATGATGATGTGTGATGTGTGAAAAATATTTTGGCAATGGAAACGACTACATGAAGATGATTCAGAATTCTAGCCACAACGGTGTGCATTAATTAATGTGTCCCTTAATGCAGGTCTTCTAAGCGAATTAGGTACGTAGGTTTTTATTGGCGCTCGGTATCTATAGTAGGGTTACTCAGTTATTTAGTCCAAATCCCATCAGCAACACGAAGTCATGGTCCACCGCCCCCCCCTTCGTCTGCCTCTTGAAACTCCCTGATCTGCATGAAATCTGCAAGTCTGAATTTCACATTTGCTCGAAAATCGGGGGGGGAAAAAAAGGAATGTAAAGATCTTTGGTGGAGGGTGGAGCTGGTCCCCCGAGCGCGTGACTGATGATGCGAGAGCCTTGCTAAGGGTTTGAACCGTGCAATAGAGGGACGTGTGTTTGCTCCGAAGGGCCAAAGCTGTGCCGTCAGGTTCCTGGTGACTCCTCCGGTCAGGGGTGCATTTTATCCGCGTACGTGCGCACGCTCGCTCGGCCTGCCGCCCCGCTACCCCCTCCAGCGCCAGCGAGGAAAGAGAGACTCTGTTCTTTTCATTGCCTGCCTCTGTTTTCCTTGGATCCGTGTCAGATAAATATCGATGTGTGTTTATGTACATAATAAAGCTAAAATAAACGCGCCGTGAATGGGCCACCCCTGCCGACACCCTTTTTTTTTTCCAATGTTTTTTTTTTTTTTCTTTACAGTGGAGCGGGGGAGACAGCTGGGAAAAACAAGGGTGTGTGTACTGGGTGGGGTGGGGGGGGGGTGTAGGAGTAACTGAGCATAAACACACACCTGAGGCACACATCAAATGCGAAGGAATTTGAACATTAAAAAATGGTTACAAAGTAAGCCATTAGTATCAGTTACTGTATGAGTATCACTTAATTATAATAAGTTAATTATTTATCAGTCTAATTACAAACCTATGTGGCCCTTTTAAAATATAGAAATATGTAGAAAAATACATAAAAATAATCTTGTTGGCCTTGTTTTGTCTTACTTCATGGAAGATGTCTGCTGCAAAGGCACCAGGCAGTTTAGCATGAAAGGATTAGCGAAGCACAAGCAGGTGTAGCGATTAGATCAATGGAAATATAAACAATAACAAACGCCTGTCTGAAGAACTGATTGGCTATTCATTCATCCATCTTCTGCACGTTCTAAGCCATACAGCAGCGTTTCCCAACCCGGTCCTTGGGAACCCGTAAGGTGCCCGGACATAAAGGATGCCTGACCATGACGCACTTGAACATGACGAGAACAAGCAAGCAGCACGAATGTATAACGGGCAGAAATGATCGAACCCAAAGCTGTACAGGTTTGGGCTACTGTGCTGTTCCCCGAACCCCCAGGTCCAAACTAACCAATGCATCACAGTCCACCCTATGTACTGCAGGCTGAGGTAATGATCCACCCCCCTTCGGCTGCTGCTTTTTGGAGAACACCTCCTGAGTAATTCTGTAGTAGACAACCATGTTCCTACAGTGCCTACAGGTCCAATAATTTTTCTTTTTTTTTTCTTTTTAATGTTTTTCATTTATGCCCTTTAACAGTGAAACACAGACCACCTATAGCAAAGGGTCAACAACCTTAATATGCCTTAACCAGGGAAGTAATTAAGGGTCTGGGTAAAAAATAAAAAAGAAACAGAGGCGTATTGCGTCGGCCTGGCAGCCTGTCCCTGCAGCGGCCATGGCGGTACAGGCACGGCTAATTGGAAACATAAATCGGGCGGGCCAAGGAAAGCAGACGGACTGGACAAGGTGACGTGGACACTGGGACGCTGTGACAGTGGCCGGGCCGTAGGTGGTGTGACGGGTTGGGCACAGACAAGCCGTTAGCTAAACATGACAGACGAGTTATACATACATAATGCCATTACTTGTGGCCTCTGTACAGAAACAAAATCTGTTCCCTAAGTCTGTCTTTTAAGTCGAATTTGTAGGTGTCGGAAAAATAATGCAGTAGCCTACATCATAATAATAATAATAATTATACACTAAGAGTAAAAGTAACAACATAGGCGACTATATAGCACGTTAAGCCAAAGACCTGCTGAAGGCTGCAATGTTTTCACAAGCCTTACAAAGCACTGTGCACGTTCCTTATTTCGGACCATTATATTTAACTCAAATTTTTTATATAATATGCTTTATGGTGCTCAGTTCGTAAGTATGAGTTTTCCATAAGTTGGATGTTAATAATCTGGGGACTGCCCGTATTCTCTTGATTATAAAAATGGCATTTTTATTAACAAAAGAATAAAATTTACTCTTCTTCCTGATATCATAGGACTATTTTAAAAGCTCCAATTAGTTTTTAAATGGTAAGTTCTAGGGAAAATAGGTTGCCCTCATTAAAAGTGTAATTATCTTGCTATTAGCAAAAATATACCAGATACTTAATTATCTGGGTTGATAATTAGGCCGAAAGACTTTTCCCTAGAAAGATGAGAGAAGTTGGGTTTATTTAACAACTGAATTGTCTTTAAATACTTGTGTGAACCAATGATGGAATTGATAAGTACCTTAATCACTTCATTAAAAAGAACTGATACAGTTCTCACTGGGCTATGACACATTTATGAAAAATCAGCCGCGACGAATTTTGTAATATTTTGTATTTGACACACATTTGATCTGATGTTCAGTGGAATTCATGTACCAACCTAATCACAAATGAATCTTTCTTGGAGGAATCACTGGAAAATTGTGATGTTCCACAAATAGTATGCAGTTAAGGTCTTTTTTTTGAGGGGGGGGGATTCTGAGTGAGACAAAGTTTTCAGCAGCGGGGGGTGTACAGCTGTTTTTTTAGTGATGTAATAGTCGAAAATGAACATCAGGGCTGCCGCGTTTCACCAAACCTTTTCACTGAACTCGCATGTGTGGGAAAGTCGTTTTTATTGCGTCTCGCAAGAGTGTGAAAATGTGTGAGGAAGTGGGACTTGACTGACGCATATTAATAATGCGATGCTGGTGTATTGGGCAACTCACTAAACATACATGACGAGTTTTCGTTTGGAAGGCCCGTTTTACTTTTCAGGTTTCGGTACGGTAATGTTTCTGACTGGATTATCATCCATCCTCATTTTAGTCAGCGGGGACTTACTAGAGATTATCGGGACTGGGCTTCTAGCCAGCAGACCGCATTGTAACACGGGACAGGGACTGAAGATGAGCCCATTGGGCGTACTTATTGTGCACTTTAATTATAAGTCGTGCAGAAGTCCTGAATCAGGCAGTGGAGAGGTTGCTGTGAGTTGTGTCTAGTGCAGGGAGGTGTGGCTTTTAGGGGAAATGGATGAATAAATGCTGGACTTGGTCCTTGCGGCTGACAGTGTTGGGTTGGCAGGGAGAGTTATAGAACAGAGCCAGGGTGGGGGTCCATTCTGCCCCAAGAAGCAAGCTAGTCGGCCTCCAGAGGCCCCCTTCCACCCTCAGCCCTTCCAGGCTGTCGGTTCCTCACCATACAAGTGTGGTCGCAGTGTGGAGATACTGTGTAGCCAAGTATTACATTTAAAAGTGTGGTTTCTGTTCAAGCGTAACTAGACACCATATAATGTGAGGTATGGCTAAATGTGGTAGAAAGAGTGATAAAGTGTGACACTGGAAACTAGGATTCTGTGATGCATTAGCAGCTGTGGAAGGTGGATGGATGGATGGAGATTTTATATATAAATGTACTATACTATTAACCGTGTTTATTGTGTCTCTCCGTCCCCCCACCCCCAAACACATCTTCACTAATATACAGTGTGAAGACGGAGCAAAATGCAGGTGAAGACCTTCATGGGTGTGGAGGTCCATCTTCTGTCCCCTGCTCGTCTCAGTGGCCTCCCCAGCAATATCTGCAGCCCCCCCCCCCCCCCCCCCCCCCCCCCCCCTCCTCCCCGCCGCTTTGTCACCCCTCTCCCCCC
>JAABNY020000035.1:8330414-8346362 GCA_015164015.2 Brevimyrus niger
CCCCCCCCCACCACCCCTCCTTATGCACTAGATAAACAGGGGAGGACTGCTGGTGGATATTTAAAATCCTTAGGCATTTAAGATAAAGATCAGATAATCATAAATGATTTATTTTGAGGGCAGTGTTTTATGTGTTATTAGGGTTTTGTAAGTGCCAATGAGCTTAATAGGCTTAGTTAAAAACTTAATAGGTTTCATTTAAAACTCTTTTCATTATATAAAATCATTATTAAAATGCATCTTTTGCTGTTCAGTTCATGTGTCCTTCCTCTCTGCCATTAGGGATTTATCATTTTTTAATCTCCTTCCCTCCTACCAGTACTAATTTGTGGATCCACCTTCCATCTTCCTTCAGGGTTGACACAAAATCGGTTAAGTCTTTGTTTTAATTAGGTCTAATTTTGTTTTCATTCATGTATGCTGTATTTTAAATTTACTTGTCACTTCTAGATATCATATATTATTAAAATTGTGTTTTATCCTTAATCACAATCACTTTCTCTCTAACGGTGTACTGGTTCTAAAACTGAGACCGAAACTGCGATACAAACATTCATTATACCGTGTCATGGTTCTGGAAAACGGAATCCCGGTGTCTGCTCCACCCCCCAACCCGAACTCGCTGCGCGTGGTGCAGTCTGCTAAGCTCTCAGTTACGTTACTAGTGTTTCAAAGCTCATTTTTCATTGCACAATTAACACTGTGTATTTTGTGAATATTACACATTACACCAATTTTATTGCCTTCCAAAAAAAAAAATGCACGAACTAAATCGTGCCTCAAGAATCAATCTCTGACCCAAACCACAGATTTGGAGAATTGTTACACCCCTATTTCCCTGTACAATTCCTTTGCAGAAAAACATGAAAATATTTACTGTAAATACAATTCTACAATATCACCTTGTAACAGCTTGATGATGTACCAGGGATAACAAAAAAATATGATTACCACATAAACTTTACGAAGTACTGGACACAAATGAACATTAATTATATCTAATGTTTGTGATACTGATTTTCAGTATACTCCCTTAAATGTCATAGTGACATAAAAGTGACATCATCTTCACATCACACCCTTCTTGAGGGTCAGAGAGTCTCTACATCAGGTTCTGAGGGATTCAGAGAAGCTCTTATTTGGTCTGTAACTCCACTGCTTAGATTTCCTAACATGAATCAACTGCTAATTGAAAAATAATTTAGCATCTGACAGACAGGCAAAGACACTCTGTTAGCTGTCTATTGACAAACACTCCTAGGGGTGCAGTATGACAGTTTTAGTGACAAAACGATAGCATTATTTATGCCAGTTAATACAGCAGTTCTGTTCGCCAATCATCCCGATTCACCAATCTATCCGTCTTCCATGGCTGCGGGGTCACACTGGACATGTTCAGAGCCTATCCCAGGAAAACAGGACAGGAAGAAGTGAAACACCCTGCTTAGGATGCCCCTCTCTTCACGACGGAAAAATGACTTAATAGGTAAAGTATAAGCTGCACGAAGTGGGCTTAACAGTCATGCCGTCTATAATCAGGCATACAGTGGAACGAAATGGAAACTTTCCCCTGAAACCACGGTGTAAAATACGGAAGCCAAAGACAAGGGGAGACTTTCGAAAAAGTTTAGAGTGTAAATCACATAACGGTATAAGCAAAGTGGAGCTAAATAAATCGTATAGACTTAGTGCCCAAATATATGCAGAAAAACAAATATTCAAAGCTGCGATTGATATGAAGTCTGTACACGTACCACTCCAAACATATTTAGGACCTAAATGTAACCCTTTTACAATCCTGGTATTGTTTTTTTTGGGTGTCTGGCTCAGTTCTTCTTGCGATAAACGGTAAGGGCTGTGGAATAATGCGGTCCCAGTTTTGTGCAAAGGTTGTATGATCCCCTGGTAGCTGTACATATCTAGTTTCCTCCCATTACCTGGAGATATGGTTAATGGGTCAGTGTAATTTTTTTTTTAGTATGGAGGGCAATGGACTGCAGGTCTGGGGTTCATTATGTCTCCCCTGCCTCCTGAGAGAGACTTCAGACTGCTGGTTTATGTAGTTTTACAGTAGATTTGCATTGGCTACTGTCACTATCTGCTCAGTAGCAGGAATAAGCTTCCAGGTTATATATGGCAACAGCTCTGAGGATGCTGACAGGCTAATAAGCTCATGCAGTTACGCTAACGGGAAGCCTGAGCAGCAACCAATCAGAGTGCAGCAAAGCTGGCCGTCACTACTTCACTTAACCTTTAGAAGCTAACCTGCAGTGAATTTCTCGCCCCACTGCCAGTTTTTTTACTGCAGTGTTTTGCAGCTTTCGATATAGACTATGTGCATAGGTATATCTGTTCCTAGATGATTTTGGCATAGTTTCATATTTGCTTATATTTTGATGCATAGTCACATGACTGACATTGTACTGACAGTAACCATCTCATACTGTTATGGTGACAGAACAGGAAAGTATGAAATTTGTTATTAAATCGAGCTAAGCTCAATTTAGGGGGCCTGACCTATCATAAAAACACATTTTGATGTCTGAAAAAGCCATAAACGTTCAAATCCTGACCTTAGCTTCAGTTCGGTAACCTTAATCTGTGGACGTTTTACAGCTTTGGATCTATGCCTTGTGCTTTGCTATATCTGTTCCTGCATGATTTTGGAATACTTTCATGTTCCTCTTTTGCTTATTCCTTGATGCAGGGTCACGTGACTGACGTCATACCATTGGTAACCATTGCATACAGTTACATACATTGTTGTCGGTAATCAGTGTCTAAAATATCTCAAGGTTATCAGCTGCAATTGTTGCTAAATTAATATCAGATAATATGGATTGAAAATGATGACAATAATGATGACAACAGCAAGGTATTAGTGGCAGATAATGTAGAAATTGATCACAGCTGAGAAGATATGGGTTAATTTTGTGTATGACAACCAAATTAATTTGGGGGGTAAAATTCATAATGTATGAGTTTTTTAGAGGTTAACCTCATATGCTTAAGCTACTTTATATTCTTACACAATTCAGGTTGTTGCCCAAGCTGGACTCTGGGTCATGTGACATATATATAAACAAAGAATATAGGACAGTTAGAAAAAGTTAGCCACAGCGAAGGTCAGAGAAAGTGCAAACAATAAATAGGAAAGAATGAGGCAGCACATTTTCTCGAAGTTTCATTCTGGTGCACGTTAGTCATGGCTCTCCCTGTCGGTCTCTAATCACTGAACCATGCTGATGGTTACCCTGGAAACATGGCCAGAGTGGCCACAAGGTTGACACTAATACGGGACTGCTACAAAGCATGAGTGGCTAACAAAACAGAAGTTGGTCTTTTAATTTCAATACAGATGTTCCCTGGGTTACGATGGTCCATGTTACAATCATTCTGCTTTACGAGGAGTATGATTATTCAGTAAATTACATGAGATATTCAACGTTTTATTATAAAATAGGCTTTGTGTTAAAGATTTTGCCCAACTGTAGGCTAGATCTTCTAAGCACGTTTAAGCTAGGCGAGGCTAGGCTATGATGTTTGCTAGGTTAGGTGTACTGTATTAAAATGCACCTTCCTTTATAATATTTTCAGCTTATGATAGGTTTATCCGAACATAACCCCATCATAATCCAGGAAGCATCCGTATAAGAATAAAAATATTTCATGCATTGACGTTCACATTTTTTTGTCCCATTTTGTCCCTCTTATAAATGCATATGAAAATATAAAACAGTTTGCTAATCTCAAGCGGCCGGTGTGCCAAAGTAATATTTCTCTAGATCAATAAAACGAATATGACCACTGATGTATGTGTATGTTCTTCCTCTTCTGTCTCAGTTTTATTTGTGTAATAACTAACTGAAGTAGAATTTGTATTCTGTGCTTCAGTCTTGATTCTGCACCGGCTGGCTGCAGAAAACAAGACATTACCTGCATGTGAAAGGTTTTGAGCTGCTCTCCCTATATGTACAGATAAGACAAAAGAGGCGACAGGCATGTGAATGAAAGTCATTAAAATGCACTGTAGAACATCCACAGCAAAAAGGCAGGTGTACGAGTGTCACGGTGAATTAAAACGCTTCTGTTCATTTTTAACACCTTACTTCATCAAATGCGCACAGAAAGCCATATATATGTTCTACAGCAGTTCCAGTGCTGTAGAGCAGTGTTTCCCCAGTCTGGTCCTCGGGGACCCACTGACAGTCCGTGTTTTTGCTCCCTTCTGGGCTCCCTGTCAAACAGTCCACATTTTTGCTCCCGTCGTGAACTGGGAGAGAACAGAAACGCGGACTGTCTCTGGGTCCGTGCGGACCGGATTGGGAAACATATGCTATAGAATGCCAGAGGGTATAGGGCATGTGTGAGCTTCACAGTGCTTGAATGGAAATGAGATAGGAGATTCTGTCACAGATTGAAGGAAATATAATGGAGGGGGAGGGAGGTGGCTGGGAGGGACATACTGCTTTTATTTTATGAACACCGAGTATAATAGAGAAGAGTAACTTCAATATGATAAGCCCACATCTCCTCCTCGTTTGTCCCCACAGTGCAGTGTGGGTGTACAGTCGGAGAGCATATCAGAAACGGCATCCATTCCTCACCTGACAGGCTAACTCTTGTAGGCAACAAGAGATTGTAAACACTGTAAAATCTGTTTTCAGTACCTTATCCCGTGCAGGGCTGCAGCGAGCCTGGATTCTGACCCATGAAACACAAGCTGACAGTATTTCAAAGAGCATGAGCTTTAATCTGTGACTTACTAGCTAAACTGCATCCTTGGATTGAAAGGAAACACTGAATGCACATAGAGGAAACTCATATTAACGCAAGCAGAGTATGAAAGTACACAAGGCATTATTTTGGGCAGCAAATCCGAATGATACTTCAAGTGGACATGAATTACGGTCACGATAGGCTACAACAATACAAGACATGTTCATGTAGTTTATCACATGGTAAGTTTTTTTGAGGGGGGGTGGGGGCAATGCAGTTTTTTGAGGTTTCAGATGGTCATCAACATTAGTGATGCAACACACTACAGATCACTTTATTTATAGATGTCTCCTTGTTTACTTATTGAGCATATTGTGCCCCAGATACACAATGACATGATATCAAAATGACTTTGCAGTTCTTCTGGCTATTGCTAAACGTCAGTAGATCATTGACCTTTATCCTCTTTTGTATCCCCTGGTGCTTTGGTTGTAGCTAGTCTATAAAGAAAAGCTCTCTTTGATGGAAAATAACATGCAGGGTGGTAGTGGGGATAGGGTTGGATATATTATGTGCTTTTTCTACGTGAGTGACTCCTTGCAAGTTGAAAAGCTGAAAGAAGGAATTATGACTATGAGGCCGATTCCCTTTGTACAGTTCTTGGTGCTAAAAGGTGTACTTAAACACTTGAACAAGACAGAAAAGTACACAGGAAACATGGCACAACAAGGGCCAACATTAATGCTACGTTGCTAGAAAAAAGAACACCAATTTATACCTATAAGAGTGCAATTATACAATTGTCACTGGGGCTGTACTCTCAAGGGTCTGCCAACTGTACCCTAGCTGTAGGTAAATGTGCCTTTTAGTCTAATTTAAGGTACTGAAATGGACTCTGATGAGCATCCTCAAGGTACAAACATTTATGTACCCCCAATGCTACGAAAATGTTCCTC
Source organism: Brevimyrus niger (assembly GCA_015164015.2). Taxonomy (NCBI): domain Eukaryota; kingdom Metazoa; phylum Chordata; class Actinopteri; order Osteoglossiformes; family Mormyridae; genus Brevimyrus; species Brevimyrus niger. The sequence goes on from JAABNY020000035.1 coordinate 8,336,090, forward strand.
AGAGTCCATTTCCACATCTTAAAAGGTGCATTTCCCCTTGAGGGTACAGTCCCAGTAACAAGCACAGGCACAAATTGGTACTCTTTATTCTGACAGTAGGTTTGTGGGCATCTATAAAACAATGGGTTTTTAAAAAAGATTTGTCATACCATTATGGTTATCTTCTGTGGTTATGTTTCCATTATAAAATATGTGTACACTATTAATTTGCAGTTGGTAGCATAGTTGTTAAGGGCGTAGACCTAACAAACAAAATGTCACAGGTTTATGTTCCAACACTATAAATTGATTCTGTAGTAGAAAATAAGAAAATTGTAAAGGGTAAATCCAAACCAATGCAAGGAAGAGGTCATAAATATGATGACGACAACAACAGCAACAACAACAAAATACTCCTACTTTTACTACTAAGGGGCACCATAATGGGGTTCGAGTTAGAATAATTTAGCTAAAATAAAAGAAAAATAACTGGATTGGTCTGGACTAGGGGGTCCAATATGATATGTTTCATGGAGCGCAAAATTTCTAGCAACGCCCCTGTTACTACTCCTACTTCTACTTCTACTACTACTACTATAGATGATAATAATAATAACAATAACAAGGATATTAATGTTGTATTGTGTGAAACACATAATACTAAGTGCTGTTCTGTAAAATTAGTTGCAAAGCACGCAGTTCGAATATAACACGGGCATGGGCATCAAAGCGGGTAAGCGGTCCGGTGAGTGAGCGCGAGCACAGCCCTGAGTACCCCTGATAACCGCCCTCCTTCCCTCGGCCACGCGCCTCACCCGCGTATAACGCGAGCGCGGCTGAGCGCGTGTGAACTGTTTGTGTTTGTGAGTGAGAGAGAGAGAGCGCGAGACAGCGCGTGCGAGTCAAGCCCTTAGCCGGGGAGCGCCGAGAAATTATCGGAAACAATTTCAATGAATGCCACAGCAATATGTTAATTGCGACCACTTCTGCAGTGAGCGACACGACCAACTAGCAAATAAGGTAAGATAGCAAAAGTGTGATTGTTAGCGTTGATGTAGGAACAATATTAAAATAATAGGATGTGCGTGCTGGTTAATAAACTGGTTTGCCGATAATAACAAATAGTTGTAAGTAAACTACGCAGAATACCTATATCCACTGCAATGTGAATCATCGGGCGTTTTATCGAGTATCACTACTGTTATATTACTATACATCTATTTCTACGGAGCAGCATATCACATAAACATTATTTAACGCTCATTTACATCTACTCAAGCATTCGTTTAATTGATACATTTTAAAGTAAAAGAGTCAGCGTCACATGAATTATCGTATTTTCAACTGAAGTAATTAATCCCCTCGGTGTTAGAAATACAATGAACCGGGTTTTTATTATTATTTTTTTTTGTCATAATGAATAATTCCTTTTATTCATGGTTGACATCGTGCACTTTCAAAACCAGCTGAAATGGTGGCGGAGAAGTTATCAGACACCCGAATTACCAGACTGCAGTAATTCAAGTTTTCAAGTTTTCAATGTTTAATGTGTAAAGCAGGGGCGTTTGGAGTGGCAGGGGAGGAAAAAAAGTAGCCTACCCTCCAGGTAGTGGATTTCAGTTTAATGTAAATGCTATTGTAGCTGATCTCAAAACAGATGTTTGGATCCTTTTTAGTGGCAGTGCTTGTGATGTGATCTATAATTGTGGTTATTATGTGATTTAATGAAAATTGCTTTACTTTAAAGCGTTTCAGTGGAATATATTATATCGATTTATTTGATTCATATTTGATGACTTACTATGCATGGGTATTTGGTTTTTCTAAACCGAAGGCTGCATTTTAAATAATATATATTGTCGCAGATATCAGCTATATATGTGTATTTTACTATGTAGCTGTGTCACTAACCTAACAGAAGGAAAGAGGCGCGTGCTCGGCAATTTACATAGTGGGACGTTGCCCTTCAAGCTGTAGTAAATCCAAAGGACAAGAAAATATGGTTAATTTAACAAATCCTATGTGCTAGCATTAAATATACTTCATGTTTATGTGAACGCAATGTTTAATTTCTCACCCCGACTTTTATAAGTTGACGGTGATTGCGAGAAAAAAAATGCATCCGGTGTTTGATAACTATTTGCCCTGTGCAATATGCGAATCTGTAGCGCTGCGCAAAATGGAAACGTGTATACCAGTTGTGATATGATGCACGTTTTCACGACGTAGTGATTGCGCCTTGCCTTTGTGTGGATTAGACGGGTTATGATTAAGGGGCTGCGGGAGGGGCTTCTCCGCGCGGAGCGGCAGCGAGCAGGGCTTTCCTCTTGTTTGCGGGGAATGGGTATTTTCTGCAGTTGGGATTTCCCTGCACTTCCTCCCTGCCTAGCAGCTAACAGAAGCAATTCCATTTCTTTATAGCACATGGTGTTACGCTGCTGCTGCGGTTTTTGCTCTTGGCTGTATTTACTACGGTCGATGAAGCCTATTAACTGATAAGGTGTTAATATTACCCCGCATTTCAGCCTAATATTTTATAAATTAGCGCACGGACCCCGCCCCCGCCCCACCCCTTCACAGCCACACACATACCGTATTTGGTCTAGTTTTTCAATGTATGTATCTGTGTCATTTTTAGTTACATTTTGTAGCAACCTGTACCGGATTTTATTACCACCTTGCTCTCTGCTCGGTTGCACTGAATATTAATTCTACAGTGTACTAGAAACCTACAATTATAGCCTCCCAGTGGTTATGACTTAATGCTGAGGTTAGTTCCCCCTCCTTATTTAAAAACAGAACGAGTAAGCAATCAATTTTAATCAACGGAGCCTTTTAAGTTTCGTTTTCGAAATGGCTTATGCTTCAGTGTGAGTGTTTTAGACAAATTACTTTCATGCCTGTTCAAGTGAATATTTTAATGACTATTTCTGGATATGAAATATGCTCAGCACATAAAGCACATATAGGCTAACTGATATATAGCACTGGTAAAACTAGTAAAAAAGTCTGCCTTTTCTTGCACAATATATGCAAGTGACGCTGTCTCTCCAAAGCAAGCATCGAGCCTTGACATAGCGCAGTCATAGGGGGCTCGTCCTGCGGCTCACGCTTCCCCGCCCCAGACGCCACGCTCCTGCGTGGGTGTGCTTTCATCGTGGCATGTCCAGGAGCCGGCGTCGAGGGTGTAGTCAAAAAGGGAGGCGTCTCTCTCTGAAAACGCTGCTGCAGCTATTGAAAGGTTCAACCAGAACCCTATAACTCTCTCATAAATTTCTTTTACAGTCTGACTATAATCCATAGTCACTGACACTCATCTTAATGAATAACGATTCCTTCATTGTGTTACTTTACCTCCTTTACTGCTTTTTTTCTCTGTCTTCTTATTTATAATCTGTATGACTGTGTTCATTTCTTCTTATAGTTACTAAGTCCTTACTAAAAATTCTAATCAGGGCCACAGTCACTCTTAAATAATTAATTAGGCATGCATGCACGGAGATGCTGTTTTTCGAGCCGAATATGAACATTGAAGTGGATTTGGATGCATGGATGTAAATTAGGAATGCACTGGTTCTTAGGCTGAAAGAGGACAGACACTGCCAAATAGAAAACAGTGGGAGATCACGTACCCATTGCATGCCCATTCCAGTGGGCCGGACTCCAGGATTGACGGTACCCAGTTGTCCCACTTTTGGCCAATTCATCTGTCGTCATGGTGGGAAACTCCATCTGACATTACTATAATAATGCTGTAGATATTACTGTCTCACATATACCACAGCCTCTTCTCTGTATTATTGTCTAGAAGCCATCATTCATCTCTTGATTAGAATGTCACACACATAAGGCTTGGGTTTTGCAAACTAAATCTAGGTATTAACTAATGAAATTCGAACAGGGTATTAGACAGATGATCCTGCACTGAGAGGTGCTTGCCCATCGGCTGGCATTATTCCATGGTGATTTCTGATCGTGTGGCACAGACAAGGCCTTACTCAATAATCCTGCATTAGGGATTTAGCAGCGGCTGTTATGATAGGGCAGTATGGCAGTGGTGTGGAGTGAGTGTTACGTGTCAGCAGGATCCTGGCTGCGGGTCGTTCCTGCTCCATCGGAAACAGCGGTACGCCGCCTTTACCCAGCGGTTATCGCTTCCCCTGGCGCCTGGTGCCCTCCGTGCTGCCAACCTGTCCTCGTCCTGGCACTCTGTTTCGATGCCCACGGCTTGGTGTGAGTCTCTTATGAGTGTTGTGCTTGAAAGTAATATTTAATCATAGTCATTGAACTTTCAATGCAAATGCAAAATTGAACGAAGAATGATAGAGTGTTGTTCCCCACAATTTTGAGAAGAATAAGCAAGATGGATGGATGGATGGATGGATGGATAGATGGATGGATGATGGACGATGCACATTCAGTTACCATCAAATAGCATGTACCTGTAGTGGTTCAATTACGTATGTAGAAAAGGTCTTGAGGATTCGCGCGCATCCTATAATTGTAGTTACAAATCTAAAACCGCCTTCAGCCTGTGTGGTTAGTCAATTAAAACCACAAGTCTGGCTGTGAGTGTCCTTTAATGGTATGAAAGGTAATGCTCTCTGTGGTGAAGGTGATCGTCCATTTCGATTGCTGCAGGGTTAAATGTTAATTGCTGAAGGTGCAGTGCTTTTTTGAGGTGCCGTGCTCTTTTATTTCGCTGCCGGGTCAGGTTTACTGTCACATTTTTTTTCCATGCTCCTGTGCCTGTGTGTGTGTGTGTGTGTGTGTGTGTGTGTGCGTGTGCGTGTGCATGTCTGTGTGTCTGTGTTCTGTTTGCTGTCCAGCTCATAGGTGTGTCAGTGTCTGTATTTGCTGATACTGCACTTTGCTTCTCTGTCTTGGCCAGGTTAACAGCAGTTAGCATTGCCAAAGGTAAATGAAGGGTCAGATTGTAATTTGCCAGCTTGCCTTTCTTGGCCCATTGCTGAGCCGTTGTCACTGCTCATCAAGCGCAGCCCCGCATTATGGTTTGTGGTGCGTGTAACTCACGCCCCACAATGTCTTGAATACTGGATCCGTTCGCTTAACAATGGAGCTGATTAGAGGTTTGGATTGTCCGGCAGACACCTTGAAACAATAACCTCATCCAATGGTTGCTTTGTAGTGTTGAGTTTCATATGATATAACATGGCTGCTACAGGACAGGGCGCTGGGGGGAGAGGATGTAATATAGAGCTCTGCCCGCTGCCCAGATGCCTGTCATGATTATAAATGATGCAGAATAGGGTGTCAGGTCCAGGCGGCTGGAATGGAATGGGACTTGCAGCTGAATGTCGTACTGTGCGCGCATTTTTCGGGACTTACAGACAACATTCAGCTTAAAAGCCCACAGACATCACGAGTGTATTCTGTACCAAACCAGACATACTCGTGTTGGGAAGCTGGCGGCTGGGCTACTTCCAGCTCTCAGAAAATTTGGCACTTTAATCCCGAAGTTCCGCAGCTTTTAGATTCCGCCCGGACCGTGCGCCCACATGTCTGTTACCTGGAGGAAAAAACGCAAAAACGTACTGGTTCCCAGTCAGAGCTACAGCAACACTCGCGCTCCGGCTGCTCAGGCGAAATTGGGAAAAAACTATGGCGACACGCTCTCACTGGGCACTGCAAGTCTTTTCCATTTAAATAGCCTGATTCTTTGGCTAGCATTAGCGACAGAAGAGTGACAGCCGCACTGTGTGTTCTTTTTCATCAGCGGCTTTTGTGCATTTTCTGCTTTGTCATTAAATATTGCATAATGGTGCCCAGCTTCTGGCTACCGAGGTCGAGAAATGAGAGTGCATCTCCTTCTAGGATGACAAGGGCCAGTGACAGTGAGGGAGAGAATTGGGGTAATGGAAAACCCACAGGACAGCTTTATATGTCATCCCTGTCTTGCACTGGCTCATCATGCCGTTGAGGAGATGAATACGTTTCAGGAGAAAAATGGGTGGGACACGTATTCACATGGCGATTATGGTGTCTTGGAGTCATGCTTTTCAAGGAATCAGAACAGCAAATTTCTCCAACTACCAGCTGGCATTTTGTTGGAAAGGGCTTTACGTGCCTAAATTATATATAAATCACACATAATACTGCTTCTTCCTCCAAGTAATATTCACTTTTCATCTGAATGGTCTGCCGGCTTCCTGTTTCCCCTGTAGCTCTTAATTGCATAATCAAATCAATTAACTATAGATTTTTTCTAGTTATTTTTATTCACTCATAAAAAGCTGGAAATATAAAGTGGATGCAATGAGCATTGCGGGTATTAAATTCCCTGGTTTTAGTCTATAATTCCTGCCTGAGAAGCTACTGTCCAACCCATGACAAGCATTCCTGTTTTATTTTCATAAAATGCCATGTTAGGAATTGAAGGCAGTGGAAGGCAGCCCCCTCTGCTTTAGTATAGTTAGCAGAGTAAGTCATTATATGGGCGGGAATTTCCCAGCAATTATGTAACATAAGCTTTTTCTGATTGAATAACATGTAAATACTTAATGCTACCTTAGAATTTGTTGGATATGCACATTTTGATAAAGAAAATGCATAAAATAACCCTTCATTTCCAGTCCAGTTATTACTGTCATACATACTACTATGGCATGGACTTTATTTCCTTTTTCTTACATAATCAGATTCATAAATGGCAAATATCGCCACGATTTAAGTATGTATTTGATCTTTTAAATATCCACTTAAATTTTAAAATTTTCTTGGAAATGAGACAGCATTTCTTCCCAAAAACTCATTAAATAAAATGTAAAATTCCAGAAGGACTTGGTTAATGCAGAAACTAAACTTAAAAAGCTGCATTTTATTAAACACTATTACATTATTATGTTTTGGTATGTTTTAGGATGCATTTTAATACCCAATGAAAATGAAGTCTTCATATAGAGAGCTCCTTATGATGATTATGATGACAATGACAACATGATGACCATGCTAATGAGGAAGATGATGACTGACGACACTGATGAAAATGATGATGATGACAGTGCTAATGATGACAATGATGACTGAAGACACTGATGCCGATGATGCTAATGATAACAATGATGACTGATGACGATAATTATGACGATAATGATGACAATGATGACTAACAACACTGATGCTGATGATGATAACGATGCTAATGATGACAATGATGACTGAAGACACTGATGATGATGATAATGATGACAATGCTAATGATGACAAAGATGACTGACGACGATGATGACAATGATGATGATGATAATGATGACGATGATGACTAACAACACTGATGGCAATGAAGATGCTTATGATGGCTATGATGACTGATGACCCTGATGATGATGATGAAGATAATGATTTCTGTTTATCTCTATGTAACATTTTGGTTTGGAAAATCACTTCCAAACTTACTGTTGAAATATATAATTATGGTATTTCTGCAAAATTAGGCGGTGTACTCTATATGCTTCTAGCAAATAGCAAAATGCATTTATATATAGTGTCTTCATTATACCTTGGTATGTCCATGATTTTGCTTCAGCTTTTATATCTATTTGTATCAACAGAGCCTCGTGTTTGAATATGTGTGAATTATTGAGACATAGAAATATATATATCATCATATAGATGCAAGTACTACAGGTCAATTAGGTTACAAAATCAAAAGGTAGAAAAGTCAATGCAATGATTTTCCTTGCTGTGCTTCAATATCTATACTGGCCAGCCAGTCATCCTTCTTCTGTGCTTGCTGATCCAGTACACGGTTATGGCGAGTATAGAGCTCCCAGAAAGCATAACATGCTACAAAGAGAATACCTTGGATGGCAAGGCATCTCCTCATCAATGCTGCAATAATTCATCTGTTTAAATTGATTCATTTGAATGGTTTATGTTATGTTTAGTTTACGTTGGAGAGGCGTTGCATGTAAAAGGCTATTTGGGCTGGTACAGTCCAATAATAACAAGGTGAAGCACAAGTTTGAATCATGGTACTGTGTAGCTGGCATATAACAGGCATTAAAAAAGAAGGTGTTTCTGACCATGTAACTCACATATCATGCATTGTGTGGTACGACCAGTTTTATGGACCTTTTGGAAATTTCATAGAATGTCACACAGCAAATTGAATATATAGTTTGCATAATATATGACTGGAGGGGGGACATGAAAATATATTTCTATTGAAACATTCACCCATCATCCATGGCTAATTATCACAGGGTCAGTCTGGAGGCCCTGGAACCAAAGGGCACAGCACTGGGTGCCAGTTACTCATTCAGGTCGATTTAAAGTAACCAGTTCATTTATATTCTGCCGTCTTATTTAGAGGAATCCCATCTAAATGATGGAAAAACATGGAAGCTTTACATGTAGAGAGGGAAGGGTACCAATCCCACTGCTCTGGTAGAGTGAAGCGATTTTGATTTAGCCTGTAACCAGTATGCCTGTCAGAATCGACCTGTGTCGTTTTAAACTTGAATTTCAAAGCTGAATGTGGCCTTTCAAAAGTTTAATGACTAAATTTGTATTTACCAAAATGGTAACACATGGTATAAACACTTCCACAATGCATTGTAATCCATTCATAAAGCATTTTAAACGTGGCTATAAACATTTATAAAAAGGCATAACATATTATAGCCATGTTTATTATGCATTATGAATTCCTTATGAACCTCTCATCTATAATGAACTATATTTACTTTTACAATGCAGTACAAAACATCCTTAATGCATTATGAAGGTTTTTTTAAATACAACTTATTGAGTAAGCTAATTAATTGCTAATAAAATTTCAAAATGTATGAATAGATTCTTACAAGAAACCGTATATGGGCACATATAATACATACAGTGCTTACAGACATCCTTGGGAGGCTTTGCTTTATTACAGGTTGCAGATGTATTAGCTTTGTAACAAGAAGTCCATTGCCAAGCAATGTTTAACATATCCCCACATATTCTCCACGCAGACATTTTCTACTTCTTTGATTGACTCATTCAGATCTGTTGTTGCCATATTGCTATTAATTGCAATTGTAACAATTGCTTCCCAAAGATGTTGCTAATTAAAAAACACTCAAATGAGAATGCTTGTCAGTGAACTTTTAAACTCAGAACAGCTCTTTTAGAACTATAATTTGGGTTTCAGTTTGTAACTTGAAATGAATGTTTTACTTAAAGCTGTTTGTTTTTTTTGCAAACAGATGAATAAAGGTATGATTTTTGTTATAAAAGCAATACATTTGCAATATCTTTACTAAATTAATCAAGCATCCCAGGACTTTCTGTGATGAGTTTATGTATTAGGTTTATGTATTAGGTCAGAATGAAATAAACAAAAACAATGAGAAATACTGGACAAACTGTGTACTAAAAAACTCCTGCTCAATTGTAAAGGGCTGTGTTAGGTTAACGGCATAATTACCATAGACATGCAAAAAGAAGCCCTTCCATAAAGGCCATCACTCACGCACATAATAAACACCACCCTCTATCATCTGTTTTCCTACAAAACCTTCCTAAGACTGATTTTTAAAAAGTTTGACGGGATTCGGCTGGTTAAGTTACCTGAATGTTTAATCCACTTTTGAATCTGATGACATATTGCAAAAACACCTTGCTATATAAACTCTACATGACCAGTTTAACGTGCTTTTGAATGAATAAATATGTAAATTAATTTTTAAAAATTTGGCACAGACTATGCATAACATTAATCAAAATATGAAGTGAATCTTACAGCAGACCCATCTGTCCGCAGGCACTGCTCCAGGCCGGCCTACTTATCGGGAGTGGCCAGAGAGGCTGCTTCTCTTCTCCATTGACTGCTCTCATCCATATGTTAGCGTCATATCTGCTGCCAATGCTGCTGTAGACAGCTGCTAGCTAATAACTACATTAGCACCAGTTTTATAGCATTAACAACAACAAAACGAACAAACAAAAATGTATTATTCAAACGTGATTTATTGTCGTGGACGACGTGGTGGTGCGGCGGTTCGCACCGTTGCCTCATGCCTCTGGGTCCTGGGTTTGAGTCGTCGCCTGGGTTACATGTGGGTGGGGTTTGCATGTTCTCCCCATGTTGTCGCGGGGTTTCCTCTGGTTTCCCTCCAAAGGCATGCTGAGGCTAATTGGAGTTACTAAATTGCCCATAGATGTGAGTGTGCTCTGCGATGGGCTGTTGCCCCCCCCCCCCCCCCCCCCCCCGCGTTGTTCCTCTCCTCCTTGCCCCCTCGTTGTGTCGTTTCGGTGTTTGTCGCCCTCCTCCTTTGTGTCTTTTGTG
>JAABNY020000035.1:8346462-8376873 GCA_015164015.2 Brevimyrus niger
CCATCCTGAGTTGTTCCTTGCCTCGTGCCTGTAGCTTCTGGAATAGGCTCTGGAACCCCGCGACCCCTTTGGATAAGCAGTTTGGAAAATCGATGGATTTGTTGCTGAATCTATTCTAGAAAAAAAAGAAAATGTGTCTTTGTTGTTTTCCCTTTTTCTCTGTCATTGACGTGAATTAATGTTATGACTCTTGCACAGTCCTTTTGGTTTGTTCTGTTCCAGTAAGTCACTGTTACTGGAGTCACTGAGTGGTTTAGCTATTTTTTTTTTTGTCTAGTCACTTTTGCTGACTTTTGCTAAGGCTGTCAGTTAATTAATCGTGAATTATGTAAGTACAGCCACCCATAATCTCTTAAAAGCTCTTGGAATTTGTTAAAACGGCTGAGCCGCGAGTGGTTGCCAAGGACTTGTCCCACAGATGTTATTTTGCTATTACCCTAATATATAAATTGCCTTATAGTAAGAGCAGAGTGTTCCTGATGTCCATGTTCAGATTCATTATACCTAGAAGTGACTGCGACCAGCAGTTGTAATAATAAAATGTAAATTAAATGTAATCATTTGACCATCAATATATTACATAAAGTCATAATGAATGAACATTTTAATATGCAATGAGAATAATAATGAATTAATACAAAGTGGTTTGTAGACCTCCACAATGAGCATTATCCTGCATTATTAAGTCCTTGCAGATGATAATTATAGATAATTCTGCAGACCTAGATTATGTGTGTCCTGCTGCTGCCAGCAAGAGACAGTTGGCGGCGGAGGGGAGGGAAACGTTTGGACGGGTGAAGCACCTTGCTGCGCGAGGGAGGATTTATCAGGTTTAAAGGGATGACATCATCCGTAAGCAGTGAAAATGAACTACTGGAGTCCCAGACAATATAAAATAGGCTGCTCGGTAATTCCGTTAACAGGCATCAGGGTTTCCCCGCTCCGAGTGCATGCGCTTCCTGCCAGGTCTAGGCGTTTCACGTTTTCATATCCCATGTACCGATAAAATAAAAAGTATTTGTAAATTGTCGGTAATTCCCATAAGTTGTGTTTCATTGTGCCAGCCATGTGTCCCTACATATCTCCTGATTTTGTTCCACCTTGTCCCATCCCTTTGGTACATCCCACCCCACTGTCTGCTGCCACTAGAGCCCGTCTTTGTTCCTTTGTATTACCTTACACAGACAGATGGGCTCACAGACAGCCGCTGTACGGCTTACTTACTAAAGACATCACCACTATATCAAGTTTTGTGGGCTAAGTTGCACTGAGGGCAAACGCGAACAAGGACAAGAGCGTAAACACACACCGTCATGTGTGAACGGCAAATGCTGCCGAATTCAGGTCTTAATCTGACGGAATTTCAAGTTTTTTTATTTAGAGGTTTAGTGTCATCGTATAAGGGCAGTAACAACAAAATTAAATTGGGTATTTACACTTGTACATGGTACTATGAAATGGCCATGTGTCCCATCTTACTCCTCACATGGGACACCGTTTTTGGGTCAGGGCACAGGGTGAGCCGTCATGCAGCACTCCCGGAGCGGCTGGGGTTAAGGGTTTTGCGGTCCAATGGTAACATGATTACTGTACTCGCTACTGACTTCAAGCCCTCAATCTTCTGGGCACAAGCATAGCTCTTTGACCTGCTGGTCTATGAAGGCATGAACCTCAGCAGACATATACTCATATGTGATTTTTCTGCCGACTTTAAAAAAAATTAAAGATCCTGTGCATATCCGCTTTCTTCATTCATTCTTATCTCACACTCATCATTCTGTCATAATTATTTGTCTCACTGTATAACAGTTGGAATGAACAAGACTTACCATTTTACCTAATGCACTGGTTTTGGAATGAATATAATAATTATCAAATTTTTACCTTATTTTTCCTTAATAATAGTTTTAATCATTTAATAATCTTAAAAATAATTGAAGTAGTACATGTATCTCCCAAGAATGTAACAGAATAGTACAAGAATTAGAAGGATACAATTAAGCTGCTGTTTTACACATCCAAGTAATACAGCTTTTACTTTTATATACATTTAACCCCAGGACCATTTTTTGCTATTAAAGTATTTATAAAGCTATATGTTAAATTAAATGGAAGTGTCACATAATGATCTTGTAGGTTCTTAGATAGTCACATGCTCAAGTCTAGCTCTGTGAAACTTGTGACACATCTCAGAGCTGTACCGAATCGATTACCGGAATTGATTTTGGGTCGGAAGAAATATTTTAAAACTACTGATTAATCTATCTGCCGATTAATTTATCTATCGCTGAGGACAGAGTAGAGCACGACAAGTCAATGTGATTAAGCAGTCGAACTATCTGGGCAGAAATGTCTAATCTACAAAGGGAGAGTCAGCTTCAAGGTCAACCCTTTCACTATTAATTTGTAAGGCGCTTAAAGCAGCTGCCGCAATATCTCTTGAAGCAGTAAAGTAATTGTGTCTAGGTGATATAATGAAATGCAATGGCCACATTCTGGAACGTGTCGGCGACGTCGCTGACAGGTGCCGGTGCTTTGGCGAAATCCGGGGGGCCCAGTCCCCAGAGAACGAACGTGAAGGCTTGTGCTCCCGTTTCGAACCGACCGTCAAAGAAGCACTGAGAGAACATATGCTGGAAGCAGATGGACGTGGAACGGCGGCTTCCTGGGCATGCCCTCACCATGTTGTGACCCGTTGGCATCGAGGGCAGGAGATTTCTAATGAGTTTGTGACTCACAAACCTACTGTCCTCCCTGTTGGACTTTCAGCTTTGGCCTTTTATATCAGATTTATTTTGTTATGGTTCTGCACGCAGGGAATGCCTGTTTTATTTGACATTCTTTCTCTTATAAAGGCTGTTATAGTAATACTTAAAGCTGTTAAGTAATGTAGACATTAAGAATGAATTCCATGTCATCTTGAACATCCTATGCAAAATGGGACCTTACCTGAAATTAGTCACTTTTTTTGTCCTTGTACTTGTCCTCTTTATTTTATTTTTGGTATTTCAAGATCTGTTTTGTTTATTTAATCTAACACTGTGACAACCATGCCTTGGCACAGTATTTTCCCTCTATCTAATATGATATAATCTAGATCTGTCAGATATGTCCTCAAACTTTCATTGTTATCGCATATGCAAGTAAGTGGTGAAAAATGTTTTTAAAAGTCTTTATTTTAAGCAACCTTCAATGACATTTCTCAACTTGGTCCTTTTTACATGCATTGAAACTGGAGGGAAAGATTTGCATTCATGCCACATTCAATTTTCCCTGTTCCTCACCCAGCATTGATCCAATAGAAAGCAATCTCCTGAATTGATTGTCTTTTGGAGAGGAGGCTGAACAGTGTGGCACAAGGGCCTTCCTGTCCCTAACAGCCCCTCCCCCTTCAAAGCCAGACAATAGGGGTGATTTCTGGGCTGAACCATGTCAACACACAATGCTTTTCAATTAGGGGAAACCGCTGGTTAGATCAGTCTCATATACAGTAATGTCACACTCATCATGTGTGTTCTTATGGGAGATCATTTGACGATTGCTTTAGTTTTTCATGCCATTTGAGTTGATGTTTTAGCCTGCAAGAAAGAACCTGACTCTGCACTAAACTACAACTCACTCACTCACTATAAGCAGTCTGTCTGTGTAAGGTAATATTAAGGTTTTTGTTTTTTTAATAAAGAGTGTTTTCAATTAACAAATTGCAATAGGTAAATATGGGAATTTCTTATTGGCTTTTAGGGAATTTCGTCTTGCGTAGTAAAGTAACCAGAACATGCCAGCTAATAAAGGAGCACACTTGATATTTTTTCATTTTCATTTCACAGTTTTGTTTGTTTGTTTGTTTGTTATTTGTTTGCAAAGTGCACAGCCAAACTCTGATGACATAACAAATGTACACTCCAATTGTACCTCTCTTGCTGCATATTACTGTATTTTTTCATCATCTTACAGTATAATCAACATTGCCTAGATAGCTTCAGGTGTTCTTTTGCTGTACCAAATAGATGCAGTGTATCGAAAACATTTTGCATATGTTCCCTTCAAAAGCAAGACGCACCAGTATATGTTACATTGTTCTAAACCATATCCAGTTACAGATGAATTGAATTGTATTGAATCATATTGATATTGATCAATAGCTGATTTTTTTGTTTGCATTGTATCCTTCGCCACATATTTAGATTCATACCCAACAGAGAGATACACACACCTTGTTAGATCTCCATTGCCATAAATATAAATGAAACAGGTTATTAGATGGTGTCTAAAAATTGCATGGGTGAAATTTCTGGTGTTGACACAAAAGAAAACCTTTAAAACTCAAAGAAAAGTTTGATCATACAGAGTGCTGCAAGCATAATAGTCAACGGTTTGGTTGCATTTTAACTGGTCTGTCCCAACCCTGTTTTTTCCCAGTTCTGTTATTTCTATTATGTGATTTTGCGTGATGCATGGTCTTATGTGGACATGTCTGCCAAGAATTAGCAGAAATGCTTAGATTGTGGAACGCAGCTGATGTTTTTCAATTGGAGGTTATGGAGAGACTTCACCTGCAATGGTTTTGTTCATGAGACATTTATAATATGTATCTTGGCATGGGCAGATTGAATGTATCTGTCTCACAGGTAGGGCTGCATATTTAATGACTTGGTGAGAGGGCTCTTTACAGTGAATAAAGGCTGTGGACTTTGATGAAGGCTGGAATGCATCTTGTTTCCTTTATTGATCCATTGAAAGCAATCTCCTGAATTTGGATTCAGTCAGATCAAATGGGTACCATTTCACGCTCATTTGCATTTAGATGCAGCTGCCCAGTGGAACCACGTATGGGGCCAAAGCAGAGCATTCAATAAAAGCAAAGCACAATGCATAAAATCATTCATTTTTTGAGCGAAATCCATCACGTTAAACTTTATTAGGTTTGTCGGTTTATTAGTTTTCTTGCTTATTCCGCTCTGGTTTGTCTCTGGAATTAGTTGAATTTTTACTGTGTTGGACAGAATAGCAACAAGGTTATGGGAGGTAACATGCGCTCTGTGCTGCTGGAGAGGGATGGGTGAAAGACAAAGCTGAAAGAACTCATACTTGCCGTCTCCTTCATCATACGTGGGTCATTCGCCATTTGGAGTGGGCAAGCAAGTTTGCAGGTCTTAAAAGCAGAGTCAGCGTGTACATTCACACGTCTGACATATGATAAAATAGCATGTCTCCCTCTTGATTTGTTAGATTTTTATATTTTTGTCATGCTCTACATTTGCAAACCAGCTTGTCACACAACCAAATTTCAATATTTGAGAAACCATTTGTTGTGTAAACCATTATTTTTAAAGGTGGGACATACTGTAGGATTGAATAAAAGATTTCCATGTTACTATATGCATAATCAACATTGTGCTATATTGAAAAATATGTAATTTATTTAAAAAATGCATATAACAGATTTTAGGGGACTGTTGTTTTTAGAACACACATTGTATTTGAACATAGTTCTTCTTCTATTAAACTGCTTCCTAAGGTCAAGGAGTCATCTCGAGGAATGAGAAGGTGAGTCTGTACTTTCTCAAATTTATTTATAATTTGTCTTGAGAACACATGACGTCCACACATCACTGGTGTGTATGCCCTGAGAGTGCTGGGCAATTAAATTTTTGTCAAAATAATCGAATACATCTTTTATATTATTGATTTTAAGTAGCTGCACAAGGTCATCTTACCCCCATGGGACAACCATTTAAGAAAGAAATCTTCCGTTTTAATTAGAGTGTCACTGGTGTTACAGTCAATAGTGTTAGAGCATGTCTGTGACACTAGTGACTAATGTGAATCTCATGAATGGTCAAAACAAAAAAAGAACTATTTAAAATGGAAATGAGATCTTTGTTTGGCAAAAAAAAAAGAAAACCAAAATGAAAATACAAAGCCCGTTGGTCTGTCACAGGTGTTTTGTGATGCCGACGAATTCCGGTGACAGTTCAGGTGTGACATGGTTTTTGTTCTTTTAGATGAAATTAAGGTGGTTTTTGTTATTAGGGTGGTTTACTTTTGGGATTAAAGAACAATTTACATACACTCCCACTCCAAATGGAGAATGACCCACATATGTACATACACGTCTCAGACTGTTCCTGTGAAACAAAGCAGCAGGCACGCAGTGAGTGAGCCGCGAACTTGCACCATACCGACGCCGCCAGGATGAAGCCCTGATTTCCTTCCACTTTATCTCGCAGTCTATACCATTGCTCAGACAAACGGCACAGTCTGCTTTCCAAGGAACTCCACGTGCTTGCCGGTCACATGCAGTCCTGCGCCGCTCTCTCCGTCCATTAACATTCTGCCTTAATGTTAACGGAATTTTTTTTTAACGGGAATCGCTTAATTTCCCCAAAATATTTCACAGCAAGCCTAGAGCTGGAAGCAGTTCTCATGACAACAGAGTGCATGCCCTGAGCACTGACTTGGCATTGGGTAGCTATGTGCCACTGTAGCAAAGAGACGGTGGTTTGCTACTGTAATTGCATTAGCACTGGTTTTCAGCTCACTGCTGCCAGCTAACTGGCAGGGAAGCCTCATTTGCGTCTTACCGACTGGGAAGCACAGACGTCTGATATTTTGTATATCTAATACCGACATGGGATGCCGAGCTATAGTATGTTAGCCCTGTATGCACAATTAGTACTGTGATATATATGTTTGTTAGCCCTGTGTGCATACTATGTACTAAGGTAAATGCAATTGCTAGCTCTGCATGCATATTTATTACTGAGGTAAATGTATTTTTTAGCCTTATGTGCATATTTACAGTAGTACTTAAGTAGTATTGTAAGTAGTACAAATGTATTTGTATGTGCATTTTTAAGTCACCTTTTTAAATAATGTCTAAAATTAAACGTTTGTGATTCTGCACTTTGATGCCATTTCGCACATATAGTATTTTGCAATCAAAAGTTGCTGAACGAACAGCTTATTACCACAGAATTAAACACAAACACGCAGGCCGCCCCCAGGACATTTTCCACAAATCGAAACATATAGTCCCCTAAGATCACAAAAGGTCTAGCTTCACACATAAAATAACCATGCCTAGAAATATAAATGCAAATGCTACATTATTTGATCCTTCCGCAGTATAGGACGAGAAACACCAACAACACCAGGGCTCCGGAAAGTAACTTATGCAGAAAGTGGAGAACTCAAATTTGAGCATATGGCAGGTGAGAAATGTAGCAATAAAAAAAGGTCAATTCAGCATGTAATTAGGCTGAATTGGGGTAGAGCGATCCATGAGGCCGAATAACTGTGTGTGTGTGTGTGTGTGTGTGTGGGAGTGCGTGTGTCCTGGACTACATTTTGTCTGTGGTGTAACACTTTGAATCACTTTGACATTAGCATTCCTGAAGCACTGCGGTGTTTGTGGTGATAGCGGAGGCTGCGGTCTGCATTAAAGCCTTTATCTCAGTATCAGCGACATGGAGATGTTCTGACAGGTTTACGCATGAGTTGGGATCCCCTTCATCTCGAATCGACAGTTTGACACCGTGGTTCCTTCAGCTGCGCCCGCTAATGTGAATTACTCTGAAATTAGTGCCAACCTGCCTCCCCAGTGTATGATTTTGATGTGGCACTTTCAGTAAGTACTGTACACCACTGTGGAAATGCATCTTAAGTTGTTTTGCACCTGCTAAGGAATCTGTGTATATTTCCACAAGGTGAAAATTGACGCATTTGGTTTGCTGACAGATCAGGGTAAAATAAGCAGTAGCACTTTGCATGATAAGGGGTGCACACCCACACGAACACCTGCCACCTCTTCAGCTGGTGATGGATGCATCTTCCTAAGCCTCCTGAACCCACGTTCAACCATTACTGGGACTCATATATCTCTCTCTGCCCCTCAGTGACCACCCCCCACATTTGTCAGTAAGCATACAGTGAGTGTAAATTTATTAGGTAATGGGCTGATTTGATAGGTGAGCTTTCATCTCAAAAGGGAGACGTGTGGGGGATGCTACGCCGCTAGCTGGAAAACGGCTGACAGCGGCAATGATGTGTGTGTGTGTGTGTGTGTGTGTGGATTAGGTTTATATTACACTGTGGGGACCAAATGTCCCCCACAATATGATAAAAACCTGTTATTTTGACATTGTAGGCACAATTTTTCAGGTCCCCAGAAAGATCTGTGAATGTAATCAAAAAACTAAAAAGCAGAAGTCTCAGATTTAGTTTGGTTACTTATTATGGTTAAGGATGGGTAGGGCTTATGGTCCTTATGTTGGGATTAGAGTTTTCCCCATAGGAATGAATGGAGAGTCCCCACAAAGATATAATTACAATCCTGAATGTGTGTGTGTGTCTGTGTGTATCTGCCAATGATTTACTCTCTTTCATTGGGAACTTTGTTCCTGTAGGCATGTGTCCGCAGGGATCGTAAAACTCTGCACTGCCTAAATTTACTTATCTTTAGTATGGGTCACTGTTTGCCTGGAGTGCGTGACTCTGCAAGAACAGACTCTGATGGTGATAAATGTACACCCTCTACATCATTCTGTCACCCTGGACACTGAGAAGATGCTTTATGTTCCACAGTTAATTTATTGCTGCTTACTTCTTTTTCATGTTCCTTTCTCTGCACTATCCTTCTGCTATTTTCCACCAGGTCTTCCTCTTTAATCTGTCAGTCTTTTTTCTTTCTTCCTTCCGCACAGCCCTTTAGATCTTTACTCCTTTCTCTCTTATTTCCCCTTCTTTAATCCGTCATCCTTCCCCTCCGGTAACATTAGGCTTTCCTGTGCCCTCGACGGATATGGATCTGAGGGGCGGGGACCTCCAGTGACGCAGAATGGCCACGTTCATTTAGCTATCTTTACTTTTCCCTTTATATAGCTATCTGCACTTTGCTGCTGATTGGCTGCGTTTAATTTCCTTTCAAGTTCCATTTCCGCACTTCCTGTTTCTGTGCGCTCCATCTGTGCTTTCGCGTATCACCTCTCATCCCCCGTCTTTGTCGGTTTCCTTCGGCCTCTCGGTTTTTGCTCCAAGTAAGACGGCTCGGCTCGGCTCGCTCCCTGCTGGCTTTCAAGTGGTACAGTGCACCTGTCACCTGTTCCCTCAAGCTGCCAGGAGGGTATATTAAACTTCAAAAAGGTGTTAATTCCCATTTTGCTGTCAGCACCGGCCCTGCAAGCTTATCTCCGGCAATCACTTACCTTAAGTGCACAATGAAAGACACAGGACTCTTAGTGTAATGAGTGAGACATTGCCTGACATAAAGGCAGAGGCAGGTGAGTGCTCTCATCACCTGTCATACTGTGAGACGCTTGGCTGATATGTGCGACCAGAAGGGTGATGTTTGTTGGTCGTAATACAGATACACAAATACTCGTGTGAACCCCCATTTCCATCAGCTGGCATCTGGTAGCTTTCAGAGCATAAACCAGACAGTATAAAACACATTCTAAAGTTTATAATGTTTTTATAATGATATAATTTTATCATGAACAATGAGGCTGTTTCACTCTTCCATCCATCTTCTACAACTTCTCACCCTGTGTGGGATTATGGTGAATCTGGAGCATATCACAGGGAAGCAAGGACACAATCCTGGCAGGTGGTCACCCCTGCTCAGCCTAATAATTACATAAAGGCTAACAGTATAGTGGAAGTTTGCTGGTTCAAATCCCATGAATTCCCAGAGGGATTTTGCCTCTGTTGGGCCCTTGAGCGAGGCCCTTAACCTGCAATTGCGTCGTCCTGGTTAAGACGTTAATCTACATACAGCCCTATGAGGAGGTTCTCCAATTTACAGGGAATAATATGGGGGTTGGTGGCAGGACTGGCACTCCGGCACCGGGGAAACACCACACAGTGGTCCCTCCACATGGCTGCACTCAGGTTCTCATCCCTGAGGTCGTTTGGTGGGTGCAGCAACGCAGTGTAACCAGTGCACGCTCCTTACCTCTAGCAGTATAATATTGGTCAAATGGTTTACTTAAGAAAAGAAAGGGGTCGCTATCATGTACGAGGGCAATATAGTTAACATGACTGTTATGCATATAGAGTTGGATCCCCAATCGAAATGAAGCGCAATAACCAGCTCTTAATAGTGCCTGTGCTCTGTGCTCTGTGCCGAAAAATGATGTCTGGACCATGACGGGCGATGAAGTTATTATCCCGGCGATGTTCACAAGCGGAGAGCATTAGCACCTAGATGAAGGAGCGCTGTGGGGAAACGGCAGTCGCACGACGGCCTCTGGCACCAGCACAGGACTGGCCCACTGGTGCATTGGAGTGCCACGGCCTGATCTGCCCGCTGCAGGGGAGAGGCGGCCAGGTGGCAGCGTTGCATAACGGGCAGCGCCACCCTGCCCCTCTAAAATGTGCTTTTGCCTCGACCGAATCCCCCTCGGTTTTCAGAATGGAATGTTTTTCTTGGAGAAAGAACAATAATAATAAAATAAAGAATAATATCAGGTACCCAATACTGTATCAGTGCTAGAATTCACACCTGAATACGTATCACTAATGTTATTAATGTCTTTTATTCATGTCTTTGCACTGACTGTTTAGCACCAAACATGAACATAATAATTAACCTATTCCTTCTTAGATCTTTTGTTAGTTGCAATGAAGTGTTTGCTGTCCGTTGCTCAAAATGGCCTGTACATCCTGCTTTGGTATTATGGTAATACCATGGTATTTTGGGGTACACTGTGGTATTTTGAAATCTTGGCTGTACAATTAGACGAGCCCCCCCCCCCCTACTCAGCCAGTTTTACCGCCAAGAATTCAAAATACCGTAGTATACCCAAAATAACATGGTATACCGTATTGCCATAATACCAAAGCAGGGTGCACAAGTCATTTTGGAGGCTGGCTTATAAAAATAAAAAAACACTATACTGTGGTTATAATGTCTGAACATTATGATACCACCTAATCCAATTTGTTAATAAACATGATATTTAATATGTTCGAAGAATTTCGTGGTTAATTGAACTCCTTAACACACTGTATGCTGGTGTTTATTGGAGGTGGTCTGGAGCAGCTTTTCGGCCCGTTCCCCGTGGCCCCGTTTTGGTGTTTTGCTGATGTGCCCTGCAGCCTGTCAGGCTTGAGAGTTTTTCTCTCAGTTTGCACTCAATGGCAATGCTTTCATGCACTGCTGACCAGATGGTTTTCCACTGTCAGCAGCCTGGCTAGCTGGCTTTCAGCAGGCTGCGCGGTTGGTCAGCTTTCAGATGGACAGACGATGCACACTGAGGCAAGCGCAGAACTATGGATTTCAACAGGTACACACAATGTGGGAATTCTGCGGCCTGTCAGATATACTTGCATGCGTGAATTGGTGTGGCCACCAGCTACGTCTATACTCACAAAAATCATACTTACGTATAAATTACACATGTATAATGGGCCAAAGAGGTATCCTTGACATTGTGGTAGGATTGTTTTTCTGTGCCTCAGAAAACAGGTCAAATTACTTGTGTATTTGTGATTGAAGGTATATCGCATGGAGTAAGCCTCTGTGATCATTGAAATTCATAATTGCTTTTTGGATTTCTGTGACCATTATGTAGTATGTATTTATCTGTGTGACATTTTATATTTAGATGTGCCACGTACATCTTCCACATCTGGAATGGAATAATGTATTTTGCACACGATCCGTGCCCACATCACCATGTCTGTGAGTCCACATCACTGTGTCTGTGAGCCCACATCACCATGTCTGTGAGCCCACATCACCATGTCTGCGGGCTCTTTGTTGCAGGGCGGCAGCGTGGTGTACACGGACATGCCCTGAGCTTTGCTTTGTGTGTGCTGGCGCGTGGCCCATTTACTGGCCAGCCTACTGTGGCTGCCCCACGGGTGGCTTCCTGCTAATATCTGTACTCCCTAGGGGGGTAAGACCTGAGCACGCCGTCTGAAATCTCAATACAGTAACGGGCCTTTAACCATGTGGGTCCTACTCCAAAGGCTCAGCCCTTTCTGCCAGTTGTGTCCCAACTGTTTATTAATCGGAACTGGCTGAGCATGGAATGCAGCATTTGCCCTCGTAGCTATCTATACCACCATCCTATGAAGGACCTGATGTTTTTTATTCTGTAGAGAATGGCTGCTGGGGACAACCAAGAACTGTGATCCACCAGATCCGGGGAGAGAAAAGACTGTTCTTACCCTCGAGAGGGGAAACGACAGCCGTCGCATTAGCGCTGACGTTAAAGTGAGCAGCTGACAGCGGCTGCTGCGTTGTAAAAGGCTGACGGGGCCACGACAGCCCACAGATATGTCGAAGTTGACTGCCAATCACATGGCTGGACCCTATATGAACTTTAGCGGTAAGACACAATTCGTATGATTTAGATTGGGCATTTGCGCTGATTCAAAGAGAATTCCTAGGAAGAGACCCTCCTCAAAAATATCAGTTTGAAAGGGTTGCCTAACTCCTTCCTGCAATTAAAACAAACGTAACCCGCTCCGATACCAAAGTGCCACAGGGTCTCTGTTATTCCCCATGTTGCCCTGCGGGTTATAAATTTCTGCAGCAATCGTTGAATATGATTACGGGCTAATTAGCTAACAGCTGCTATACCCCTTAGACGTGACCTGAGTGAGGAATCTCAAAGGCAGCATGCAGATTTGAATCAGCCATGGTAGTTTCATGGTCTCCCTCGTGAGGATGAGTGTTAGCCCATTTTTGACTATGTTGTTGGCCATTGGATTTTGTGCCTTCAGTTCAGTTTGACTGAATGGATCTCCCTGTGTTGACACAGTGAATTGATTTCTGTCACTCTAAAGGGAGGCAATTAAAAATAAACAAAGATTGGGTTTCTAAGACCTAGGAATAGGAGAAAATCACGTGTTGCAAGCACACAGACAGCAGCGTCATCCTGCACAGACAGACGGTTGTTAAATATACATGCAAGACGCGGGCGATGCAGACAGCCTAAACTGTGGCTTCATGACGTCGCTCCTACAGCGACGCAGGTGAAGCGTTGACCTACCGTTAAAGGGCCATGGCTTGCCGCACTCTGCCTGTTGATGATGAGGTTGTCGTCCCAGCCATGTGACATGCGACCCGTGTCACCGGAGGGTTCCTGTGTTCCCAGTCGCGTCGGTCCATCAGTTCACGCCGCACCATTGTTTGTTTTTCGGCGTGTGACGCAAAGGAAGTAGCGGAGAAATCCAAAGAGGGAAACCCATGAATAATACAGACCTCTCCCCCCCGTCGGCCGCCATTCTCTGCACCCCCCCACATGGGCCACACAATGCAGCATGGACTGTCCTGGCAGAGCGGATGCCCATTGACGGGGCTGAAGCCCTGATTAGTTATTAATCAGCTGAGCCCAATCATTGGCATGGCTGGGTATCAGGTGATCACCCGTCCAGGTCCCTGACCCGGCTCTCTGCGGCCGAGAACCGGCACATTGGCCGAGCTCAGGTATCCCTGCTCCTCGCCACCGGCAAGCAAAGTGAAGGAGGCTAAACGTTAAACTGCACTGGAACAGAACCTCGATGTGTCATGTGATAAGGCAAGAGAACGTGGATGGCTCTGCCTTCATCCACCTCTGACTTGGGGCGGGCTGGACCTGTCTGAGCTACCCACACTTCCGCCTAGAGTCTCTGCCAAGACCGGGGTGTGAACGGAGGGCAATCTGGGGCTCAGACCATAGTCAGCTCTGGGTCCTAGGTAACCATAGCAGGCCCTGGAAAGTGAAACGCAACGCCACTACTTTCACGGTGGCTATTTCAATCACAACCCCACAATGGGCCGCCGTGTCAGGGAGCACATTAATGATGTAGGTCTTCAGTGTCTGTTACGTGTTATGAGAAGGCCGGGAGGAACGGGACCGAGCGTCTCATCTGCACAAGCACTCCGTGTATCTGGGGTTAAAGGGCATCGAGTATCCACACCCCCCACTGTATTCAGAGGTAAACAGACAAGCAAGCGGACCTTTCTATAGCTATATGTAGACACTTATCAGTGAAGCGCTGCTTCCTCTCACTAGCATTGTTTTTGACAGTGCATACAGTGCATGCATGTTTAACAGACACACATACACACTTGCATTCATGTCAGGCACAAATATTACACAAGCGGACTACAATAGACAAATATACAGCACTAAGAAACACAAATAACCCCTAAGGGTAAGTGCTAGTGGATAGGGGACCTGATCTTTTTTCACACTGCCACCTTTTCCTGTTATTAATGATGCTGTTACTGAAGTTATTAATCCCTGGCACTGGAGCCCCCCCCCCGCCCACTCCAGCTCATGTCCTAATCTAAGGGCAGGGGCCATGAGGCGTCCATTTGTCGCTCTTGTCTTTCAAAAGGAAATCTATTTCTCATTATGGGCCTGTCCCAGTCTCCCGAGCCCGCAAGTCCCCTTATCACCCGTCGTGCCGAAGGGAGCAGGTTCGGCGCCCTAGCCCACTATCTGCCAGCGCTTTCCGCCATGCAGTCAGCTTCCTGTTTATGTGCTTCCTTTCGCGGAGGACAGATCAGAGGAAGGGAAGAGAAGGAAGAGTGTGACTAAATGCAAATACCTCATTAATTGGCCGTCATCACAGCTGCGTTTATTCCCGGTTTATACTTTTGCATATCATCAATAATTTCAGATGAAGTATACGGCATACTGTATGTGCGTAATAAAATGATGTTGCTTACCCACTGTTTGGCAACAGTGAAAATGTATCCATGTGAAAGGAGTACTGGGTAGGATAGCGTAATGCACAGTGGATAGAACATAGAACCAGTCTAGTAATTCTATATCTGTGGGGTCGAATTACTCATGCAGACACTGCAGTGTTGATCTGGGAGGCTGTAACACATGTCAGACTAAGTACATTGCATCCCATTACAGCAAAGCCCGCAATAAAAACTCAGCTGCCAATAGGAAGAGGACAGTAGGGCTGTGTGCAATGCATCTGGTCAAATGCATGATAAAACCTTTGCCATCGCTTGTTTTGTTTATTGATGCATTATGGCGCTTTAATTTGGTGAATGTTTTCAGTTGCATTTGTGGAATTTCCTTGCGTGGCCAAACGTATACGGACACCAGCTTGCCCACGATCTCATTCTGAAGCCACTGGCATTCACATGAAGTTTGTTCACCAGTAGCTTCTATAATAGCCCATACTTTTCTGGGAAGAGTTTCCATTATATGTTAGATTGTTACTTGTTGGATTTGCTGCCCTTCCAGTTGGGCACTGGTGTTGTGTGATCCGGTCCCTCTCTGTAAGTTTAAGAAATAGCCTACTATTTCACAGCTGAACTGGCTCTCAAATGTTTCCATAATAACGCCGTTTGCAGTTGACCCAGGCAGCCTTAGCAGGGGAGCAATATGGAGAGCCGATTTGAAAGATGGCGTCCTATGATGGGTTCAAGTTGAAAGTCATTAATATTGTCTGCATGACCATCCATCCTGCCACCAGTGTTTGTTGAAGGTTCCACGGGTTAGTGCTTAATTATACACCTGGGTCAATAACGGGTGTGACTTAATTATCCAATTCCACTAATTAACAGGGGTGTCCACATACATTTGGCCTTTAGATGTACCTCATAACTGTGTAAATTGCTTTTAATTGCAGGGTTTTTAAAAAATATATAAGTACACACAGCCCTGTATTCAGGTTGGTCATTGAACTGATTAAACCGGGGCCGGGGCTAGTTAGAGTTTCATAAAATATTGCCGTGAAAGCACTGAAGTACTCTGTAAGCTACTGTGAAATGAGTACAATCATCCTGAAGTTGGTATCTTTTTCAGAATTGGTGTCCTGCAAACCCTGTCCTTTGACGATCATGTTTCGCATTAGAATGACTTAGGACCTGACCCCAGTGAAATCTAATGCACTGGTTTACCCCATCTCTAAAATAAATGGTTGCATTGAAGTTATACAGTCATTGTTAGCCTACATCCTTGATTTCAAGTTTGAAATATTAAGTCTGTCCTCTAAATTGACTTAATTCCCCTACAACAGGCTTGGTGCCTGGATTGTTTTGAGTTGGCAGCATCTTTTTGTTTGCATTACTCTTAGATTTGGGGAAATAGCTTACATGGGATTAAACTTGCGGGGCATGCTAGTTTTCTGCAACAAATACCTTTTCAATTTAACTATTTATTCTTTCCCCAGTGTTTTGTTTTGCTCTTCGTATGTAAGATCAACAATACTGCTACAAAGTACCACTATTCTGATTTATCCCTTTATTGGTATTTCTTGAGACACCTGATCGTTTACTTCATGATTTCTTAGTGAGTTAGGGTTAAGTAAAATAAGTAAGTAAAATTTATTTATAAAGTGTCTTTGACTGACAAAGGGTCACAGAGAACTGTACACAACTAAAACATCGAAAAGTACCATCAAGATAAATCAAAAACAAGGAAAAGTTTAAAAACAAGTACTAAATAAACAGAATACAAGCAAAAGACTACTCAACTCAAACAGCTGCTTAAACAAAAAAGGATTTGGTTGCTTTTTAAATTAAAGTAGACTATCTGGCAAGAAGCTGGGGGGGAGCAAAAATGTCTACCTTCTGGGGGTCCCCAAGGACCTGGGTGAGAGACAGTGGTCTGTAAATGTCTGCCGATGTCTCTCATAAAGTGCAAAATGAGGAAGCAAGAATTTGTATAGAGTTCAACTGAGATCTAGTGCATGCTGTCTCACAGCAGCTCAGCTTTACACAGAGGTGTAGGTATTTTTACCAAAGTACATTAACAATTCAACAGTTAAACAATTATAATTAACCAGCTGTGTTTGAGGCAATAATATAAGTGAAGCTGAATTAAACAATTTCAGCACCCTTAATGAACAACCAAATTTACTAATTCCTTTGCATTGTGAGCTGATCATTTGGTACGTTATTTTGTCTGTTTTTCTTTCACGATGAATAGCCAGGGTACAAAATATCAGGCTTTATATTAGTATGCTAGTAGCCATTAAGTTCCTTTGTACAATAATGAGAATTTGCATTTTGATTTAAAGGCTGTTGGTTTGCATTAAGCCTTATTATTGCCTTACACATATTCAGCTTCCCTACTTTTAAAGTTTGCTTGGATATTGACTTCAGTATATTTATCAGTTTTGATTGCTTTTGTAATTGTGCACTTCAAGGTTGTGGGTTACCATGACACTAAAATGCATCTGTCCAAATATTATATTATATATTTCCATGATGAAATTTGTCTAAAATAATGGGAAAAAAGGACAGTACATGAATTATTATGTATAAAAAGGGGGGGTTTAGTGGTAAAAGCTCAGCTATTTATGTCTTTAAGTATCTTGTTTGGAAGAATGATGTGGAAGTATATGTAAGTGTAGTTTAATGCAGGTACTTTAATTTCACTTTAATAGTAATCTGCATTGAATTAGTTTCCTTTTGTATTTTAAATGGTTCTGACACATTTTAAATAAAAAATGGCAACATGTCAACCGCAAAACCATCCATGACTCATAGAATCAGAGCATCGTGATAAAAAAAGCTATAGATTCCTTCCATTTCCCCAGGTTCCTGATAGGCTGTTTACTACCAGATGGTTCAAATGCATGGACCTGTTTACTATTTAAAAACCCAACGGGCCATGGAAGGCCTAGAAGGCCACAGAATAGCTGAGTCTGAATTTTTGTGTACTGTCAGGACCTAGAATATGCACAGTTTATGTGAAGGAACCACTTTGTAATACTGCAATCAAAGACTGAATTAACTGCAAATCAGTATTTGGCCAGTTCTTATGATATATGTCCTGTGGTCTTTTATGTACCATAGTTTCTAGGATTCTATAATTAATGCATTTTCAAGATTCCATAAAGGATCCCACAAGTTCCTCTCTCTTCCTCTCTCCCAAGCATCACCTTTTCTTCAACACCTCTCCCAATGTGCCTCTCACTCATTATAAACACATATCTTTATTTTATCTTCACTGCAAGGTCCCCACCACTTAACTGAGTGTCTGGACCCAAAATAGTTTCATACTTATTCCAGGTCCTTGGACAAACTATATTTATAAAGCATTGCATTATGTTTTAAATCAATGACAGGGGAAATGGAATTGAAGCAAGGAAAGTGGGATGAGATATAAAGGAGAAAAGTCTCCTATTAGAAAACGTAATTGACTGTCGTCACAGTTTTCCAGTGGTAATATGGGCGGTCAGTTTGCCCCCCCCCCCGGTATAAATAGACATCCAGCATACGCTCTCTAATGACTTTCCAGCAACATCTATTCATCAATGCTTGGATAGGTAGCCGTGGGATGTTATTAATGAGCTGGCATGCCATCACTCAGCATGCAACATGGCAAAGATTCAAGGACCTTTAGCCCCGAGTTGGAGGTGTCTGTGCTGACAACTGTTTCACTAATTGAAGAGGCTGAAAAAAATATAACTCAGAATTTCTGTTTGATGGCATACAGCTTATCATTAGCTCAAAGGGGAAAAAAATAGAGGTGACCATCTATGTTTTCTATATGTGTGATCCTGGCTTCCCCAAATCGAAAGTCTAGTGGTTCGCTTGTCTGTGGAGAATATGTTTTATTTTCCTCATTTATTTCAGGTTAACTTGCTTTGGCGAAAACCTCAACATGTCCATTGATTGCCTAGCATCACATCTGAAACCCAGCTGCAGTTGCAGTTTTGCTAATTATCAGATATAAATGGGTTTTGGTGCAATGTTGAGTTTAAACTGGATCCTATGCATGCCGAGTTATAGACTGGAATGGTATCAATAATGTCCCCCGCCGGCATTTTTGTGCACCTTTGGACAGGCTCCAGATTCACCATGAATGTAAAATTAAAAACAGATTCAATATTTGTAATAAATGCATTATTCAGTATAGTGAATCCCAGTCAGCAGCTTAGCCTGTTATACTTCAATGTACATTTCCTACTTGTAATATTGCAATAGCCTCTTATTAAAAAAAAAAGGTTTGGTCTATATAAAGTTTCATAAAATACATTCATCCGTTCATCTATTTCCTCTGACTGCCTATCTGGCACAGGGTTGCGGTGCCTGTTAAATATAGTTTTAAAATAAAATAAAAAAATCACCAAATACAGTAATTGCAAGACTCTTTGTGTCCATCCATCATTTTTAATAACCACTTATGGTCGCAGTGGAAGGAAAGCCATCTAATGAAGCTTACCAACGTACAGTAGACCTAGAAGGGGAGACAGGTCCATCAAAGGGTACTTATACAGACACACATTCATTGACACATATATACACTTAGTGGCAATTTGCACTGACTGATTCACCTGAACAGCTTGTTACTTTAGATTACAGGATAAGCCTGCCGCCCTAGAGGCAGTAGGTGTCAGCCGTACCATCTGAGTCACAGTATTATTCACTGCTTGCTATGTTTGCTAAAAATACTCTGTGGCTTGGACCTATTCCCAGTACCATAGTATTGCTGCTTATGCTATATGTGAAAGACTCATGCAAAAATAAAATGCAGGCATGCGGATTCTGTCATCATAAAGTCATACCGGATAGTTCCACTGTCTCAGTTTTGCAGACTGTCCGACAACAGGCAAAAAGAGTGTGCTGTTTGAGCCCCGGGTTGAGAGCAGATATTGGCAAAGTAACCCTCTGATGACTAGGGCTATACAGTTCAGCCTTTAAGGGGGAGTGCAAACTTAATTAGGCTGTCAACAGGAAATCATTGTGGTTAATCATAAAGACTAATGGTACAGGAAGTCAGACGGTCATCAATGTGAGCTTGTTGCATTCAAAAAAAAAAACCTCATAGTTGAAATGACAAAGCCATTATTAAGAGCAATTTCTATTGTTCTGCAATTTTTTTTTAATTTAAGCATTGTTTTTTCTGAATGGGACATTTGGATGTTTTGCAAAAGCATTGTAAAGTACTTGGTAGGTATCAACCTATAGAATTTAATCATGTAAATCAATATTTACTTGATTACACTTATTAATACTGAATACCTAGATTACATTGTGTTTGCGTACTGTATAAATGTATCAGTGGTCTGATAATATAACGTTAATATCGACACGCATTTATGAAATACAACACAGAGATGTATTCCTTTGTTTTGTTTATGGTAGAATATCCTGAGTGGCTGAACCTTATGTAATATGCATTATAATTTGCTTGCTCATTCTTGGTTTAAGTATAAATTCCATTCTTCATTAATAGCTAGAACGTCAGTCTGTTTTATCTAATAATGTTTCGTAAATGTAAATGTTCATGCAAAATTAAGGGAAACAAATGACTATCTAAATAATTTTGTATCTAAACAATTTTCGTGATATCAGTTGGATCTCGGGTAACCACCTAATCCATGTAAAGGAGACCAGCTGTTTGACATAACATTAGTGATACATACGTGATTATAGGACACTGACCAATCAGCACACAGCAGGAACTCAGGGCTTAAGTGAAATGCAGGTCCTTTTGATTTAAATGGTAATTTACAAATCCTGTCCTAGCCCAAGGGGTCCTTCCAGGCATGGATTAAGTGGTGACCCTAGTTGGAGAGGGTTTCTGGTTTAGTGGACCTCCTTGCCATGATATGGGCAACTACCTTACAGATTAACTGATTTTTCTCGAAACGCAACGCTGCATGACAAAAACACATCGCGGGCCCTACTGGTACCAATTAATCTCTTGACCCTCAGATTACCCTTTGGTTACCATGGTGCCCCCCGGCCAGACCTGTACTGGAAATGAGCCATTGATGAGTCAGCCACACAGAGGACAGTCCATCACTGAGCTCTGGCCGAAGCTGTTGCAAGTTACACTGCTCATGTTACACAATGCTACAGCACGCCGATAAAAACAAGAGGGATGAACAATGTGTTTCATTCAGGGAAGCAATTTAAAAGTAAAAATC
Source organism: Brevimyrus niger (assembly GCA_015164015.2). Lineage (NCBI taxonomy): Eukaryota > Metazoa > Chordata > Actinopteri > Osteoglossiformes > Mormyridae > Brevimyrus > Brevimyrus niger. The sequence goes on from JAABNY020000035.1 coordinate 8,367,313, forward strand.
TCATTATCAGCAAAGAGACGTCATTGGTTTGAAGATGTGCTATTCAGGGATGCATGTAGCTGGTGTGCATTTTACATGAGACGATATGCGTGGCAATTTCTTATTGTAACAGCAATACTTATTTTTATGTTGCATTTGTGCTGTTACGACAAGAAATGGCTGTGTGTTATAAGCTTTATACGGCGAATGCGTGTATTCACCTGCCCGTCATGTGCGTCTCTGGCTATGAGTCAGTAATAAACAGTATCCTCAGCACTATCCATCGAAGGGTGTACCGCTGTGACTCTGACCAGCACAACCAGTAAGATGCTGCATGGTTGGGATGTTAGTAAGTTGGTCTTACTGTCTGACCCAGTAGTTTCTTTGCTGTGAGAGAACAGTTTTGTCCCAGTTTTTGTGGCATTTCCCCATGCTGCGATAAAATCTATTCATTACAAACTCAATTTTACCTCCGGATGAGATTGTTTCTTGGTGAATAAAATGGCTCCATCGCAAAACCCCTAACAGCTGATATAGGATGTTTTTCCAGTGCTCCTCAACTTGTAGGTTTTTCAACATTTTTTTTTTGCCGTAATGTGTGAGTACGTCTGGGAGGCGAAAGTTATCTGTGGTTTTGGCTTCTCACTAAGCCAGACAGCTGGGTGGCAGTGCCTGGAGCTAAGAGACATGGAACAACACACCAGCTGGGTGAGACAATACTGGGAGAGCCCAGTACAGCACCCTGTACTACTGAAGCCTGACTAAACTGCAGATATCACAATATCCATGATGTTCTGCTTGTTGGCTCTTCAAGTGTTTTACATTTTAATGATAGTTTGATTTAGACCAGTTCATGTAGAGTGTCAGAAAAAAATGACAAATTTGTACCTTTGCCTAGAAATTCTGGGCCCCAGAATTTGTATAATTTTACATATTTAAGGGCCCCTATGAAATCCTGGACCTTCTTAAGCTGCTGGTGTACCTATGCCCTTCTGACACCCCTGTATAGTTCCCTTTCCAGATATTTGCGATTCTGGTGAGGCTTTGCTGATGGAAAACGCTGTATGCTTTTATAAAAACCATTGAGTTGTGCACTTATTTAATATGCTTTTTAAATTAGTTTCAAGTAGGATATTAATAGCTACCTGGTGCTGTGAATCACAGTCACAGTTCCATAATACTTGAATTAAAAAAAATCACACCTGGTTTAACTGCAGGACAGAAGATCATGTGAACATGTTCAACAGACAGAGTATCGGCTGATTGTATGTTCATTCCACCAAATACTCTGGGGTTTGAGTCCCTCAGAGGACACTGGATTGGGGTCCCAGTGTAGCAGGGTTTCATGTGCCCTTGCACAAGGAGCAGAGAGGGAGGTACCTTACAGAGACCACACAGGGTGGCTCAAAGTGGGCGGTTAAAGTCACATGTTATTGGTGGTTGTTACGCTTCAATCTAGGGTTGGAGCCTAACAAAGTGCAAGGGAAAAGGGGATTGGGAAGGACAGGTCAACCAGAGCTGGGAGAATGGAACATGGGATAGTTTTTTTTAATAGTTTTTTTCACAGACAGTTTACAAACATCGGTGTAACGAACGTCATGAGTGACAGAGGCCAAAGAAACAAACAAAACACATCTACCGAATTTAATCACAAGCTAAACTAAGTCTAAGTGAACGCAGGGTGAAACGAAACAACGATGCCTGAGCCCTATCCAAACAAGCAGCATTTCCCACGTTTACGAAGAAACAAAATGGCAGACACTCCTTACACACACCTAGTGGAACACGAAACACACAGTCGAAGCAAAGGTATCAAGAGGCTAAGTACGAGCGAAAGTTCAAACCAAGCGGACAGTCAAATCAGGGTGAAGGTACAATAAGGGACGAGGCAAAAATTGGAAGTCAAGAACAAAACATACGAAGAGCGAGCTAGCAGGCGAGAAGCAAGTAGCGGGCAGACGAAGGGACGAAGCGGAAATCTCTTCAGCCGACGAACCGGACACTGCTCAGAAGGCATGGGAGGCGGGGTCAGGTCCAGACGGCGGAGTCGAGGGAGCGGTTGACCAATCGGCGAGTGGGCAGGATGTCCGAAGAACACGTAGGCATCCTCCTGAACTTATGGCACGTATCTCCCTTACGGCACTTACGACATGTACCCCAAACGTACCGCACGTAGCAGTGGTATTATTATTTGTTTGTTTGTTTATTGAAATCGATTCTTTTTGAAAATAAACTTGTGGTTATTGTTATGCTGGGTTTTTTTTTAATTCCTTTCTTTGAAAATTTGTGAAGCACTTTCTAAACCCTGTTGATAAAAGACTGCTATATAAATAAAGTTTGATTGATTGATTGATTGATATAAGATGCAGTGCTAGATGGTAGGAAGGAGGAGAGTCTAATTCTGCACATGAGGATGTAGCAGTTCAGGCACCTGACTAAAAGCCCAGCATGCTGTGTCGTTTTTACAGTACGCATTTGATGACCATTGATGCAGCCCCGAGCAGCAGTCACGCGCTCGTGTGACGTCACAGCGACAGTGCTATATTGTTCTGGCGTGCAGAAGATGTCCCGCTCGTGCCAGGCTGGAAATGTGAACAACGCGTGACCTCCACTCACCCCTGCCGTGAATTGGCTTAGTCCGTGAGGTAGCCTGGGTATTGGTCTACCACCATGCAATTCTGCACCAAGCCCAATTGGGCACGCTAAACTAAATAGCAGTTAGAAGCAAGCCAGCTCCTCCTATGACCATTAGAGATGGCCATAAAATGGTTTTAGCAGATGATTTGACATCACGTCCATTTTACCTCCTACTCAAAACTAGGGCTTGTGGCAGTGATAGAACCAAAGAAAATGCCGCAGCCTTGAATGGATGTGTCAACTTATTCACGATTCAAATTTTGGTATCTGCTGTGCATCCTGTTCCGTGATAGCAACTTTGATCTGGTTTTAGAAAGTATAATAAGATAGATGGAAGCAGTTGAGACACAATAAAGGACAGAGAAGTTTGGTTGCAGGAGGACGGAGCAGTCAGATCAAGCGAGCTCACAAGCTCATTATGATAAGCAGCCAATGGGAATGTCATCGATTGTGATTTTGGGGCTTGCAAATGCATTAAAGTATGTGTTTATTTAATTATAGACACAAGTACACTAGCTATGCTTCGCTGAGTACCTATTACAATCACCTGTTACCTATAACAGAGTGCTTTGTACTTCTCATTTATAATTTATGGACCTATTTGTCTGGATTTATGCTTCATGTTTAGCTCATGCCTTTGAGTGCTACACGCAGTCATACTATTTCTCAGAATACAGTCATTTATTGTCTCTGAAGTCACACCCCAGGTTGCTTTTGTCCTTTCAGTTTTTCAGGGGGGGGGGCACATTTTGTCCGTGAAGTGCATAGTTCCCCTCGCTGTATCTCATCACATCATAGATGCTGACATCACCGTCTTCATGCAAAGCTGATTAAGTGAAATGATATGCTACAGACCTGGACACAGAGGAGACATTTTTCCTTGTATTGCGCATAAACATCTTAATATTAAACTAAATGATTCCAGACAGCAATAATGGCCATGTACATTAGGTTCTAAAGTGTGGTCTGTTTTTTCCCCACTGTAACTGATACAGTAAGTAAGCTCAGCTTTACAGAAAACCTTCTTCCTGGAACCCTGGTTTGCATGGGGGGGGGGGGGTTGCACCACCCTCCCCATGCTTCTGTCATCACCATTATCTCCTGCTATCACTCCCCCGGTGGCCAAGCATTAGATGAATGGACTTACACCCAGACGGTCCCAGGGTCGTGCAGTTCACCTTCATCTCCCCGGCTCCTCTCTGCCTGGGTGAATCTAGCGCTTTTACCAACTGCATCTAGGCTGGAGTGTTTCCCCCCCAGACATTCAGGGGCCGTGAGAAATCCTCCGTGTGCGTCAGCTCCCCGCGGACTGGCTGGCGGCTGCGTATCGCCTTATAAAGCAGGAGGGGAATGCTGAGCTGTTCTTGCAAAGCCCCCACAGACATTCGTTATATTTGCCGTCATAATCCTGTAAGGATTTATCTTAAACTTAATCCTGCTGGCAGTGTCCCCCCCCCCCCATGCATTCATTTATTAATTTTCGTTTTTGCTTATCTGTTAAAAGGCTGCAGTTTTCATAAGCAGCCATCGGATCGAAAGCCTATCAATACCGTTATAGCCACATTTTATTCTGAGCCTAGGCTAAGTGTCGTCTAAAGGAAATTTATGCATTTTCTAGACTGGCCAAAAGTGTCCCTGAGGTGATGTATTGATTCCTGCCAGTGTATTTTATTCTGGGGTGGGGTGGGGGGGAGAGATGCTGGGGACTTCCTGCTCTCTCTGCGTTGCTCATCTTGGCTGCCTGCCATGGAGGTGGGCGCGGGGGTTGCTGGGATGCCACCCGGACAGCATGGCGCTAACCGGAGGAGATGTGCCCGTTGCCGCAGATTCGGCACTTTCTCCCTGGCATGCGGGGGGGCGGCCCACGGAGAGCCGTCGGCTTGTACGCCGCCCCCGTGCTGACACCTCACTGCCGTCCGAGGTCGTCTCCCCGCCGAACATGGTGCAAAGATGCCAGTCGATGCCTCCTCTTCCTTATCGCGAAGACCGTTTCGGAGATCCTCGTAAACATCTTGATTGCTCCACAGCCTCCGGATAGCCGAATCTAAGTGTTATTTTTCTGATTTCCTGTCTTCAGTAGTGTTCATGCTGCTGACACCTCCTGCTGTATTTTATCATATTAACACCAGCATCTGACATGAGCCCGTATCCAAGAAGACTAAAATAATGTTGGTGTTATCTCCTGTGGTACATCTTTTATTATCTACATTGTTCAGTGATAGCAGGTAAAACAGCACAGTCATTCAATATCCAAATAACAGTTTAACATTTATAGTAAGTATTAATATATTTATGACACAAATAACATTACTGAATGCCTTAACCACAAAAATGTTGAATGCAAATATTATTTTCCACAGTTATTATAAAATAGAGCTATAACAAATTAATACATAAACTAAACTGACGTATTTAACTATATCGGAAATAGCTGAACTGCTTATGGGAAAAACTATACAATGACTGTGACCATCTGCCCCTTTTTTATTTTTATACAATAAGAATTCAGTTCAAGTTTCCTCTAAGAATCCCTGATAAAGACTTAATCACATTTAATTATAAGATTAGGATAATATACTGAAGTCCCATATGAAATGAGGTTTCACAATATTATGGGCAACGTGATTATGAGCTGCTTAATAAGATTTAATTAATTTGCACAATTGAATTCCTAGAGAAGAAGTGTCCAGTGCAGATTTAAGCGTCCAGGTGAAAGCTAGGGAGGGACACAGATTTTGTGGGGGCGCACAGTACTGGAATGGAACTCTGGTCCAGGATGGCTTGGCAGTTTGTCAAGTGACATCCCTGAAGGACATTCTGCAAAGAAGCTGTTCCAGATTGTCAAAGATTATTTTTTCCCAAGCTTGAAATGTGAGGTTTTATGTGAAGGGGGGGCATCTAACATGGACACAGATATAGATACGCAGAAAGGCACAGCTAGACAGAAGTGTCACCCATGCAGAGAAGGCAAGTCTTGCATTTCTTATCACCAAGTGGTGCAAGTGTTTTGGGTCTGGAACTTAAGCAGTGCAGTGTAAGTGTTATGTGACTCTCTACCTCCTCTGTAATATTTAATTCTGACAAAGTGCTTGGCTTATCAGGATTGTGTGGTCTCTTTGCATGCTAAGAACATGTGTTATGATAAAACCCACTAGTGTCTTATACTGGGTTAAGAAACTGATTCTTGACTTGAAGGAATGGGCCTCTAAAATTATTCAATAAAAATAATACAACTGTTTTTTTTTTGGGTAAAAATGTTTCTGCATTAAAACAATATAATATTAGTGGCACAATTAGTAGTTGGAAGTCCATCCATCCATTTCTTGTAACTCGTCCTATTTAGGGCCACAGGGGGTCTGGAGCCTATCTTAGAGACTGCGGGCACCAGGCAGGGAACAACCCAGGATGGGGCGCCAACCCATCACAGGGAACACTCACACACCAGTCACTCACACGAGATTCACAAACACACCAGTCACTCACACACCAGTCACTCACACACCAGTTTCTCACACAGGATTCACACAAACCTGCACGTCTGCCTTCAATTTGGTAACTAACTTGAAGTATTTTTTTTCAAATCTTCTGTTCCTCTATAGTTCCTCATTTATATATTGCAACATTTCTCAAACAAGCTTACGATTTTGTTTACATTTTGAACATATGTTCATCCTACCTAGAAGATCTGGTTTGTAGCTGTGATACTGAGAAACAGCTAAGGAATAAGGGCCGCCTTGTACTGCTGTGAAATATGGTTTCTGTCACAAATCTGTAAGGCTACAGAAACACATAACTAACAGTTCATCATCCTAAAAGTGTTACTGAAGTCCAGCAGATGTCAAGTTTTTTTTTTTTTGTCTTTTCTACTGGGACCATTTTATGACAAATCAAACCCATAAAATACTTTATATCCATGTCCAGCATATATTTTGTATGGGGCAGGGGTGTTGTATGAGAGATGGGAGAGAATTATTGATGAGTGTCATTAGGTATTCATCCCCTGTACGTATGTCAGGATTGCTGGAATCTAAACAGCGTGTGATTGGCCAAAAAAGTGTCATGTTAGCCTCCGTCCGACATTTTAAGTTTATGGGTCCATTTCATATCTGGGTAGTTACTGTGCAGTTCTCTCACTTTTCTTTTTCCCTTTTCACTCACTTTCCTTCTTCCAGTGTGATAGATTGTCCTTTGAAACCCTTCATGAAGTCACCATGGTAACGTCCGGCCATGCAAGGAATATTTATGAGTGAATCCCCATGTAGGGCATTCCCCTTCTCTTTTCTCTTTTTATATCCATCTTTCCTGGTCTTTCCTGCTCTTGTACTATCTCTCTCTGCCTGTGTTTTTCCAAATATCGCTCTTCCTAACGATATCCCAGATCTTTTTACTTGGGCTTGCCAAATCTTTTTCTAAACTCCTAAGTCGTTTTCTTGACAATATTTTCAGATATTGCAGAGCTCTAGCAAAACAAGCCGCTCTCTACACGTTCTGGCAAAGCACATGGTTTGTCAAATACAGTTAATCTTACACTAACACGCTGAGTAAAAGGCAACCATATCTAGCACAGCTTTCCACCCCCACGTCCTGTCCTCTCAACTGTTTGTTATTCAAGTCATTACAAGCCTTGGAGGTGCAGCCCAGTAGAGCAGAATGGGAAAAAGGGCCCAATATGCAATGCATCATGGGACATTAAATTAGCAAACAAACCAGTAGGGTAATCAGATGACAGGTTGACGTATGGCTCAAGCTTGGAAGGCTATTCCGTTTTGCAAGGTTGACTTGGCAGTGCATAATTTTCAGAATGGAAAGGCACTTACACAAGACAAAAATATGTATTTAGTTTATGTATTGCTGTTCATGCTGACAAACTTAATCAATCCAAAGGGTGTATTATAGATTTTCACATTATATTATCATTGTTGATTGTAAGTATTGTTCAGTGATGTTTTTTACCGTGCCGACAGTGACAAAACAAATGTTTTTCTTTTTTTGATGAAACCACTTAAATAAGTGACAGAACAGAACGTTTTGTGACTAATGCATTACGCTGGCCTGCAATGAAACACCCAGTCGTACTGGTACAAGGTGCACAAGCAAAACATACACATATAAATATATACACAAACACCAGCCTGTAATATATGCAAAATATAGGAAAGTTATGGCTCTTTCTCCTTCCTCATAGGTGACCGGTACCACGCCTCCCAGTTCTACTCCTCTCTATTCCCTGCTCCCACACCATGTTTGCCGTTCCAAGGAGAACCATGGGGTCCCACCTCAGACTGTTTCTCCCGGCCGTCCTGCTCCTTCTCTTTTTGCTGCCTCAGCCGTGCTCCCCCGAGTCTCAGCCGATAGAGGCGGAGCCCGTCTCGCCGTCCGTCACCACGGAGCTCTATGGCAACGGCAGCGACGAAGCCAAAGCCCCCTGTAGCGACTTGACTGTCTGTAGTCCGGGCATTCTGCTGCCTGTGTGGCTGCCGCATCAGCCCAGCTTGGGGGACCAGGTGGCCCGAGCCATCGTCTACTTCGTCTCCCTCATGTACATGTTCCTGGGCGTATCCATCATCGCTGACCGCTTCATGGCCTCCATCGAGGTCATCACGTCTCAGGTACGGTAGACTGCCCATCCGTTTGCCGGCGCGGACATTCCCAAAACTCCCTTGTTTCTTGGCACCCATTATCTGCCCACCATCGCAGGCCAGTATCTAGACAGATATTAAGACGGAGTGAAAATAGGGACAGTGTATCACTTCATCAGGCTGAATTTCATGTCCTAGGAAGAACATGTTTGGAGTGTTTGTATCTAATGTCTTATCTCATCCTGCTTATTATACTCATGAAGCATGGATGATACGATCTGCATGATAATGGCAACAAATTTTGTATTTAAAATTTAATTTTATACTATTATTTCAATTACCTGCTTAGCTAAGTGTGCTAAAGACATGAGAACAAATAAGCTAAATAACTAAACCACGCTCTCAGTTTTATAATTGTCTTTATAAGTGCCTTGTTTTTACATTAAATCTATTTGTTTGCTACTGAGCATGATACATTCTCCCTGTGTTTGTTTATATGAAGTGCTTGAATTGCTAATTATTGTATTTATTATTATCTTACTCATTGAGAAGTGACTGGTGAGCTCTCAGCAATGAACTGTAATTACAATGGAGCAATCATAAGCAGCATGTAAGTATACATTAGCATCCTAACATACCGTAACAGCTTTAATATATATTAATAACAAACATTATATGATTACACAATTAGGTTTTTTTATTGTCGTATAACATTTGTTATTAATGTATAACAAAGCTGTTAAGGTATGTTAGGATGTTAAAGTATACTTAAATGCTTAACTTATGATTGCTCTATGAATGCATTGTTAAGGTGCACTAAATGTTTTACGAATGCATTATAAAGGCATTATAAATGTGCAGTTAGTGTAACGCATTACCCAACAGTTACGCATGAAATTTGCATAGTGCAGTTGTGCATCTGCTTCCTGACATACATGGCCCTTGCTTCAGGAGAAGGAGGTCACAATCACTATGCCCAATGGGGAGACATCAGTGGCCACCGTGCGTATCTGGAATGAGACAGTGTCCAACCTGACGCTGATGGCTTTGGGCTCCTCAGCCCCTGAGATTCTGCTCTCTGTCATTGAGGTATGTGCTGTGAGAGGAGTCTGGCCTAATTTTAGTACTACAGATTTGGGTTATTTAAGTGTTATGGGTGGGGGGGGCATGTTAGAAGTGGAGGGGTCAGGAAAAGGGACATGTTAAAGGATGGGGGGGTCAGGACAAGGGACAAGTTAAAAGCAAGGAGGATGAAGGGAGACAATTTAAAGGGGGGGGGGCAGGACAGTGGTTAAGTTAAAAGCGGGGGGGGGGGGGGGCACAAAAAAAAACAGCCGCAGTGTCCTCATTATGGGGGGCCAATATC
>JAABNY020000035.1:8388307-8403987 GCA_015164015.2 Brevimyrus niger
TCTATCTATCTATCTATCTATCTATCTATCTATCTATCTATCTATCTATCTATCTATCTATCTATCTATCTATCTAGATGCCTAGCTAGCAAGACTGATTGCCTCTTGATTCTACCAATCACATTTTGTAGCTTTGGGTTAAATAAGCCTGGAGATCTTATAATATTACTTTATAACAAATACTCATTTTCATGACACGCATGTAGCTAGAACGTTTGTCTTGGAGCAAGAACGCTAAAGCAGTTCTTCAGTTGTTGAGCCTTACGATAATTTACTACAAAGGTTTATGTTTCCATTACCATGTTTGGCATTACCATGTTCAGTCCATGAAGGCTTGGGCCTGCCCCACACCAGGAACCACACAGGCCTGAATACGTCCGGAAATGCACAGTGTTTCAGTTTTGCATGTACAGTCCATAACATTCTAATATTCTGTAGTCCAGCTGTTGAATATTTTATTTCAGGGATTTTAATGCTTTTCTATTGAAGTTAGCTCCGGTAACTGGAGAGTTCCTTTTAATTGAGCTAAATGTAGCATATTATAGGTTATTATTGTTTTTATATGCCAATATCTAAATGCTACCGTGGAATTAGTGCTAAAATAATGCTATTAGTGCCAACCCTGTGACTTTTGTTTACTATCCTACTATCAGTGACTCAGTCTGGGTTCCCAATTGCAATCAGAAGCCACATTAATCTGGCTTGACTGTCCTACTTTGGCCTTGTTTTCCCTCGACACGCCATGGGAAAATACCACAAGGCTTTCCATTTAATTGCAGCTGCTTAAATGTATAAACAATCAAGAGAGTGGGAAATTCACTATTGATTATGAATAACCACCCTCTTTATGTACAGCTCTGGAATAATGGAGAAATGTCCACTTTTCTGTACTATGTTGGAATAATCCGAGGGGACACCCCCATTCCCAGGCTACAAATGGTACGGTCTCCCTGGTTGTATTTACATATAGTTTCTCTCCCGACACTTCTGTGCTCCCTGTGTTTTTATTTATCACCTTGAGTCAGAGACAAGAAAATCCCCTTCCTGAATTGCGTGAAGGATTATGAACTTCATAAAGGGCCCGAAGCTTGAAGTGAGAGAGAGAATGTCCTGCATGCACATTCCACCGCATTAAAATCAGTGTCTCCCTGCCATCCTGTCCTGACATCACAGCATGGCGCCTTCTTGCACATGAGTCTGTGTTACTGACATCATGCATGACATTTCATGTGTCAGACTGACCAGGGATGGTTCTGAAGCTGTATGTGACCTGATTTCATTATTATTAATATTATTATTATCATTAATTAACATATGCCAAAGTACTGATAAGATCTTTTTCTTATGGAAAGTTCATCTAGAGACAGAGCTGTCAAACTGATCATTTGTCATGCATCAGTTAATCCATTTATCTGAATGGGAAAACTTTGGATATTGGAATAACACTGATTTTCTGGGCATGTGGACGCTCATCTGTCTTTTGTTTTGTTTTGTTTTTTTCTTTTTTGTGTCTTTTCTCATCACAGCTCTACTGCTAAACCAAGGTAAGGCTGAGCATGTTTACTAGAGAAGTACATTGTCCTTTATTTTCCGACACTCAGGAGTGTCTGCAATATTATGAGATCTTTGGGCACCTCGCAGGGTTTCGTGAACTGGAGCTTCATGTACGTTTATGTGTCTGTGGAGGCTTAAGGTGATTAAGGAAGGGTTCCTCAACACAGATTGATTCTGTAACAACCTGTAACAAGCTCTACACGCACACAGATTAAGGTAAAATGGCCCTAGTTAAAATAACTGATAAAGGAAAAGAAATATACAGTGGTACCTCGGTTCTCAAACTTAATCCGTTCCGGACTCCGGATCGAATCCTAAAAAGTTTGACTTCTGATTGAATTTTTCCCATAAGAAATAATGGAAAACCAATTAATTGGCCCCCACAAATTACACTTAAATATGGTTTTTTTTTTTAGCATTTAAACCAAAAATGAACGGGATAAAACAAGAAGAGCATTTTTTTTTTAATGGCTTCCAAAACGATAAAGATCTTATCCCAACATTACCCCTGTCCTACCCCGATCGTCCGCTCCTTCCGTGTGCCACGCCCCCTCATTAACCTCGAGTGGGATCCCCATGTGATCAGCTGTTTCTGGTTGTTCTCATTAGTCCTCTATATTAAGTCCACGTTTCACTTTATTTCCCCAGTCTGGTCATTGGGTGCGTTCGAATTTCTTACAGCGCTGGCTTAAAGCAACGCATCCTGATCCTGATCCTGATCCTGATCCTGATGCAATGCATTACGGTTAGATGCATTGCGACCTCTCACCCGGCTGCACAAATTGGAACTGCACCTGTAACGACACACCTTTGTCCTTTTTGGCTGAAGAGTTTAGTTTCACGCATGACGTTTATATCCCAGGCAGTTTCGATGCGTAATCTGCTATTTCTCCGGAATATCACGTAAAGCAGTGAGAACTGGTTTTCTGTTAATTTACCTGGTAAAACAAAATTTAAATAAATTACATAAATGCTCCAATAGTACACGTAAGTTATTAGTTTATTGTTAGTTACTGTAATATTGCGCTGCTTTATTTGGTTAATTGTCCAGTCTGTGAAGAAGGCATTCAAGTAAGAATTGCATTGTCATTTCCTGGCACGTACAATTTATATTAAGTCAGCGTTCACGGTTTGGTTTTTGATATTCAGGTTGAGATGTAGGTCAAACTGTTTTGTTCGACTTTCAAGAAATTCCAGTTCTAGTGAGTTCGATAACCGAGGTACCACTGTAGTTGCGTATAAATATTTTTAAAGTATTTGAGAAGGTGTCACCTTGTTTATTTGGAATAAAAGTGATGTTGCTGATAGATGGAGGGAGGAATAGTCATTTGCATATTTTGGTGCTTAATAATTGAATGATTTATAGTTTGATCCGTATCTTTAAACTATGAAACTATGATTTATTGTACATTATGCACTGCAGCATATTTTAAAGTGACTGCAGCACGCAAGGTGCAGAGTCTCAGACACACAAATACATCTGGGCCTGGCTCTTTGAGACAGAACAAAATAGAACTCCACCAGCACCAAACTTAAAAGATAATCCCATTTATCTCATGTTTGTTCTATTATTATGATGGTCATCATGTCCTAGCTGGCAGGTTGGAGTTCCTCCATCCCCCCAATGCCATCTCTGGATGTCCTTAACATAGATCTTAGGTTTAAGGGTCAAAAACACTGACCGGATACATTAGACATGCGGTTACTTTTGATTTTTTAAATGTTTGCTTTTTAATCTTAGGGTCTGGTTTTTGTTTATGATTACAGAGTAACTATGATTCCGGGTCAGGCACTTCAGTTGAGATAGCATGTAAGCTTATTCATCCAAGCAGGACCCCATCCATGTGTTTATGGAGTCAGCTGGATATTAATTTATACCCCACACCTGTATACAAATGATATCCTAGGATGAAAAAGTCCGGCAGGAGCAGGTCTTAGATTTTTGGAACAACAGTGTGTATTATGTAATTTTTAGGTACAACACTGCAATTTACAACATTAATGTTAATGTGAATTAATTACACCGAAAAGGTGGCGATGACAATAAAGAATTCTGATTCTGAGATGCAAAATTCGGGATTGGAGCTGTTGTGTTGTTTCATAATTGGAGACTACTTTGGAAGATCGAGCAGATACAAATCACCTTTCTATCCCCTCACAGATCCGCACAAGCAGGGGCCTGACTCTGCGGACCTCTTCTATCCCTGTTTATGACAACATTTGCTAATGAGTAACAAACAAATACACAAGAGAGCATTGCCACTTCATTAACACACTAATATATAGTTTGCATTGTTTTGGCTGTAGCTATTTTGATCAAGAAGACTTTCGAATAACAAACCTCACACTTTGTAAAGCTGTCACTTCCTTCTGCTAATTGGATTCATTTTCAGCTTGAAAAGTAGAGACAGTTTCCAATTAAGGTACCAGCATCAATATTTAAAACTGTTATTCAGTGTCAGTAATCTTGAAGATGGTACAATATTTATCGATTGACTGAAGAGATATAAAGTTCAGTTTCGGCTTTCGGCGTTGATTGACTTTATTGTCATCCCTTCCACTTGTCCATATCCAAACTCTGATTGTTTTCGTCCATAATTTTTTTCCCATGGTCCTCCATTTACCCCCCTACTCCTCATTCTCCCTATGTCTGCACTCCATCTCTCTGCTCCTCACCCACCTCCCCTGCCAGTGGACCAGGAGGCTGAGCTGAGCGCGGAGGAGATAGAGGCACGGCGCATCGCTGAGATGGGGAAGCCCGTTCTGGGCGAGCACGGCCGGCTCGAGGTGGTCATTGAGGAGTCGTACGAATTTAAGGTGGGGAGCTAGTGCTGCCATCCCTATTTAAGCCAGTACGTCATCTCATAGTGACCAGATAAAGGTATTAAACTATACAGGATGGGGAACCATTAAAATATGACAGGAGTCGTTCAAAAATGGGTGCCTCCTTCTTTCGCTCCAAAAGTGTGGCTGTGTAGCAACTGGGATTAAGGTTGCGGTGGGTCAGTTATACATGGACAGTAGTAATGTATACCAGAGCATACATCCCAGAGACCCAAAACTAGAGGTACTATAGAACACTACACCTCAAAACTGACCCTCAGCACACAAACAGAAACAGCGAACCCCAGACATTTAAGGTGATGCATGACATATAATAAATACAGAAATGAGTCTCTTAAAATATAACCTATTATATAATAAAATTAAATTAGTTATTACTACTTTCAAATTGCATGCATTATACTATTGGATTATAATTATGTATATTAAATTTTAATTTATTTCCGTGAATGTATGAGAATACGTTTGTGAAAGCGGTAATGCAGAATTTAATATGATTTTCATTTTTTATGCAAGATATACAGATTAAATTTTCCCTTTGTCATATTTTAATATATTCCCTTGTGAGAACGCTTCTCAGATAGACCACACAATGACACAGTGACAAACATCTACTTATGCTTACCTCCAAAGACACAAATTGTCATCCACACTGACACCCTCTCACCTGTCAGATCCGACAGGGAATGACTCCCAATGGCATACTCAATCCGGTAGGTCACCCCCCCCCCCCCACTGCATGAAACCCCCCGTGACTAGGTAGGGGGGTTGGGTGCTCTCTGCTTGATTCTGATTTCACTTACCAACGTAGATCCACACACATTTGTTTTTCCTTTATTGCCAGATGTGGTGTGTGCATTGTCAGATATAAAGGAATTCTCAAAAATACACTTCAGTCCTTTGTTTCTTCTTCTCTGTTCCCTGTGTGCTTGTGTGCAAACAACCAAATCGATTCTGATCCAGTTTGGAAAGTTCCTTTTGTTTCCAGACCTGATTTTGTCATTTTCGGTGAGGGTAAGATATTACGCTGTGCTGCCCGTCATTCAGCCAGGTGACTGTCGGTGTTTGTCTGCTCGTAATTTTTCCTTCTTGGGTTTGCCAGAGTACAGTGGACAAGCTTATTAAGAAGACCAATTTGGCCCTAGTGATTGGCACCCACTCCTGGCGGGAGCAGTTCGTCGAAGCTGTGACTGTCAGTGCAGGTCAGTGGTTTATTTAAATGTCACCAAAAACAACGATGTCCATTGCCAGTAATGGTCCTATTACCACAGACTCACGTCCATTTAATGCATTAAGCACTGAACTGTGATTGTGCATGATAAGGAAAGTTTTTTGCAAGCAATATCCACTTGGTGTTTATAGTGCATAGTCATAGTAATAGCCCCTCCTGGTGGAGAGTTTGGTGACATACAGATTAAATGCTTGTTTTTCTATTATTTGCCAAATGGTTTTATTTGCAGTTTGAAAATGAATGCAGATGAGAATACAAATTACAGTAAATACAAATTACATAGTGAAAAGGGGAGTCGTATTTTTTTCTGTTGTATCTCTTTAAATTTGTTAATATAGAGTGTTTGTATATTATATTTGTGATATAGCTTTAAGATAATTAGAGATTACAGTTTTATTTTTTAGCTTTTAACATTCATGCCGATTAATACTCTCATACTGATAATCCAATTTTGAAACTGAATATTGATGACCCTGGTGATGATGTGCAATAATCAAATTGCCTTTCTACCTATTTATGAAGGTGCATTTTCACTGAATGTGAGCAATTGTGGGATTAGGATTAAACATGGCCCTCTTCTAGGTGATGGAGAGGAGGATGATGAAGAGCGAGAGGAGCGCCGACCCTCTTGCTTTGATTACATCATGCACTTCGTGACAGTTTTCTGGAAGGT
This sequence comes from Brevimyrus niger, assembly GCA_015164015.2. Lineage (NCBI taxonomy): Eukaryota > Metazoa > Chordata > Actinopteri > Osteoglossiformes > Mormyridae > Brevimyrus > Brevimyrus niger. The sequence goes on from JAABNY020000035.1 coordinate 8,394,610, forward strand.
TCTGTTTGCCTGCGTGCCGCCCACTGAGTACTGGAATGGCTGGGCCTGCTTCATTGTGTCCATCTCTGTCATTGGTTTCCTCACTGCCATCATCGGTGACCTCGCGTCACATTTTGGCTGCACTATAGGCCTGCGCGACACTGTCACCGCCGTGGTCTTTGTGGCCCTGGGAACATCTATTCCTGGTGAGTTGCCCACATCTCTGCTCTGACTATAGTGATACTGGTGTAGATGCAACCATTGTACAGTAACCCCTTCACATTCACAAGGATTAAAGGCAGCAGATTCCCGCCAATGTGACAATTCACGAATAATATCTAGGCACCCCTAAATTCGAACCATAATATTCTGCTAGCCTGAGCAAAGCCATAAACAGTATATTTATTACCAGTGTCTTACCAAATAGTAACGCACTATACACATTGCATGTGAAAATACTTTGTCATTTCTTATCAAGGTCTGTTTATATACTATACAAACCATTTAAATTGTGCCCCTGTATGAAAAACGTTATTACCGTGCGCTGGGAGCTCTACGTTTTGGAAATTGAAATGCAATGTTAATGGCAGTGAAAAGTTTAAAAGCTACTGCGAGAAACATGAGATTTCACAGTAACAAAGACAGCTAACGTGACTGAGGCTGCTTCTCGAGACAAAGTGGCCAAGATTAATTTATACATTATAAGACATAGAATACACTTACACAAAGACATATTACGTATTACTAATATTTATATATTATATGATTTTATGTGATCCAAATCATTTTCAGTACCGTATTTGCCTTACATGTCGTCTGCGACTTTCTGAAACTTTTCGACGAGCTCCAAAAGTATTCCTGTTTGATTGTCCTCGGCCGGCTCACGGATAAGCGAAACCGCAAATATCAAATGCAGGAATGTGAAGGGGCTACCGTACAATCATGGGAAACGTCGTCCGCAGTTTTGGCCTGACGGCCAGCCGTGCAGATCTAACAGCGCGTTCTTCCTCTCCCTTCCAGATACCTTCGCCAGCAAGGTGGCCGCCATACAGGACCAGTACGCCGATGCGTCTGTGGGTAACGTCACTGGGAGCAATGCAGTCAACGTCTTTCTGGGGATCGGGGTGGCGTGGTCGGTGGCGGCTGTGTACTGGCACGTGCAGGGGAAGCCTTTCCGCGTGGAGCCCGGCTCGCTGGCCTTCTCCGTCACCCTCTTCACCATCTTCGCCTTCATCTCCTTCGGCGTGCTGCTTCTCCGGCGGCGACCGTCCGTCGGCGGCGAACTCGGCGGACCTCTCCTCCCCCGCATTTTCACCAGCCTGCTCTTCTTTGGCCTCTGGTTCCTCTACATCCTCTTCTCCAGCTTAGAAGCCTACTGCCACATTAAAGGCTTTTAAAAGCAAGGCACAGGAGAAAAATAAGAAACAGAAAACCATGCACACACTAAATGGTACATGTTACCTTTACGGGTACAGAGCTAATCCCAGACTGTGCATGGCACCCAGCATAATATTTTATTGCCCTTCCATTTCTATGGGGGAACCTTTAATGAAACACACAACACACACCCACAACACCAGTACAGATTATGGTTCTTTCCATTGATAAAATACTGTCATACTAATAATGAACTTGTGTTACACTTAGTAAATGTGTGTGCATGCACACGGATGACATTTGAATGCTGTGTAAGAGAGAGGGAGCGGCAGGAGTTAATAGCAGTCATGATATCTTTAGAATGCAGGCTTTTAAAGTTTTTAAAAAGGTGGTGAAGCTGAGAGAGAGAAAGTAACATGACAAGTAAAGAAGGGTGCCCAGTTTTGAAAGTAAGAGCTAGAATATGAGAGAAATGACAAAGATCGTGTAAAAAATAGATGCATCAGAGGGTTTGACACCTTGTACCGCTCAGGATTGAAATTACTGTGCGGTAGGAGTTTGTCTGGTTTAGGGCTACTGGAGTTCTTGGAATAAATCTGTATCCATCCTGTAGAGCTAACTTGACCTGTGGCTTTTATGGAGCACATAATATTACTAATCATCTTACTCGCAGATTCCCTTTTCCAAAAGCCATTGCACACACAAAGGTTTCCTATCTACTATAATTGTAGATGTTTTATTTAAAATAATTTGCAGGCGAGGCATTCTTATTTTGTATCTGAAAAATTCAGTGTCCATTTCATAATCCAATTCGAGTTGTCTTCGCAAATATCAAAACTGAAAAGACTTGCTCCTGGAAGGATTTAACTGAAGATTCATTCTCCTTCATACGCAGTGCGAGGACCTGCCACATTTAATATCGAACTGGCAGTTTCTATAGCAGCAAATAATTAAGGGATTAGATCACTGAAATTAATTAATAACTATTGTGATATGAAGCTTTTCATATACTGGTACTGACCATTACATACATGGTAATGTTCAAAACATAATAAACATAATGAAGTTGTTCAGATTAACTGTTAGATGTAAGATGTTATTGACTATGTGAGCCAATGGTGCATGTTTATTTTGATGTGAAGTCTATGTGCACTAAAAGCAAACTATTTGTGATCTCAAACCATATCAAACTCGTATCGAATGGTTATCAGTAGGCAAAAGGCGTGCTTTACTTATATTGAAATAAGGGCATATTTTATTTGTATAAGTAGTTCTGTCAGGTTACTGTTTGCACACGATTTCTGAGGTGATTGGCACCAAATGGCTTAGGCAGGTAAATTTTGGTTATTAGTACTCTGATTTATGTTTTATGTATTTTTTTTTTTATCTTAAATACCTCTGCCCAAATTATTTTTTTCTTCTGCATTTTTTATGCACATTATTCCTAAATAATTTATATTATGGAAAGTGTAAAATGCATCAAATGAAGTAAGTCCTGAATACTTGCTTGGTAGTGACAGCCAGTGCACTGATTCGCTGAGTATTTATTGATATATTTCTACGCATTTTCTGGTTGTCTTGGAGATGTTAAACTATCAAGAAATATATCAGGCGGCATGGCGGTTTGGTAGGCAGTGTTTTTGCTGCAGAGTTTCCATGCTCTCCCGCTATCGCATGAGTTTCCTCTGGGGACTCTGGTTTCCTCCCTGTGCCCAAATACAGACACTTATGGGACTAGGCATGTCCAAATTGCTCATATTGTGTGAGACTGTGTGTTTGTGTGCCCTGTGATGGGCTGGCATCCTCTTTAGGGTGTTGTGTGCTATGTTGCCTGGGATTGGCTAATGGCTCCCTGCACACCTTTACTGGTTAAGTGGATGAATAGAAGAATGAAACCTACTGAATTAATGTGTCACTCCAGCGCGGGTTCTAATTAGCTTCGACAGCCTTTGACAAAGTTGTTAGTAACATTTTCCCTGATATATCTATGCTTGTTGCACCCCAGCTGAGAAGGTCCAACCTAACTCAGTTGGGTGCTGTATACATAAATATTTTTTTGGCACCTGTAAATTAGTAACACTCAAAAACACTCAAGGGACAATTGCACCACGTGTTCAAATTTTTCAGCAAGTCATTTTTGTTAGAATTACAAGCAAACCCAAATTCATGATCATAACCTCGAGTTTAGGCAATTTTAAATTTCTTTCTTAGCCTGAAGTCTCAACCGTACAATATCATGTGATTTGTTAGGAAACTGGTTCATTTTTAAGGCTTCGCATGCTAGGCATATACTGTAGAACAGCTACTGGCCCTACATGCTTTGTACTGAGAAGGACTGATAATATATCCCAAAATTCTACTCCTCCTTGCACAAAATCAGCTTATTTAGGCACTAAGGCCATTAATTGTATGAGTTTATTCTGTCACCTCTGGAACTTCCTTATTCTGTCCTGCCTTCCTTATGACCCACAACCATCCAAAAAGTGGAAGCATCATATGGAAATATAGCCCATCCCCAGGATATGATGGGGTTACGTTCCGATAAACCTCTCGTAAGGTGAAAATATCGTAAGGTGAAAATATCGTAAGGCGAAATGCATCTAACCTAACAAACAACCCAGCCCTGCCTAGCTTACCTTAAAAACACACTTTGAACATACATTAGCCTACAGTTGGGCGAACATAATGCGATTAATACAATAACACAATGAATCATTAACACAACAACTATTTTATACTAAAAACATTTATCCATCGTAAAGTATGATAATAAAGAAATATCATAACACAGACTACCGTAACTTGGGGAGTGTCTGTATAATGATGATGCAGATCCATGCACTCCATCAGTTTTCATTCTATGAGTGATCCAGGGCAGTGCTGATCAGCACCATCCAGTCAGTACTGAGAAAGATACTGAAAAACAAAAGAACAAGACCATCCAACAAGGTCAACAATATCTCAAGCATCATGTCCTCTTTGAGTATAACGAAATGCAGTTATGTTACTTGCTTATTTTACCAATTGAATTAATATTAGCTGGGAGCAAAGGGTTTGGTCCAGTGGACAGAGGCCATGCTTACATGAGACAGAGATTTTGTATTGTAAGGTCACACTGGGGAGCTAAGGAAATGCGTAATAAATGTGTTAAATATTGTTCTTTCAACTGAAATATGCCATTTTTGTGAAAATCTCTAATTTGTAAGGCTTAAGTAAGTACCATTCAGCTCACTCTTTATTGTGATAGCTAGTGATGCATGGCAGAGTTGTTGAACACAGTGGCTGCATGGTTCAAGTCAAAATATGCACAGGAAGAGCATTTGTTCCGTTTATGAAGGGTCTAAGAATGTGAAACACATGCATAGATTATATTGTGGCTTTTGTCGATATGAAGCATGTCCGCTCTCCGTTGGTCCAGGCAGATGATGCACTTACTTATCCAAGAGCGTCTAAAGCAGCTGTAATTTGAAACCCTCGATTTGGTTGAATTTAAATGCATAACACGGATTCAAGTTCCATCCTTGGGGGTCACTGTCTGTCCACAGTTATTCATTCAGCCCTTCAAGCTCTTCGTAACACCGTAGTCTATGACTGTGATGGAAGTTTTGACTGCTGTTGAAACGGAACTCCTCCAGTGGTTTCTTATAACTGTTACCTCATCTGTTTATGTTTGAATGTGTCCCTTGTCGTCTTCTATTTATGTTTATCAAATTGCTATGCTTTACTGAAGTAGCTATTACTATGTGAATATAATGTTAGCTGTAGAAACTTTGTGGAAAGATTGATGACTGGCAAAGACTAAGATTACTACTAGGACCCTGCTAACATAATATTCTCAGAAAAAAAGATAAGGAGAGTATCATGTCTTCTTCCCCCAGGGTCTTGTACGTATTATTTGTATTTCCTGTTACTGTTATGTTTTCTGCAGGTACAGGAAACAAAGGAAAATGTGCAATAGGCTGCCAACTTGTATAGTATGTTGTGAGATGGCATCTTATGCCTAAAACACAAGTTTTAAAGTGCAATAATTCAGCCAGTGGCAAAGGTTTCTGGTATAACAGAAACATTTGTTTGTATATTGCAACATGGCCTATGAGACTGACGTGTTAAGGGAACAATAGCTTAATTTACTGTCCTTCATGCAGATTCTGATGTTTATATAAGTTTTATTAATTAGCCCTTTTAAAATTCAACAATTATGACTATACACAAAAATGTGAAATATAAGAAATGCTGGAAAGTGTACTTCTGGTCTAAATGAAGAGTAACTGTATTCAGAATATGTTGCTCACTCAGCAAGATCCAGAAATCAAGGTCTGAGATGTTTGGGACAGGACCTCTCATATCAATTGGCATACAGAATGGTTTCTATGGCAACAACTCTCTACGTGTCCTCATTTGTGTCCTTTTACTGACCTCTAAGTAAAACAGAGAAATGTAAAGGTATTCCTGGCTTCTGGTCTGTGTTATCCTCAACAAGACCTGGGGGTGAGAATGAAACTTGTGTGATGTTATTGTTTATTTATTTATTTTTATTTATTTTAGTAGGAACGTCGTATACTGAGAATCTGTTTACAAATCAATGTTGACAGATTGCAAGAAATACAACTAATTTGAACAATTTTGAAATTCAGTGTATCTCACAATCGCAGAATTCTCTGTTTGTCTATCTGTCTAACTGTGACTTTGTAACTGGAATTTGGATCTTTAAAATTTTGATTTATAGAAATCCAACTCACACATGAGTAATCAAAATGTTTGATACCATTTAAATAAACAAAAAATAAATATATAGATATATGTACAGTATGTACTTTAACCTTTAAATGAGCATTTGTTTACATGGCTATATATGTATAGATATTTATAATCTGTATATGGATCAGTTTCTGTGTGTGAGGCTGATGGGCTTCAATAATATTTAACCACTTCATTAGTGTTGTAGCTCATTATTGAAATTCAGTTAGGATGTTTTTTATCAATAGAAACAGGATTTCTGTATCATGGACTACTGCCTTTGGATAATGAATTTGGTCTGCTCTAAAAGACTTTGTACACTTTTACGCTACTCTCCCTCCGAAATTTAAGAGGGAACTTTTGTATTTCCACATGCAATGCAAGAGTATATAATTATACAGATTATTGTTATAATAAACATTTAGATATTTTTCTATTTTTTTCCTGGGAAAAAAGGAAATCGATATGTTCTAGTTCATTTTATATTTGATTATAACCATTAGATGATCATTTTCACAATATGAAGGATGTTTGCTTGTTTGCATTGAGTTAGTGCTATACTTTTAGGGATTATTTTTACATATTTACCTTACACCGTCTGACTGTTATAACTTTTAAATTCAGTTTGAGAGCATTTTGCCTTTTAAAACAAATGAAGCTGTAGAACACAAAAGTCTTGGGGTCTGTGACTGCAAACTATAGTTTTGATCTAATGGGGAAAAAAAGATTCTGTTTTGGATTCCCTGAAACAAACATTTTGACCTTTTCCTAGCACTCACCTGTTTGGTTCCCCATGGAACAATGGCAGACTTTATTTTATCCCCAGTATGAAAACCATTGTTTCTCATACACAGTGTTGAAAGCAAAATGAGATGCTCGCATGATAAAGTTAAACTGGGACACTGTAACAGTATTTTTGTCTTGACTTGTTTAGAATAGTGGCATACGTTTGGGGAGATTTAATGGTCAGTAGGTTAGCTTAGCGACGTCTTTAAAACGACAGTCCTACCTGTTTCAAAACGTGCCGAAAATGACTGCAGACTCTGCAGACTATGCCATTGCTGTAAAAGTGTGATTACTTTCTATTGTCTACATTCTGTTGGTCGTGCTTCCGATGTGTAAACGCATGAGTTTCTGGTACCATAGCATGATCCCTTATCGACATCCTTGATTCAACAACTTAAACGTCTGCTTAAAAGAAATGACGTGCTGGTTTCTGTAGTGCAGAGCATGGCTGAAGGTCTCACGACAAGCCACCGGAACAGGGAATGACAGCTGGGAGAGGAGCAGAAGAGGCAGTCCCCACGCCTGCCTGGGGGCGTTACTGTTGCCTGTCATCCAGCACCTGATACTGACAGTGCTTAATGCGTTAACTGTATACCTTATACGCTCTTGAATCTTTATTATTATCACTATTATTTTTTACAAAATGAATATGAATTTCTTATTATCAATGTGAAAAGGCAGTTAACTGAATGGACCTTCTTGCTGTTGACTCCTTGTCGGTTTGATATGACTTTGCTGGTATATGCTCTTTGTACGTATCTGTTTGTCTTCCCCTTCCTCTGTTGGGGTGCTTTACCCCTTGTCTTGCTCTCTTGTGTATTTTGCGTAAAGTTGTATGTGATCCTCACTCTTTGCTTGTTATTTGTAGGAATAATGACTGACTAAAGAGAATATGTATCCAGTACTGTATACTGTTTTTCAAAAAATATGTAACAAAAATAGAAAATAAGGATGATTACTTGTTTTGGACAACATGGCATGAAGTGTAATGTGTACTGGAAAAAAATAACCACAGTTGATTTATTGAATACAGTTCATTTATTTTGAATGCTTTCTGTCTGTGTTTTTATTTATTCTTATTTAGAATACAACAGAGAAAACTTTATTATTCCCAGTGGCGGACATTTCTGGTCCAGAAAGTAAAAATCCAGACCAAGATTTTGTTTCAACCAACCAGCTGAGTGCTCTGTGACTGTGACTCTTTAAGCTCAACTGGTTGGTTGAAACAAAATCCTGGTTTGGATTTTTACTGTCTGGACCTGAAATGTCCACCCCTGAATATTCCCCATGTGGAAATTCTTTTTGTGCTTTGTCCTGTCTTGCTCTCCATACAGGTGAGATCACGCCTGAGGGTCACCACGAAAAGGCAGCCACCTTGCAGCGCCCAGGGAGCTGGGGTTAGGAGCCTTGGTCAAGGGACCATTAAAATGTGACTACTGTTTTTTTTTTCATAAAATAGAATTACTCGTTTGATCACTCACATACATTGACTCTGAGATCATGGTGTATTTCACTCTAAATTCAGAGTAAAAGAAATACCGGATACAAGGCAGTGGATGTTAGCTGCCCCCTGCTATGTCACAAAAGTTACATATGGGTCAAATGTGGAGGACACATTTTGTTGTGGTGTGTTGACAACAACCACTAAATTCTAATACTCAAAAGTTCAGCATAGATAAGCTGCTCATTTACAATAAATCAAACAAAGGGTGTAGTTTTTCTCAGGAGTGCTTCAAACTGCAGGGACATATTTTTCCACTGAAATGAAATGCTAAAAGCTGCAATGAGGGTGACTAAGTCTGACTTGCAGGAAAATTAAAGAAAAATTTGGAGGCCACTATAGCAAGACTTCTGGATTACTCAGCTGGTCAGATGTGCCGTGAGATGTACACAGCTCAGTGGGGGAGAGGCAAGCTGATTGTTCACATTTCAATGCCACTTGTGCGCTATTTTTAGGGAGCCTTTCATTAAGATGATATTATTAAAGTATGTAGGAGCAGGCATTTCATTTGCCATCAAACCAGAGGCGATTCTGAGATCAAAAAAATACATGGGGCCCTCCAATTCTCCGACTCCCAGCATGGTAAAATGTATTACCTTTATTTTACTGTGTCATGTAATCTAAAATATAAACAAAGAGAATTAAAAAAAAACACAAGACCTTTATTTTCACTTTTGTGAAAAACAGAATTCATAAATAAAGCAGATTTGTCGTTGCAATGTATTATGCAAACGGCTGCCCTCAGGGGCCCCCTTCCAGCTCTGGGCCCCAGGACACTGCCTGCCCTGCCTGGTCTGTCGCCGCACCTCCAACCTTAATACGGTTCTTAATGTTCTATCAAACATGTAATGTGAGAGATTAGATGAGGTACCAATAGATTAGGTATTACAGTTTTTCTCGATTGGTTTGGCTCATTTCTTGAAACCGAGATGACATTCTCAAAACCATAAGGTCATTTGGCTAAACAGTCTTACAGTTCTGCTCAACATTATAGCTCA
>JAABNY020000035.1:8404087-8437427 GCA_015164015.2 Brevimyrus niger
ATTTGTCCATGTTATTTTGAGAATGTCATCTCGGTTTCAAGAAATGAGCCAAACCAATCGAGAAAAACTGTAATATACTAAGGTCAGAAATAAGGGGAATGTACAAAGATCATTTAACAGATTTTTATCATAGTAATACTCAAGGCACATCCAAACATTAACTGAACACTGGTAATAGATAATTACATTTTAATTACATTAATTACCCCTACTCCTGCGATGTGCTGGCACCCCATCCTGGGTTGTTTCCTGCCTCTTGGATAGGCTCTGAACCCCCCATGACCCTGAATAGGAAAAGCGGTTACAGAAGATGAAGAAATGGATGGATGGAATAGTATGGAATACACATAGTTAATCCATCTGAGTCCTCTTTCTCCATGGCCGCTAAATCACATCAGTGTTAACACATCATATGAAAAACAGCCATTTGATGCATTACACAGACAGTAACTTGTTTATAAATTTTCTCTTTAAGAAAGAAAGAAATGTTGTACCAGACAGTTTAAAATGACTCGCTTAAGCATTTCTTACATAACGAATGGGAAATCATAAGGCCTGTAACCAAAAATCTAGCTGAAATTCTTTAAATTCTACTAAAACCATGACACTTTATTCATGCCTATGAGGAAATTGTGTTTTCACATACTCAGGCACATACTCAGGTGAGAGTGAGTTTGTGGGTCCGAGGGCAGGTTCTGCCAGCATCCCGCACACTAGACCAATTGTGGCTATGGACCTCGCTCAAAGGTGCAACAGTGACATCACTTGGCTGGCCAAAGGAGTTGAACTGTCAAACTTTCAATAATGAGCACTAATAGGACACACCCCTATTATATCCACATATGTCAATCTACATCACTTTCAGTGTTAAGAAAAAAACAGTACTAATAGAGACTATTTATATTATCCAGATCTGAAAGTTTCAAGTGTAGGAATTTATCTATGGAAAAAATCTGGATCATGTAACAAGTCTAACCACAGGAAAAAAAATTCAACCCGCTTATGGATGTAAATTTCAGCAATATGAACATGCCCTTTGACACATAACCACCAAGTTAATTTACTGCTATCACTAATACCAAACCACAGCAATAATACAGTAACTCTTTATTGCTAAATTCCATTAAAGTTTGGGAAGTCATGTGCAATGCTAAAACACAACAATCACAATATTTAAAATGCAAAGTAGATGGCTAACACACTTTCAAGCCAAACATGCAAATCTATTTTATTAGTCCTGGGGTAGTATTCCATTAGCTCAGAGTCACTGCACATTAAGTCTTAAATTAACACCAGATCCCTTCTGTTATTTAACTTTTGCCTTTATACAGCAGTGTTCTTAACAGAGTTGGCCAAAGGCACTTAATATACAATCTAGAAATACTGAAATATAAAACCGGTATGAACACAAGACAACAAGTTATAAAAGTGATGCAGCAAGAACTCCCTGGTAGGTAATGGACAAAAAAATAAAAAAAATCCTTTGGGGGAGTGCCAAACTTCTCTAGGCATAATAATCTAAGGCAAGAAAAATATGCATATTAGTGGTAGATGTTGCAAAATTATATTTAATAGACACATATTAAGGGAGAGTTAAAAAGAACCAATGACTTCACTTAAGGATAGAAGCCCGTATTTGGTTAATATTTCAATTCTGGAGCTGATTTAATTAATATGCAGGGAGCAGAGTATTCCATAATTTACGGCTTCCCAGGAAGTTTGTGACAAAAATACGCTTCAATCATTATTTGTATTACATTTGATCGCGTTCAAAGCATTTTAATATGTCGTCTTGTAAGTGATTGGATTTTGTGCAACATTTAAACAGCGCACCATGACTTGAGGCATTACAAATGCGATTCTCAAAAAGCGGATGTGACCGTTTGCATTCTTGCGATGGTGGCGCGATGGAGTCTAAGCTATAAGCGGAGACTGCCACCTAATGTGCCGGAGTGTCATCGTTAGGTGACAACACGACGGATTTTCTTTGCAATGCCACATAAATTCGTTACCGTTGGTCCGTGTTTTAACGGAATCGCGAGAAACCTTTCGACAGACCTTAGAAAATTCGAGAAATCGGCACAAAGTATCAGCGGACGGAATCAAGCCCCTGTAGGGAAACCCCTCCTTTCTCCATAGAAGCAGAAGTTGCTATAAACTACGCATGCGCGGTGCTCAGCCGGGTCGCTTTCGTTTCACCCGGAGTCACTGGAGTTTGAACAGAGGGGGTGAGGTGAGCAGATGGACCTTTGTAACGTTGTTTTTCGCCCTTCGCCATATACAGCCAATGCGTATGCGTGCGAATAGTTCACCGTAGTGTGTTTAGTTCCCTTTGTGGAAGCAGGCGCTCGGCAAGATAATATCTCGTGGGCCGGAAGGGGATATACATTGATTCACGGAACAGCGCTGTACAGATCGGCGGCCATTGTTTATTGAGCCACACTGGTAATTCGCCTCATTTCTGGCCAGCACACTCCTATCCGGTGTTCAGATACAAAGTGTGTTCTGGGAGTCGTAACACTCCTAATCGGTGATAATACGATGATAGTTTTTGGTGAATGTGCGGTAGTCTGAGTGTAGTGGCTGTGGAAACACGCCATGGGCCTAACCGGGCACTCGCGCCATTTGCCGTTTCGGACGTAGCGCCACTATGTCAGTAATACCTAGCATTACTGTTTCAAATCAGTCACTAACACTAAGTACTTGATAGTTAATGACTAGAATTAGACAATGCTGTTGTTCGCTTCGATACTAGTATTGGCAATATGATGAATGTATATCTGGCTTTAGTCATTTAGGTAAATTTCTATATTGTATAGTGTCGTTATTAATTGCGTTGCACTTGTATGTCGAAACCTCTTCGAGAATGCTGACCAGATTGCTTATTGGAAGGTAGCTAGCTTAATTATCTGAACTTCGGTGAGGCACATTGCTCATCTTATAACATGAGTATGTATGGTGTATTGTCTAACTACTGTAAATGTCCCAACAGCAGTGCAGGTCACATGTGCTAAACTGAATTTCTTTTATCAATTTTAATCAATCCACTGTTGTGCTTGTTTGCAGGAAATGTCGTACTACTCATCTTCCCGCAGCTCTTCTCGCAGCCTAGATTGCAAGGTCTATGTTGGTGACCTCGGCAATGGTGCAGCAAAGGGTGAGCTGGAGAGGGCATTTAGCTACTACGGGCCTCTGCGGAGTGTCTGGGTGGCTCGAAATCCCCCCGGCTTTGCCTTTGTGGAGTATGAAGATTCCCGAGATGCAGAGGATGCGGTAAAAGGCATGGATGGCAAGTAAGTAACTCAAGTTGTATTGTTCATGGCTTTTGCCCTACTTCTCGGTAGTGTCTAACAAGTGACTGGATTTGTCATGTGACTTTGCTTCATCCGTAATGCAGGCTGTCCTATCCCTCTTTCTCTCATCAGAGTGCTCTGTGGGACCCGGATCCGTGTAGAGTTGTCCACTGGGTTGTCCCGGAAGACGCGGTATGGACGGCCAAGCCGGCGCCATTTTGACCCGAATGATCGTTGCTACCAGTGCGGTGACCGGGGTCACTACGCTTATGATTGTTACCGCTTCAGCAAGAGGGGAGGAAGTCGTCGCAGTCGGTAGGACCCTGAATCCTCTGAGGTGCTCGGCTACATTCCAGGAGTCTTTCTGAGCTCTTTCGACACTGACTTCTGTCCGTCTCTCCTTCCCAGGTCGCGTTCCCGCTCCCGATCTCGGTCCCGATCCAGGTCCCGGGGACGGCGCTACCGTTCTCGTAGCCGCAGCCGTAGTCGTAGCCGAAGCAACGATCGGTAGGTTTTGCTGTCCTGCCTGGTCGACACATCTTTCATTGAATCCTGTTCACATTGGTTTCTGTGCTGATGTCTTTATTCATCTCAGCAGGTGTCAGTCCCCGTCTCACTCTAAGCGGAGGAGCAGGTAATACCCTGTGACTGTGTGGTTTGTGGGTTGATAGGAAATGTATGGACTGTTTCTGGTTCTGGTTCATACTTCTCCGCACAAGCACAACACTTGAGTATCTACTCGCGTATGTGCCGACAGAAACATTCATAGGTCTCCGGTCAGGCCACATGCTTTGCACATGTGCACAACGTTGCATTTACTTCTTTAATATAAATGTATTATTCTGATATTCCCTGCACACATACCACAGCATCAATGTTTGTGTCCATATCTCTGTTTTACAAATTCAGTCACCTCACAGGGTTTCCAGCTTACGTCAGCTGCCTGGTGTGAGATTTTCAATTCGAGACAAGTCTGCGCTTACATAAACATGCATTTACATGTATGTAGCCGTGTTATGTAAATGGCGTGCAGGGACCCCAACGCTCGTCAAAAGAATACATGTCTGTATTTAAAGTGATCGCTAGCGAATCAAGCATGCGCAGTTAGTACAGAGCTGCTCGTACTCCCCTGCACGGACACAGTGCAGCAGGTGTTCGTCCACACAATGACGTAAAACGCACCATGAACGTTCGAGCGAACAAGTCCACTAATATGTGTGCGGAGAAGTACGAACCCACTTTAAACTGTTGAGCACTAATGCTATATTCTGACAGATGTTCTCCAAATCCATTTTTTGATTTGTATTGAATCCTGTAACTTTCATATTACTTGCACTTAATTCACGGCAATATAATATATGTATATTAAGCTACATAGCCCTGTTCTACAGTGAGAAAATCACTTCAGATTTTGCTGAAGTCTTAACCTTTCAGTATAAGTTGGCCGATTGAGACCTAGTTCTTTTGGAAATGTTAGCTTGGTTTGATAACTGAACATTTGCCCTAAGTTATACTAAGTCTGCCTCCCGTATTTAGGTCTGGTTCCCAAACTCGATACAAGTCCAAAACTCCAGTGAGAAGGTAGGCTGCTGTCTTCCTTTTGTCCCTTTTACAGAGAAATTGCCTGCGTGGAGGGAGAACCTCTGAACTCTGTGTACCCTTCTTTATAACACAACTTGTCCATGTATAAGGTATACAATTAGGTTTGTAATTAAATACAATGGGGCTGCCTCTAATGACTATTTTTTCCATAGATTTAATCTGTGAACTGTTTTTTAACAATTTTCTCCAACTTAAGTAAATTTTATTTTGACAACGAGCTGTTATTGCAGGGCTTTATATAATGGGCGCCGGCTTTTCAGCACTGTACTGACGTTACTCCCACAATTCAATAAGCAGACTAGTGATGAGCTTAAAATATTGAGTGACGTGTTGTGATGCCCAAAAGTTAGTAACTTGTCTACATATGGTGTATCCTTACACTTAATAAATTTGGTGGGCGAAGCGCATCACATGCGACTGTTTTGTTATGCCATGAGAGCGACGAGCCTTAAAGTCACAGTGGGACAGCTCAGCAGCCATGACATCATCTTTTAAAAGAGGCGATGTCGTGGTTAAACAAGGTAAAAAGTCACTGGAGGTGTGACTACTTTTTACAGTTTAAAATCTGAAACATTTTTTGTAAATATGATTTTCATTTGTTATTCAGTTGTATTTGCAAAATTTTTTTTTGGCACCAGTTTGTTTCTATTTTAGTTTGCAATAATACTGGTTCTAACAATCCCAATGCGCAAAAACACACCACCACGGCTGATCAAAGTAGAATAAGGCCAGATTTTAGCCTAAACGTTTTCTGAAACACTTGTTCTATGGAAATTCTAAGGTGGCAGGCAGACAAGTTTATGGATTTCATAATGACTGTATTTTGCTGCTGCGCGGACAAGACATTTACAAAGTTCTCCATACTTATGGTAATTTAATAAACATGAGTATACAACATGGTGGGTGGTTTTGCCTATTCTGGCAGTCTGGAATAGTGCCTGTGTGTGCTCTCTTCAGGTGCTCATACAGAGTGCTAGTGCTGCTTCTGTGTACCATTCAAACCCTGCACAATGTACATACTATCTTTTTATTTTGTGATCATTTGAGCTACTCCCATAATTACATAGTGATATTTAAGGAAATCATTTTTTATAATAAATCCATCCATTTTCCAAACCGCTTATCCTTCTGGGTTGCGGGGGGTCTGGAGCCAATCCTGGAAGCTATGGGCCCGAGGCGGCGAACAGCCCAGGACAGGGGGCCAGCCCATCACAGGGCACAATCACACACCATTCACTCACACACCATTCACTCACATATGGACACCTATGGGCATTTTAGTAACCCCAATTAGCCTCAACATGTCTTTGGACTGGGGGGGGGGGGGCAGACTACCTGGAGGAAACCCCATGACGACATGGGGAAAACAATTAGAAATCAAAAAGGTGATTATATTAAAATTTAACAAAAATGTCAATTTAAAATATTTATGATGTATTTTGAGCATCAACTGTCAACTAATCGTAGCAGCCCAAAAATACATGTCAGTAAAGCAAAATCCATAATTATCAATTTATTATAATTAAGATCAATTAAGCAAATGTTATCAAGTGAAATATGGTGGTAATAGAACTTCTGTGGAGCTAAATGTGGGTTATAAACAGTAAAACGTTTCCATCAAGCTAAATATACAATATTAATCTAATAAAAACTCAAATGAAGCTGAGTACATGGTTATAATCAATAAACTATCACTATTCAGTTAAATATACTTTAATGGTCAAAACGTGGGTTATACTATCAAGCTAAATGTAAATGATTTTTATAGTTGGAAAAAACGCACGTTTTTAAAGACATTCACAAACACTTTAATTGATGTAAGCGCTTGCTGTTATGCTGTGGGTGAACTTGGGGGGCGGGGGGAGGTGATACCAGAATCTTAAATGCTGTGATACAATTTTTGGTCCTGTCCCGGGATTATGGGACCTGTAGGTTCTCATACGTGATGGTATTTAGTTAGGCCTATAATAACAATAGGTTGATGTCTTCCCCCTGCAGTCGTTCCCGCTCTTGGTCTCGGTCACGTTCCCGGTCTCGTTCCCGGTCTGTTTCCCGGCCCAGAGGGCGCACCGCATCTCGCTCTCGTTCTCGCTCCCATTCTCGCTCCAGGTCCCGCTCGCCCAGCCCCAAAAGGGACAGGTAAGTTCACACAAGTCGATCACATCTCCCGCTCTCTCTCTCTGAATGACATTGTCAGAGGAGTAATGACAGGGACTACTTAATTTATGCAGCTCTGTAATTCAGCCAATCTTATGGAAGTGCTGTTATGGATGCTTGATTATCTTTGCAGGAAGGTGTTTCAGATGTCGGTATGAGCAAGTTAAGAAGGCTCAGCCTACAGGGTTGCTTAGCATCTCTGTTAGCCAGTGAGAAATTTACTTGTGCTTAATTTCACCTCCCATTTTATGAATTTGGTAGCTGCCAGTCAGTTAGGTGTATCTCCCAGTGCATTTAGTCATATCTCAATGCCCTGGGGAGACCAGCATCCGCCTTAAGTCTGTAAAGTCCCTGAATGTCCCGGGCTGTTAATGGGACTGCAGACTCAGAGGAGCTGGATGAACAAGCTGGTCCAGTGGATAAGGTATCCTGTATAGTCAGGGATGCTAGCTAAGGCACCAAGGGGAGATTTTCCCTATCAGGTTTTCCCCTCCCCCCCTTTTTTATTTTTTTTGCACCAAAGCACCTGATTTTGATGTTCTTTTCTCTTGGAGGTCACCCATCCAAGAATGAACTGGCCAGACCTTGCTTAGCTTCAGAGACACGCGCAGAGCTGATGTGATCAGACTCCAGGAGCCGATGTTTGTATGAAGGCTGTGGGGTCCCTTTTTTCTCCCCCCCCTCCCCCCTCTTCGTCCCTCTGATCCAGCCTCATTTTGATTAGCTTCAGAGAAAAGACAAAAAGATCTTTGATGTGATCAGTCTCCAGTGATGAATGGCTGCAGGCTTTTGTAGATGGGGGAGTCGACTGGCAGAAGCGCTGACCAGGTTCATCATTGCTGTGTTTAACTTCCGAGAGGGGGATTAAAGCTGACCAGAGATCAGCCTCCGCGGCAAGGGTTAAAGAGGTCGTCCGGCGCACTTTCCAAAGACACTTCCTACGCGTGCATACCACTACCTGACCATTGCATTCTCCACCTGAATGCTACGCTGAGATCAGTCGTTATTACCCCGACCCCCTTCAAAGCTCCAGCCTCTTGCTTAGCTTCTGAGAGAGAGGTGAAGGAGAGCTGACGAGAGATCAGACTTCAAGACCGTCCAGTGTGTCTTCAAGTTCTCGCGTCCGTCACATCTCTGTTCATGTTGTTTCTGCCACTGTCTCCAAAGGTAACGAACAAACCAGAGTCGATGTCATTTATTTTCAGAATCCAGCCCTGTACGCATTGTAATACTTCCAAACCTCTTCTATAACATCAGTATGCTTGCCTTCTTGGGATTTTCTTTACGTATGTGTAGGTGTGTTTGGGATGGGTAGACATGGGAGGGTTGGTCATTTTGTGTTTCATTTTCTTTTGTTTACCTTTGTGTGACTGTAATCCCTGGATTTGGTGTTTTTGGGAAACTTGGTCGCTAGATCATATTCTCTGAAGCCTTGTTTTGAAATGGATGGCCCTTTTTGTATTCATCTATTGGGCTTCTTCCTCATAGCCCAAGTAAGCATTGTTGTTCTCCAAATACCAGGTTGCCAGGTGTTTAGGAATGAAGTTTAGTTGGTGGCAGATTTTTGGCCTTTGAGGTACATTGGCAGGTGGGGGGTGGAGGGATGGTGTTTTTCCTCAAACCTCAGCTCCTGCCTTGCACTCAGCCCGAGCCTATTATTTTTTATATTAAACAGTTATTTTAGTCCTAATCCTTTTATAATGATGTCAGTACCCCCTTGAGTTAGGATTCCATTCCATGCCTTATTTTGCATTTGTAGGATGCAAGGTTTAATTCCAACCATCGCTGTAAAATGATCATAGTTTTGGGTTGAACAGGAAATCGTGAAGCAATTATGATGAAATGCTTGCTGCATTGTTTGTGATAAATGTTGGTTATTGGTGCAATTGAATAATGTCCTGCTATGTGTTTCAGCCGCTCCAGGTCTCCCAGCCCGAAAAAGAGCCCTGTTCCTGATGCAGAATGACCAGAGATGAGTCCTTGCAACTGCACACATGCCCATTTCCTCTTGTCCCTAAACCCCCCAGCCTAAGGCTTTGAGGCAGTTTTTTTAATGGTGTTTTCCCGCACTCAATTGTCAAATCGAACTTTTTTTTTTTTTTGTTTTTTTTTTAAAGAGCATGACCCAATCTAGCTGTCGGATGTCCTGTGTAGTGGATTCCGACGTTGCTTGTTCTGAATGTCTAACTTCCTCTTTTTAGCTCTAAAGCATTTGGAAGACACTCAAGAAGGAATAGTGAAATTGATAAATTGATCTTAACTTAGAAAACTTCCAATTGCAGTGTGATACATGCAGTTTGGTTTTCCAGTGAACTTTGTGCTGCAAGTTAGTACTGCCTGGACACTTTTAACCAGGATGCCCACGTGCAATCACGACTTTGTGAAACGCAGGATTCTGTATTGATTTTTCTCCCCCTCCCCAATATTTTTTTAAATAAAACATCTACACACACACGTATTCTTTTCTTCCTAGTTTGACTTTAATAGTTCTTGTACGCTTGAATATGGTACGTAATGTACGCATGAGAAATGGTGGCAGAACTTGTGTGACCGGTTTTACATGTTTGGGGTAATTAGTCTGTTTTGTAAAAGAGGAGGTAATACTTTTCCAACGGTGTTTTTCCTGAGTATCCTTTATTAATTAATGGCGCTGAACAGCATTCTTCTTGCCAACTCATTCGTGCGATTTTCAGGCTCCTAGGTGTGTGACTATGTGTGCCTTGGGTGGTGAACGTATATAATGCCAAGGAGTAGCACATTAAATCGAGTAACACCCTTTTGTTCAAGAGGGACGGGTGCAGTTAGCGGATATTTGAGAAAGCAAAGTTTATTCATTTAGAAATGACGTTTTTATAGATAGAGGTATTTTGAAATCCCAATTATTCATCCGTTGGGTTCCACCGTACAGCATAGTTCCACTAATGCTAAAATGCCGCTTTTAGGTGCAACTATTAAGTGAAAGAATATTACAAACAATTTGTCTAAATGTATAGTAATGGTTCGTAATTATTTTCGTTCGAATTTTAGTCTGAGGGTACTAAAGACAAAAATGAAGGCGTGTTTCACGTGAAAACGAGTGCTTCACTCAATTACAATATTTCCTGGGTATATTTTAAAATGCTATGTAATTTACTCGGCAGTTAATTCGATTATGTATCTCCACGACCGAATCCTGAGCGAGCGCTGCCAATTTGTCGTTAGTCATTGGTCTACATGTCGTTTTGCGTAAGATTGACAATTGGTTCCAGCCAATAGGGTGCGGCAGTACTGTTTTGCAGGGCGGGCGTTTAGTCATTTCTTTTTCTTTCGCTTTCCGTCCATTTCATTTCACCGTCATCGCCACAGAGGCTTTTTAACTGGGACAACATGGCTGCGCAGGCGGGTCGCTACTATAACGAAGGCGGCAGGGCAACAAAAAGACAAAAAACGGAAAATAACGACGGCGGAATGGCTACGGTAATGTGGATTTTGTTTATTAGTGAATGTGTTCAGTTTTACAGACGCACAATTAGGAAAATTACGGTCTGCGGGAATTCTTTAACATTGATGGGGCTTCTTTGTTAATGCTATTATATGGCTGCGCAGCTAGCTACGCGGTCCCGCCAGCTATAACTAGTCAGCTCTACACGGTTTCTTACTTTTTTTTTGTGGTAGTTTGTGATCTTGGTGCCAGACACATTAGTTTTTGAAATATGAATGCGCGCTGTACAGTTGGATCCAGAACACTGTTTTAGATTTTTTTCGTCGCAATTTTACCATTGAATGAATGACCGCGGCAGTAGGCCATAATGGTTGCTTTGTTGCTGCTCCCCCCTCCCCGCCGTTAGCACGAATGCTAGCGTGCACACGTTGCACAATGCAAAGAGGACTAGCCTCATACATATTAGTTTTCTATATCTAATTAGTTATAACCGCACACGGATCCTCGATTACCTGGAAATTTTAGTCAGCCACAGCTACATTACATTTGGTGAATCCTGTATAGGATAAATTATTTAATATCAACGTGCAGCGTGGTCTTGCAACAAGAAGCTAACTTATAAATACGGAAAAGAGGAATTTACGTAGCTGCCTTGATGACCGCACACTATATATATATATATATATATATATACACACACACACATACATACACACACACACATTTGTATTTACGTGCGTATATACAATGCACTATTCACATTATTTCGTGATATACGTCGCCCCCGAAGTGTGGGTTGCCGTAATTTCGGATGGCTGGTTACTGTATTGCATAAGGCAAACGCCAAGGCCCTTAAGACTTTAATCTCCTTATTTTACTTAACTTCTCCTTAGTTTTCTTCGCTATCGGTCCTGCTCATGTGGCGGTAGCGATTCTTCAAAGTCGAATATCGTTACGGCCGAGCTGCAAGAGTAGCGCTTTAGATCACTAAGCGTAGGAGTCGGTTCTCCAGGCATCCGGTGGCGTTTCCAGCGTTATCAAAGCGGCCACCATTTCAGAAGGAACTTGCGGTTACGTGTCTGGGGGCGGTAAAATGTGAGTTAAGAGCAGGACCCAATACCCATTTTGTTTGCTGAAGTGCGCTGCGGGGCGATTTCTCGTGACCATAAGCAAGTAAAACACATGAATGATCTATCCATATCAGGAGGGTTACGAGGACCCCCACAAGACACTTCCCTCTCCTGTTGTGCATGTGAGGGGATTGGTGGATGGTGTCATGGAAGCTGACCTCGTGGAAGCGTTGCAGGAGTTTGGGCCGATCAGGTATTGTAAAACCCTGTGCCTGTTCTGTTGGAATCAAGTTAAGTTTTACTTATTTTAATTATATATGTATATATGAGTGCAGCGTTCTACTTACAAATGTTGTCCGTTTTCATAACTATGTGCATTAAAACTGGTAATTCTGGGTGCTACACTTTCCAGCTATGTGGTTGTGATGCCAAAGAAACGTCAGGCCCTGGTGGAGTACGAGGACATGAATGGCTCCTGCAATGCAGTGAGCTATGCGGCGGACAACCAGATCTACATCGCCGGGCATCCCGCCTTTGTCAACTATTCCACCAGCCAGAAGATATCCAGACCTGGTGACCCAGACGACTCCCGCAGCGTCAACAATGTGCTGTTGCTCACCATCATGAACCCCATCTACCCTATTACCACGGTACTTTTAACATTGTTGTCGTTTGCACAATGTAGCGGGATGGGTTATTAAATGTCTTGGGCGATTCCTGGATTTTTAGCACGGGATCCTATAGTTAATCTTTATCCAAATTGTCTTTTTTGATGCAGGATGTTCTTTACACCATCTGCAACAACTGTGGCCCGGTTCAGAGGATTGTCATCTTCAGGAAAAATGGCGTGCAGGCCATGGTGGAATATCCTTTAAATGCAAAAACTAAAAATACTACTTCCGTGTCGCATTGCTAAATGCCAAAGTTGTTTCAAATATAAAATAATTGCATTGATCACTAGATGTTGCCATTTTCCATAACTCCAAACACATTTGACTCCGTTCAGAGTGCCCAGAGGGCAAAGGCTTCCCTTAATGGGGCCGACATTTACTCGGGCTGCTGCACCTTGAAGATTGAGTATGCCAAGGTGAGATGTGCATGATTTAAGATGTGCTGGCTGCGATTTTCTTGAACTGTGACAAAGTCCAAACTGATATGTGAAATTTAATGCGTTTTCAGCCAACACGTCTGAACGTCTTCAAGAATGACCAGGACACCTGGGACTACACTAACCCCAACCTGAGTGGCCAAGGTAATGAAGGCAGTCTACCTGCTTCACCTAACTCAGCACCCTTGCTGCCACTGTAGTTGGGTGGGTGGGTAAGTGGGTGGGTGGGGCTGGATGAAAAAGACCTTCTGGTGTAATGCCACTGATGGCAAGGGTGGTGGGGGTCTTTCTTGGGATCCCCCCATCCTGAGCTCACGAGATTGTATGTATAGCCTCCTCTCAATTACCCTTCCTCTTCAGATTGCTGGAGCCAGTCTGAGATTTAAATACAGAGGAAGTGGTTCTGAGAGCAGTCGGTGGCATTATGTGGAAGCGTCATGTGGTGTGTGGTCCTGTCCTGTCCTAACGACACACTGCAGCTCTCTCCGTGCAGACACATGGCAGGGGTGCGAGGAGCAAGCTCAGGGCGGCTAGCTTGGGGTCACTCATGCTGGCGCTCATTCATACAAGCAATGGTTCTCATGGGTTAAATCAACACTTTTCCCTCACACTTGCACTAAAGGTCTTAGACAGGCACTTGCTGCTCTGATTTTATGTGGTTATTAACGTTAAGGTCTTTCACACATTCTTGTGGTGTTTGAACTGGTTGTGAGAATTAACTATAGCTAGAACTATAGTCAGTGTTGAGTGGCAATTGCTTTCAACATCTTTTTGTCCTTTTTTTAAAAAAAAACCTATTGTCTTAGTGTGGTAAAACATCAATATTGACATTTTGTCATACAAAGATTAGACTGGTGGGAAATTATTAGATTGTCTGGCAGTTTATTACACTTTCAGATGTTATACTTTAGACTAAGATTGGATTGCATTTATGTTATCTGGCAGACAGTTCTGTTCATTGCTGGTTGAGAAATTATTGGTCTATTTGCCTTGATGGAATAAGACTTGTCCATAATCATCTTAGTCTTAGAGCTACAACAAATGGTTGAATTGTGCAGTGTACATTTTATCAATGTCTATCTCTTGCCAGTTTTTGGACAGTCAGAAAGGTATTGTGGGAAATGGAGCTGCCCAATGTAGCCATAGTGGGCTTTTTGCCCTATAGGTATTGCATGGGCTATGACAATTGGAGTGAAACTTTAGTTTAGTCCATTTAATGTGAAAGTACACGCTTTTAAAAGGAGTATTCATCCAGAACTGAGCAAAATTATAGCAGGGGCTGTTTGAGGTTTAAACGTGCTGAATTGAAACAGGACGCCTGTACATTTTAGATTTCTTTGTTTTGCTTTTTAAAAAAAACCCATGACTGTTCGCTTGTGTGGGTGCTGTGAAATTGCTTCCTCGACATCTGCAGTCGGGTGGGTGCGGATCATTTCCAGCCTTCTACCTCCATCTAAAAAAACCCCCCAAAAAAAACGATCGTCTACTGTACTGCTGGTGGCCAGTTGCTCCTCACACCCTTGCCACGCACATACAGGCTATCCACAGCACTGAACCTACTGCAGAACACCAGCAACTCCAACAGAACTCGTCGCTCTGTAACATCGGAACACTGGGGATAACAAACATTCCATATATGCATCGGAGGCACACTGCTGCTGTCAACACCACTCCAACACCACCACTGACTGTTCCTACTTCTGCAAGGAGGATATTTTCACTTTCCTTGTATCAAACAGCAAAGGAAAATGGGCCCCTTCATCCTGAGAAAATGGGCAGGCATAGACACCGCAAGACCATGAGATCAAACATTTTCCAATATTACTACTGCAGACATGTGACTTACTGACATTCGTTCTACTTCTACTGCTACTGCAACAGCACAACAAAGCCATGAAGACGCCCTACTTGTTCTTCTTTGACACAACACATTTTGTTTGGGGGGGGGGGCAAGGGTAGAGGCACGTTGGCGATAAGCTATGCTTCTCCCTGCTCTCGACTTTTGCGACCCACGCAGGACACGTGTCCCCACCTTGCCCCAAATGTCACTCCTCTGAATCGCCACCTCACAGCGGTCAGGATCTTTTGACACCCATCTTGAGAAGGGGGGGGAAAGACCCCACACGCAAATGGGGAACACAGTGCGGCGCACACAGAGGGAGACAAGCCTACTCGCATGAAACGAGTGAGATCTACACGAGGCACAAAGGCGCTCCATGTCTCACACAGTCCCATTCTCCGCTTTTGTACCCCCTCGTCTTGGGTGTGTGGGTTTTTTTGTTTTTGTTTTTGGTGGGTTTTTTCCCCCCCTCCTACCTGCATTACGCTCTGCTCCTCCTGCTGAACACAACAGCAAACATGGCACCATACCACCCAGAACCCTATACAGATGCTTCACAGATGTGTTCCTTAGACGAGATGCCGCTCACCACAATGCCACAGGGGGGAACCATTGAGTAACAGGGGGGAAGACCCAACCAATCAGATGGGAAGGAGCACCACAGAAACCCAGGGGCCACTGAGCATGAAGACATGTGACCATACGCATAGACAGAGGCAGACACTTCATGCTTTTTTCCAAAGGGTCTGCATTACTTCATGGACACAGGTGTTTTTATTCCCACCCCCCTTACCCTTCACCTATTTTTTCAACATCCCTCCTCCCTGTGTTGACTCTCCCCCCTTGAACATTTCCAAAACCAGGTTTCTTTTCTGAATACAGCTCTTATGTACTTTTAAAGTCTTATCACCTTTTGTAACGCCTCCTATGTGATGCAGGTTTGGCATTGTGTGTCTGTTGAGGACATCCGTCTTTCTGAAACGGTGCAAAATGTCTGCTTTGCGGTTGAGGCACGGTAAGCAGAAATTTATTATTTTTTTTCAAAAGCACCACGCACCGTCGACAGCAAATGCAAAGACAAAACAAAAAAACAAAACCAAACAAACCTGCGAGCTCCGATGGAAGAACCAAAACTATGCTTTGTTTGATAAGAGGAGGGAAGGATGGAAAGAATGAAATGAAAATGGAGTGGAAGAGAACGCAGACGGGGTGACGGTGCCAAAATGTGCATCCATCATCCTTGGGGGCCCCCCCTTCCCCGGCAACATATGTTTACAACTGCCCGTTTTGCTCCCTTCCCCTTTAATTCTGTGCTGTAAGTAACTTCAAGCCTCTAAGATGTTCTTATTGTGTGGCTATTACTGTGAATGAACATGTGAAATGTCGCTTGGCTGTTGAGGGGACCTTTCTGATTTGGTTCCCTCATTGACTCTGTGATACCTCCGGACACTTTGCATTAATACAGCTGTGAGTCAATTCCTCCTTTTAGAAGAATCAGAATAGTCCACATTTCCTTGGAACAGGCCCAGACCCCCCCTCCCCTCCCCATTTTTCCCATGTGCGCTACATGGTAAGGGTTTTAGTCAGCCTGAAAGATTCCCTCATTCAGACAAGTTTTTTTTTTTTTTTTTTTTTCTTCTGGGCTGAAGCAAATAAAAGCTTACCTTTCCCAGCAGGGGGCGTCGGGGTTGTCTCTGATTTCATTCTTAGAGATTTATGGTATCTGGGATTGAAGGCAGACCAAAATCACTAAAGCAGTTTCATAGTTTTACATACATTTGTGTATTGTGATTTATGAAACAGATTTGCCACTGACTAAAGCAATATAGTGAGACATAGCAGTATGTGAGGTGACAATCTGATAGGCTGTGTATTATATCTATAACTAATAGCTTGTCATGAATATTTACATCATGTTATTTGTCCACCTATGTGCAATTCTTGTATAACTTTCCCCCTCACACAATTGCATATTCATAATGAGGTTTCTTTGTATTTGTTACCAAGCTTTTGATGCAC
This sequence comes from Brevimyrus niger, assembly GCA_015164015.2. Taxonomy (NCBI): domain Eukaryota; kingdom Metazoa; phylum Chordata; class Actinopteri; order Osteoglossiformes; family Mormyridae; genus Brevimyrus; species Brevimyrus niger. Next base: position 8,420,598 of record JAABNY020000035.1, read on the forward strand.
ATTTGACGTGACCGATGTGAGCTGTGTGTGTGTGTATTGCCTGTTTCCTGTTTAGTACAGTGTACAGTACTGTTTTCCCGATCATGTATCTACCCTTCATATGTGCATCTGTATAGATGGAGCTGGCAAATGGAACAACGCACAAGGTGTGTTTGTAGTGGAGGGGGGGGTAAATGTATTCGCAGCAGCGCCTTCTTTCCACTACCCTGACACGTTTAGTTTTTTTCTTGGCTTTTCTGTCATTTTGACCCCCTCCATTAGAGGAAACGTGGACAGAACCCATTGTGTTGTGTGTATTTTGGTTATCAGATTAGCTTGTCACACTGTAACAATTTTAACAGATTATTAGGCATTTTTTCCTTGCACATCTTTAGCGTTAGGATTGCGTTTTATGCGGCTAAGTAAACTTTGCTGCTTCCTACTGGTATGTGTGAGCGCATGGGTCCTGTACTGTTCTGCTCGTTGCCTGGATGAGTTCAAACTTCTGTGCAAAACTGTTTCTGTCACTGTGATTTTTTTTTTTTTTTTACCTATCACACTCTCCTTCCTTCCTCTTCCTTCCCTCTTCTCGCTCTTCAGATATGAATGCCAACCCCAACAAGCGCCAGAGACAGCCGGCTCTGCTGGGAGACCACCCTCCAGAGTATGGTAAGGCTCTTGGGGCCTTCGTCCTTGAAAGGGGAGAGCGCCCTCTTCTGGTGGCACCTCAGTTGCAGTGCAGGTGTTGGGTGGGGTTGCTGAATGACACATGCTGGTGTGCAGTGGCAGCAAGGAGATGCTGTGAACCTGTCACTCAGTCTGTCTGCGCGGCTTGGTCGTTGGAGCACACATCTCTTTCACAGTTGTACCCTCCTACCATGTCTTGTCTTAAATTCATGTCTGTCTCTTGTTCCATCAGGGGGGCCCCAGGGTGGTTACCACGGCCATTATCATGATGAGAGCTATGGGCCGCCCCCTCCCCCTCACTACGAGGGCCGCCGTATGGGCCCTCCGATGGGGGGCCCTCGAAGAGGGGGACATAACCAGCGATATGGAGGGCCCCAGTATGGGCACCCACCACCTCCACCTCCGCCAGGGGAGTACAGCCCCCACGCAGACTCTCCTGTTGTTATGGTGTACGGCCTAGAGCCCTCCAAGATGAATGCCGATAGGGTCTTCAATGTTTTCTGCCTCTACGGCAACGTGGAACGGGTAGGTTTGTTTTGTTGAGTCGTCGAGGGGAGACCAGTCTTTTAGGCCTCGGATCGGTAAAACCAAACCAATCTAAAATTCGGTGACTTTGTTTTGTTCAGGTAAAGTTCATGAAGAGCAAGCCTGGAGCAGCCATGGTGGAGATGGGGGATTGCTATGCTGTGGACCGTGCTATCACCCACCTTAATAACAACTTCCTGTTTGGACAGAAACTCAATCTTTGGTAAGTTCTTGCACTTTCACTATTGTATCCCTGTGTTGGCATGGTTGATATGCAGCGATTTACAGATATAAGCTTCTGACATCATACAAGATTGATTTCTGGTTGCAGCTAAACAAGTTCAGTTCCTCATTTCTCGTTCTCTCCCTAACCAGTGTGTCTAAGCAGCAGGCTATTATGCCTGGGCAATCCTATGAGCTGGAGGATGGAACCAGCAGCTTCAAAGACTTCCACGGCACCCGGAACAACCGCTTCACCAATCCAGAACAGGCCGCCAAGAACCGGATTCAGCACCCCAGCAATGTCCTGCACTTTTTCAATGCTCAGCCTGATGTCACTGCTGAGATATTCACACAGGTATGTCCTGTGTATCATGTTCTTTTCCTTTGTACTAGGAAATGTGTGTCCCCCTGCCCTCAAGTGATTTTTAAACGTGTGGCATATTTCAGATTTGTGAGGAGCTTGGGGTGAAGAGTCCTTCCAACATTAAACTCTTCACAGGAAAGAGTAAGTATATGGGGTGAAGACGGTGAAGTTGCATCTGTCTTTCCTGTGTCGATAACCCCATTCAGTCTCTTGTAATGACCTGTAATAAAGCCGTACAATAAGTCTTCAGCAACGTTACAAAACAGAAGTCGCATAACATGCTACATCCTACACTCTAGTTAATGGGCAGTTTTGAGTATTCAACATCTGCTAGTTAGTTGTTGGATGGTAAATTCGTTAGTTGGTGTGTACTCGTCAGGCGTTTAAGGCAGTCCTGATCGGTTGCTAATCAGCTGTGAGATGGATGTTTTTAAAAGTCAAAGTAAGCAGTAGGGAACCACGCCGTATCAATAAATTGGACTTTGTGTCTCTCGCCTCGGGTGGGGGTACAGGTGAGCGTAGTTCATCCGGCCTTTTGGAGTGGGAGTCCATCAATGACGCCATGGAGGCTCTAGCCATGATGAATCACTACCAGATGAAGAATCCCAGTGAGTTTCCGAACATCCTTCCATTTGTGTGAGCTGTCAAATGCTACGAGTAACCAGTGCTCTCTGCCTTTCTTCCACAGATGGTCCGTACCCTTATACCCTGAAGCTGTGCTTCTCCACTGCGCAGCATGCAAATTAATTTGCAGCCAGTTCTTCAGCGACTGCTAGATTAGCACCACATCACACCTTTTTAGTTTCTATCCAGAATATCTTGTATTGTTCGTACAAGTTGTGTGTGTGTGCGTGTATGTGTGTGTGAGTGTCCGTACAGTTTTGTTGTCTTTATTTACTGTGGAGCTGCAAAAGCCACACGTGACTGACACTGACGCACAGAAGGTTGTTTTTACTGAGAGATTAAGAGAAACGCTTTTGTAATTTTTTTTCCCCCCCCCTTCAATTTTTTTATTTCCATTTGACATTTTGCTGTCTCTACAGCACTACACCTCCTGGGAAGTCAACTAAAAGGAAGAAAGTATTGCATCTTTTGTTTGTTCCAAAATAAAATGTAAAAGTTCGATTCTGTGCACTGTCTTTACTTGGGTAGTTGGTGTGCATCCTGCTAGTATAACACAGGTGGCTCTGTTCCTAGCAACACGTGACCTGAGGTGGAAAGTACTGTTTTCATACCGCTGTACAAATCTTTTGATCTTACAAAATCCACCATATCCTTTTAAATTCGCTTAAGACCGTGCAACCCAAGAATGAAAAACTGAGTCGTATATTTTTTCTTCGAAAAAGCGATGAAGCTTGCCGTGTTTGTTGGCGTGGATTAACGAAATGACTTGTGTGGGAAAACGGAAAAATCGGTCTATGGACCGGCTGTAATTATGGATTAAAAACAATTCGCAATCGGTACTTTATCTCTTACGAGTGGTTAGTGAGTGACCTAGAACCCTAGTCTTCCACTACAGAAATATCTAGTGCAATCATCTCTATTTCAGTAGTATCCTTGGTTAATAAGTTTCAATATCGGACGGCAATTTAAGGTATGTTATAGCTACTTGAAAATAAAAGTTGCAGCGGTTTACACAAATACAAATTTTATTTTACACCATTTAATGTGACAAAAAAACTACCGCTTTGCATCAGATTAGTATTTTAGTTAGCTGAGTCGAGGATAAAATCGGTTAAACCAAGAACATATATTTCTTAATGTGTTTCTGGGTAAAGCGCCTTCAGCTATTGGAACAACGCCGACCTCAGATTAAGTTCTAGCAGGTTCTTTTGAGCCACTCCGGCCGCCGTAGGGAGAGTCATATAAAGTAATCGTGTGACCATAACCAGCCCTGGGACATTATACAAATCAACGAGCTAAAGCTATCAACGTGCGAATATTTAAGTCTAGCCATTTGGTACAATTGTTAAAATAATTTTAGCTTTGTAAACGCTGCCTTTGAGTTGCATAACACAACATTTAAAGGACGTACAAAGGTCAATGGCTTATCTTGTCTGCTCTGCTTTAAGAAGTAAGTGACACTGCATGTATCGAGCTATAGTAAGTATTTTTTTATATTCCGAGACTTAATTTTAGCTCTTTTTTTAACTATTCTCCACGAATCTGTGATCTATGTACTTTAAAACGCGTTGAGTTCGGATTTGTTGAGTTTGTGATGGAAATTGCTAAGTGAAAGAAAAAGGAAGCAAGGTGTTTGCACTGGAGACTATCGTTGACAATCTTATTTCTAATGAAAAAAGTACGGCGTTTTGCAAGGGACATAAACTGCTTGCAAAAAATACATGCCAAAATTAAATTAACTCACTTCTTTTGAAGCTGCGTGACACGTTATGTGTATGTTCCAGTTTTTTTGTAATGGAGAATTGCTGTGTTTATGTAACTCGGTCTTTGGCACACTAACCTTTATGTGTGTTTATTGGACACCGGTTGGAAGGTTACAGCTGCCTGGACAGTGACCCCATAAAATCATATTACAGCGAGTTGTACTGAGCATAGATCAATATGAAACAGAATTAAGGTGTATATAATAGGATTAATAATAATAATAATAATAATAATAATACACTGTGCATTGTATGTTATTGAAGCCGGTCTAGCAATTTCAAGAAGCAGACATTACGATGCGTCACTCCTCTTTCTAGTAAAAGTTTTGATGATTTTTTTTATCCCAACACGCTAGACCCTGCTAATGACGTCACCAACTTTTGGAAGAACCATCCGAAAGACTCGCGTTTCCTGTTGGCTTTACATAAACGCCAGATTCTGCTGTTATTTGCTAGACAGAGGACTGTGGCTGCTGGGGCTTAGAGCTGTTCGCGAGATGTCTACCCAGGGAGGCCCCACTCCGCCTTTCTCCACCCTGTCCGTGACCCGCCCAGCCAGCATGGTCACTCAGGTGGAGCTGCACCGACCGGAAAAGCGGAACGCCATGAACAAAGCTTTCTGGAGGTACGGTTTGTAAACTTAAGGGAAATCATTCCCGTCAGTCTCATTTTATTTTTGTTGCAGCATGTGCAGAGTAACGTCATGGCTTGTTACCTTTCAGATTTTAAATACATAATATGCCGCATGAATTGACAGTATCTTTCCCTTGCATGTGCAGATGTGGCAGATGGGTAATGACTGCTTTAAACTAATAAGTAATGAAAATACTGTAGATATGGCAAATATGCCATATAATCTGTAGTATTACAAGTTCCTTTGCTTTCAGATGTTTTAAAGGGCAATTTTGGACATTATCTAGATTATCACTAGATAAAGTTGTATGTTTCCAAAGAAACTCCACAAAATATTACTTTGCAGTGTCAGCCAGAAAACTTTCATTTGTATTTTAAGTGTATGGAGATATGTTTATGCATTTCTGTCTTTTTCATTTTGATAGAACTTGTAGTGTGTTTTTCTGGTGGCCTGTCATTTGATATGTTCACATTTCGCATTATTTATTCCAATTTCTCATCAATGTCATTTGTAAAGAGTAACATGACAGGGTCAAATCCATTCCGAGGAGTATGTGTAACAATGCTGACCCTTTGATGCCTTTCTGCATTTTCAAGTGTTTTGCCTCTGTAGTTTCTGAACATGTAGAATTTGACAGCTCTTTTAGAGTTGCATCTAATACATCCCCCCTCCATCTTTCCCAGTGAGATGGTGGACTGCTTTTCTCAGATCGCTGAGGACCCTGAATGTCGGGTTGTCGTGGTAACCGGAGCAGGCAAAGCCTTCACATCAGGTAGCTGGGTGGAGCTTGAGTATTTGCTGGTGCCCACTGTGCTTAATGTAACGTGAATGTCCAGACTGTTTCCATAACTACTGAACGTGTGGCGTCTTCCCTTTTAGGGATTGACCTGATGGACATGGCTGGAGGTTTCCTCCAACCAGCAGAAGACGATGCCGCAAGAACTTCATGGAACTTGCGCCGCCTCGTCAAGAAGTATCAGGAGACTTTTTCTGTTATAGAAAAGGTTGGTTCCTGGCTTCTGTTTGATATATAAACTCCTGTCAAGTTCATCCTTGATTACTATCCTCAGGCTTTGTGAGTATTGTGCAATTATACTGTACCTTTTTATTGAACTTGCCAAAATAACTTGCCCTGAGCAGAAAAACATGGTATTCCTCAATCAGCATTTATGTGTATAAGTACTTGGTAGTAAAATGTGTGAAATGCATTGTGTGCAATACACTGGTGGAGTGCGTGTAAGAGCCGCTCTCTGTCACTCCACAGTGTCCGAAGCCCGTGGTTGTCGCAGTACACGGAGCTTGTGTGGGAGGAGGTAAGGAATCCCGCGCAAAACAGGCCGTATGCTCATGTGCACGCAGGCACGCATGACTGAAAAATACCCCGCAACCAGTAACCAAACCAGTTAACCAGTGTCAGTGTGACAGTCCTGTGATGGTACACAGACAGTCCCCAGGTTAAGAAAGTCCGACTTTTCGGACAACTCTTACTTACGAGGGGATCGCCATAAAGCCTATTATATTAAAACTTTGGGTTACATGCAGTGGATCATATTAATAAATGTGCACGCTTTGTGATGTTCATGAAAATAATGTCGCTTTAGCAATTCATTTGCTCTAGGTGCTGTACAGTATTGTATGCAGTTGCTTTTATTGCTATTACTGAAGAATTATTATTATGTACGGTATCATAATTTTTCCATCTTGCCTATAAATTAGCCTTAATGATAGACTTAGGAGATGGATCTGGTGTGTAACCTGGGCACTGCCTGTAGTCACCTTGTTTTTCTTGATTCCTTGGCACAGGAGTGGACCTGATCACCGCCTGTGATATCCGGCTCTGCACTCAGGATGCTTGGTTCCAGGTCAAGGTAAAGACTTCTTTTTTAAAGAGGGCAGTTTATATATATATATATATATATATATATGTATATATTTTCTTTATATATATAAATAAAACAAAACGTATAAACCTCCCTGTCTCTCCCACCAAGGGAGTCAAATAGGCCAATGTACTCCGAAAAGTCATTTTTGGATGATATACTGCATGCTTTTATGCTGTAGACCAATCCAAGTTGAGAAATGAGCTTCTCTGGCAGTCAAAGTCTGCGGTAATCGGCTCACATACCAAATGAAACAGTACGCAATTGTTATCATGAGAGAGGAAGAAATAAACCCGAGACATGACTTCATGTGAGGGCTTGTTAAGGCGCTCAGTAATTTATGGCACCATAAATGCTTTAGCATGTGAAACGCTCATCACAGAAGGCTGTGTAATAATGACTCTGCATTGACTATATGGTTTTACATGGGTAGTAAGTATTAAAGAGAAGCTGAAGAATTTCCCTCTGGGATTATTAAATCCATCCATCTGTCCATCTATTTATCTATCTATTCTATCTTTCTATCTATTCTGTCTATATTCTCAAGCATGTCCTGCTGCAAGTGCATAAACATTAGCAGCTCGTTGATCTGTTACTTGTCAGTTCATGTTCTGTAAGATAGGAAGGTCACTGCCTCCCCAGTTATGTCCGGTATGATCCCACTAAGCCAAAGAGACCATCACCAGTGGGAGGGCAACGTGAAAGCAGTGAGGCTGATAGTAAACCTTCATTTATTCAAATTTTTCCCCCCGTTTGTTCTTTCGGATGGATTTGCGTCTGGCAAATTTTTGTAAAGGTAGTTCCGCATTGCACAACTTGACATGGTGGTCTGATGGCCATAGGAAGTGGACATTGGCTTGGCAGCAGATGTCGGGACTCTACAGCGTCTCCCTAAGGTCATCGGGAGCCGAAGGTACGGTGGAAAGGGCCCTGGGCTTCCCAACCCAGGCATCAGCGACCCCTTGACGGTGCACATTTTTGCTCAGAACTCTGAATACCTGGCATGGGTGTGTAGGAAGCGAGGAGAGAGCAAAACTCTGGACTGTCTGGGAGTCCCTGAGGACTGGGTTGGGAAACGCTGCCCTAGAGCATTGTTTGTTTCCTTAATCGAATAGTATTCCGTTCCGCTCCATTTTTTTCCAGTTAATTTTCTCTGAAGCTTTGCCTTTGGGTCATATCTTCATTGCAGCCTCGTCAATGAGCTGGCTCTCACGTCCAGGAAGATGTACTCAGATGAAGCGAAGAGCAGTGGATTGGTCAGGTACCAGTCAGTTATTTTTTTGTTCGTCTGCGCTGCCTGCCTCTGTGAGACACTTTGCAGTTTGTGAAATCTCTCGATGGCTTCAAGTTTTCTGTAGCGTTTTCCGACAAGCCTGAAAGCGGCCATTTATTATCTCAAGGTCTACTATCATTTATCAAATGAATGGTATGGCAAAGTACGCATGTGTACCTGTACATGAAATGCATGTAGTGAGGGTACATAGACAAAAATGCATAAAGTACGGTATAAATAAGGAATATAGGGGTAATGAATAAAGCGAAAAAAATGTATAAATATTACAGAGGATAACATTGTGCTGAAAGGCTTAGAATAAGGCAGGCGGCAGCTTTGAATGTAGAGTATCGGTATTTATTGCAGACTTAAAGGGACAGTACTCACTACCTCTCATCTCACCTCTGCAGTCGCGTGTTTCCAGACAAGGAAACAATGATGTCTGGGGCTATGGAGCTGGCCGGAGAGATTGCATCCCGCAGCCCGGTCGCTGTACAGGGAACCAAGATCAACCTCATCTACTCCAGAGACCACAGTGTAGCGGAGGGGCTTGAGTATGTGGTAAGACGCTTCACTCGAACAGACACGAAACGTTCCGAGATCGCCTGGCTCGGTTTGATCTGCCCAAAGGCCGTTGGTGCGCTCTATGGAGCGTACTCAAATACTCAGCAGGCCTGAAACCAAGTACTCATGTGCTCGTTGCTGTGATGGTGTTTGTGCAGCAGTCCTGACCAAGTGAAACCCATACCCACAGTGGGAGTGGTGTAAATTAATATTAGTCACAATGATTAATGGCATCAGCAAAGATTAAACTGCCTGTACAAGGTGCTTTTTCCATTCTTATTTCTGCTCACTACATTTTGAGATCTTTCTGCAGGCTCACGTATGTATGTGTGTATATCATACATGTAAGGAAGGAAGTTATGTCTTGATAAGGGTTCAGTCACTGCATGCACACATGTCAACATTTGCTGCAATGGTTATATTTTAACCTATGCTGAAAAATAGCTACTTGCAAGTAGGCAAGTTATGTTAATTACGTTACAGTGATTAAGGACACGAGTGACCTTGATATTAGCAAAATGTGTTTACATGACAATAAATGCCCCCAACACATTTACCCGCCTCGCCGCTTCTGCCCTGTCGTCTGCTCCGTGTCGCAGGTGTGGCTCACAGCCGATTCATGCTTCCCGGGAAAGTGTGCGTGCAACGTCACGCGTGACGAAGTGCCAGACAGTCCGCAGTCCTGAATGTTGATACTTTTACACACCAGGCTGCTCCTAAGAGTCACATTTATGAAGTGTGGTATGGATGTTATAAGAATTAGTAAGAATTTTACTAAAACTAACTTTGCACTATGTACTTGCAGTACTCAAGGCAGGGTTACAATCACGGAGGAAAATGGCGACTAAAGCTGCTGCTTCTGAATCCAACTAAGATAAAAGCAAATGTCAAATACTTCCCGTTACTATTTTAAAATTTTATTTCACTAAAGTAATGATTTATCTTTGGGCCTCTCGTGCAATTTCACTTACACCACGTGTAACTACATTTTGTAGTAGCCAGCAAAGTCCTACAACTTTCCATCTAGTATATGGTATTTTTTCTGTAAAGGAACAAATGACTCTGTATACTCTTGTGCCGAAGGTTTAATATATAATGCAGTTTTTAACAGAGCCTGAGAGTCCATTTTATTTGTTTTTCTTTCTGTGGTTTTGTTTATCTAGGATGTTTACGTTGTTTTTTTACATTCTAGTACCAGCGTCTGAATATTCCTTGGAATTAAAAGCTCATTGCTCTTTGAAAGGGTATACTTGCATTACCATGCTAATATATTAGCATTATGTCAGTGGCATGAAACGATCTTAAAATTATAAAATTAAAGTAAGTCTTAAAGTAATATTGTATATCGCAAATTATGTCTGGGACAATATATCGTATATGGCCAAAGTAGTTATGGCGACAGGCCTGCTTGCGAGATGAACTAGTACAGATGAGATGACAGCCGCACATACGTATCTGAAACCGTTGCTCAAATTTTCACTGTAAAATGGAAACGAAGCACAAAGCATGAGACAGATGGAGGACTTCTGTGTGAGGCAGATAAGTGGCTTATCTTTGATGGGCCGAAATAAACAAAGCAGCATCTTCGAAAAACATTATTGTTTAGAATAAGCCTTACGCTTGTGATTCACTGCTGTCCGTCAAAGGCCTAAAACAGATGGCTTTAAGAGAGGAACCTTCTGCCAATGGACTCAGGCTTACAGATTATTCAAATGACTGGCTTCAGTTCTTTCAATGCCTCGTTAGGATTGCCGTACATATTGTCAGTAGGACGACTGCAGGTGTCTGATGGAGCAGAATTGAACAACGGAACATATGAAGTCACCGGTCGGTTTGGTACTTGTGATGTATGCAACTTAATAAACCATAAACCATTTATTGTAAAAAATTCTAACTCTTTAATGGGTACAAGAATGCCTGACAGACCGTTTTTTTGCTGTGTCTTGATTGGGTGATGGGCGTGAGACACTGTTAAGACATTTTGGTTTGTATAATCAGAAACTAAATAGTTACGATAAACAGTAACTGCTAGCTTTCATAAGTTTTTATCAGTCGCTTGTATTTAAATGTCAATTGTCACACAAATGAATCTATTGTAAGGATTCAACCATGAACCATATTCAAAGATTCTCTCCTCCCGCAGTTTACTAATAAACACATCGATTGGGCTTTTTTTGTGTTTAAGCTGCTGATGGGGACTCGCCTGGTGTTAATGCTCAACCCACACATTCCCTCTTTCTGGGAAGGGAAGACGGTGGTGCTGCTTGGCGCAAAACACAATGATAGTGAAGATGATCATTTTGTTTATTTTACCGCCCAACCGCGAATGGGACTCTGTCATCCCCGTCATGCTAACTCTCTCTGTTTCAGGCCACGTGGAACATGAGCATGCTGCAGACGCAGGATGTCATTAAGTCTGCCCAGGCTAGCATGGAGAAGAAGAGTCTCAAAGAAGTGCCTTTTTCCAAACTCTGAGGGAGGGTAGCCGAGCCAAGGTGGAGCTAATGGAACATCTTAATCCAACTAACTTGTTTTCCCTCTGGAAAAAATTGATTGTGTGTGAGCAAGAGAGAAGGAACTGGTACTATGATGAGCTGCAGATGAGACTGAGGGGATTAATCACGCTGATCAGCTGAGAATTTCTCTTTTTAACGTGTTATTCTGTCAGTTAATGGCTTTGTAGCACCTGTGAAATCTTAATGCCTCAGTATTCAGGATTCTCTAATCTTTTTTTTTTCTTTTTACTTTGACATCCAATGAAATGAAGTATATTATGACACTGCACTGGATAAGCAGTTGGAAAATGGATTTGATCAGTCAACTTGTGAAGTGTTTTGGCTTTTATAAATAAAACACCCTTTTGTGATATTTTGTTTGCAGTTTCTTACAGCGGGGGGGAAGTATCTTATGAAAGGTTTGGTGTTTCTTATTTATTAAGTGTTTGAAATGACTCACTGTGGGCCTTTGAAGTCCTCATGATGGTTTACTGGTCTGCACCTTTGCCTCACCCCTCCAGGTTATTGGGTGAATCCTGTCGCTGCTCTGTGTAAGCAGTTTGCTTCTCTCTAAATTGCCCGTTGTGCCCGAAGATGATCTGGCAGCCCGACTAGAATATCTGGTTATACAGTGGTGATCAAAATTGAAGAACAAGAGACGCTTTTCCATATATACAAAGTCACAGCTCATCCACAGCTTATGAGAGGCACTACGGTTACGAACTAGAAGAATATGGAAGACGAACAAAATCAAGTCAGAGCAGCGTGAGACGCGGGTTGTGCTCTGTAGTCACTGAAAACAAGAGCCTCCATGCTTCCTGTTAATTTCTGAAAGTTGTAACCCTCAAAAGTTGAGGCTCCTACAAAAAAATTTAACCGTTCTCTAATTTCAAATCTCTTGCTAAAATCATTTATTTAATGACGCGGCACAACTTTTACTGATGAAATATGATTAAATTACATCTATTCACAGTAGAATATCTTTGATTTTGGATAAGCTATCACTTTGTCGATTGCTACTGTATCATTAGAAGATGGGTGGATTCTAGAAATCGGTAATAAATGTTAAATGGCAGTTATCAGTGTACGTTATATACTTGAAGGTTCTATGCTGCTATTTACTTGTAAGAGGTTTGAAGAAATGTTTATTGAACATTTAAGACTGGTGAATGTGTCTGTGCTGAGGTCAGTAGATGAGGTGTACTGTAGGAGTCCATGCCTTGCACCTTTTAGCGTCGTAACACAGCCCAGTTTCGCTTGCTTTGGTAAAATATAAAATTACAGATGCTTAAGCTGAGCAAATGTAACTCACACTTGGCAAAAGCATCAGCTTGTACTGTACAGTTCATCCACGGTGCTACTGCAGTATCTGTACAGTGCCGTTTCCCAAAGTCAGAATGCAGACCAGCTACCGGATTGTTTAGGCAGATTATCAGGTTGTGAGTTTTATTTCCAGAAATCTATTATTAATTTGTACTAGTTTATCAACATGCGCTCTGCTCTGCTTTGGTGTGCGTGTCTAGTCCTGCTCTTTGGCTGCACCTATTCAGGTGAGTTAATGTTTCGCCCAGCTTTGAAAATTGAAGTCCATCAGAAAATCTAACAACTGATTGCTGTTGACATGTCCTTGAATTTCAGTCCATTTTCTTTTCTGGGTTTTATTACCCCGAACTTCTATTTTCAATGATAAAAGGTTGCAAGTTAAATGGGTCAAACTTTACTTAAAGCAGTTATATGACTGCAAACCAGTTACCTTCATAATACATTGTAATGCATTAATAAAGTATTACAAACAATTTTATAAAACGTTTTTTTATAAAAAAACTAACACATTCTAGCCATGTTTATTATGCATTATGAAAGTTCCCAAATATAATGCATTATAAATAACTTTATAATGCTCAGTATAATGCATTATGATGGACTCATTGTTGTTTCGTAAAGGTTGTAATGCCTAAACAGAAGGCAATGTATAAAGAGTGACTGTAAATCTTTTGTAAAATGTGATCTTGCAGAGTTAACCTAATAAATCAGCAGAGATGCCTTCTAAGTCTACTCATGTTGAAATAAAATATTAATTATTAAAATATAAAGAAAGCTTTTGGGGAAAAGTATTGTACTAGAGTTAGTTACAATTTTAGATTCAGGTTGGTTACAAATTAATTCATAATTTCATGACCTGCAGGCTTCTGTGGCAAGTAAATGTTTGTTTTTCCTTACTTACTTTTCCAGTATTTACATTTATTTGACACCTTTTGTCCACAGCAAGGTACAAAATAAGCAGAATATACAAATACTACAAGCAGCAATCTGCCACCTTATCAAAAATTTATCCCAAAGAATAGCTGAAAACGTCAGCCGTTCCCTGTCCATGTTCTTCATTTTTGCCATTGTCCTCCAGTTAAAAATATCGCCTCCTCCAGGACAGGTTCTGAGGAAGATGAAAGAGAACGTGTTCCGGGCACAGAACCAAAAGGCGAAGCAGCATCTGCTGCAGCTTTCGGGCGCCGGGCACCAGCCCACGTACCGGGTCAAAGAAGGACGCATCCGCCAGCCGCTCGACCACTTCGACAGCCAGAGCACACAGACCATTCCTCAGGTGCAAAGATGCATGGAAGAAGTATAAAAGCCTGTTCCCTCACATGTGAACGGGGCTTAAGCTTATATGACGCTTGCATGCACAAGGCCAATAGAACTCCTTACATGATACTTTCTTCAGTTACTTTATGTTCTACAAAGAACAAGCAGCGATGCATTGGTTAGCACTCTGTAGGCTCACATACCCACATAGAGGTTATTTGGTGTTTCTAAATTACCCTTTATGTTTGAATGTGCCCTATTTTAGACTGACATGGCTTTTTACTTAGAAAAAAAATATTCTGAGGGCAGAAAGAAAAATAATTGAGAGATGACCAATCATTTTGCAGAGGAGGTGGATCTAAGGAACTTGAGGAGGCCAGACCAGGACATCTGATTGGTTGGCCCCACCTTCTCTAGTTGCTTGGACCCACCTCCTCTACAATCTGATTGGTTATCTCTCTGAACCAATCATTTTTCATTCTGCCTCCAGAACATGTTTGTGTACGTAAAATTCCCATGAGCTCCTGTTTAGGATATCCCCCAGTCTTAATGCCACCTTGTACTGGATGTGCAGTTCAGGATGAATGTCCCTTCAGGCTTAACACATAGTCAGTGACCTTGCTCATCCTTTGCCATTAGCAGAGTTCTTTGTTCTCTTCATAAATTCACACGCTGAAGTTGGTGCAGTACTGAGAAATGTCATCGTAATTCTCGACTAACCTGCATTACTTGATAAATTCTCACACAGAGGTTTTTTGTCAATGAGGAGTACTGGGATCGTCCCGATGGTCCAGTATTCCTCTACATTGGTGGAGAAGGTGCTATCTCAGAGTCATCCGTGCTCTATGGTGTGTCCGACGCCAACAGATATGTGAATGAAATTGAGAAGACTCACACTATGCACACAAATCAAAATGCCATTCACACATATGTATCTCGTGTAGCAGAGCGACAGAAGCTAACTATTATTGCTTGAGTTTTGTGGTCTACCCCTTTCTGCGAACATAGGCCACCATGTGCAGATGGCAGAGGAGAATGGAGCCCTGCTGGTGGCGCTAGAGCACAGATTCTACGGGCATAGCATCAACCCCGACGGCCTGCACGTGGTGAACTTGAGGCACCTTTCCAGCCGTCAGGCGTGAGTGCCATGGTTAGGGCTGCCTTCGAATGGCAGGTGTGAGACGCGCGTATCGTGGACGTTGGTGAACCAGGGAAGAACACCGCCTACAGGGGGTGAGCAGCATTTTCCAGTCCGTGATTCTTCTGTCCTCCTTTCCAGTTTGGTGGACCTGGCGGCCTTCCACAGATACATCAGCGAATGCTATGACCTGTCATCACAGAACACCTGGATCAGTTTTGGAGGCTCCTACGCTGGGGCCCTGTCTGCCTGGCTTCGTGGCAAGGTAAACCCCCCCCCCCCACACACACCCCCGAGTGAAATGAAACACAATGTGATTCGTGTGATTGCTGCCAATCAGACCTCTAAATCATGCACACTGTCCTTCCCACTCACGTATATTTGTATGTCACAGTGAAAGGTTGTGCTGTGGCTCTTTGATATGATGTCACTTGTTTCCAGTTTCCTCACCTGATCTATGGTGCTGTGGCCTCCTCTGCCCCAGTCAAAGCCACGCTAGACTTCTCCTCCTACAACCAGGTACTCTGTTAGCACGTATTCAAATAAACATTAACGTTCAGTAAGTGGACAAACATCGCGATTAAGTACCATGTTTTTTTCCCAGACATACTTTAATTAATGTTGAAATTATAGCAGATAGAACATGTGGTGATGAACATTTGCATTTAAAATGGCATCTATTGACATAAATTAACATGCTTTGTAACATTTGTACATTTCAGGTTGTGGGTGAAAGTCTTACTAATGAAGCTGTTGGGGGCTCAGATAAGGTGCTGTTTTCTGTACTTTAAAAATTATTTTTGTAAAACAAATGCATACATTTGTGCCTCCTTTGGACAATGGTTGTCCTTTGTAAACAATGTTTAACAATGGGATAAACAACTCATTATGGAGTAGCACTGAAGTATGCAATGACGTTATAATATGTTGTCACACACTGTGTAACAATGTATTATGTAATAACTATCATAACATCATCTAATGACAATTTGTTGCATTCTGTAGAATTATTACAGAATATGGTGTCATTACATAATGACTTTTCACACACTGCAATATGTAATAATTTATTACAGAATTTATTTGTAAGTATTAAAGTACAGAGAAAAAACAATGATGATTATGGGAAAATTCAACAATCAGGTGATAGCCCCTCATGGAATTCAGTTAGGGTTTGCTGTTTAAGGATTTTTGATAGTTTTTTTAGTCCTAACAAAGTACAATAAATGAGTTGACCTTTAATTGTTCAGTTCACTTTATGTGTAACAACACATTATGTAATAATACAGCATTGTCTAATGAAAGTTTGATACATTTTGTTGAGTTATTATATAATGCAGTGTTATACAGATGTATTTGCTTAAATTCAACATTCCTCCCCTTACTATTGGTGCATGCATCCCCATATATCAACCTGCTTACTGCGTTGTGCTCTTTGTGCGTGGCTGACCTCACCATTAGTGCTTAGGCACAGTGTGGGAGGCCTTTGCGGCTCTGGAAACAGCTCTCCTGGAGGGAAACGTGACAAAGGTGGGCAAAGACTTCAGCTGCTGTGAGCCGCCGGTGGAGCCGGAGGACCAGGCTGAGCTGGTCCAGAGCCTGGCCGACATCTTCATGGGAACTGTGCAGTACAATAAAGAGGGAGGGCCGCTGACCATCGCCCAGATATGTGACGTCTTGACCAATAAGAGTGAAGAGACTCAGCAGGGGGAGGGGCCCTATGGCAGGCTGGTCAACCTGGCAATGGTACGTTCTATTATAGTGTTTCCCAATCCAGCAGCCAGTTTGCTTTGGTACACACACCAGCTAAGGTGGTGAAGGGGCAGGACAGAATTCATCAGTTAGATATAGGGGACGGTTAGGAGGCCAGATTTGAGTGGCCAATTTTGTGACGATACCTCAGCACTGCACTAGTTTGAGGCGATACTTCAACACTGGACTAGTTTGAGGCGATACTTCAACACTGGACTAGTTTGAGGCGATACCTCAACACTGGACTAGTTTGTGGCGATACCTCAACACTGGACTAGTTTGAGGCGATACCTCAACACTGGACTAGTTTGAGGCGGCACCTCAGAACTGCACTATTTTGAGGCGGAATC
>JAABNY020000035.1:8445933-8462951 GCA_015164015.2 Brevimyrus niger
CCCTACAGAGAGTCCTCAATCACACTGCTGACCAGCCCACTCTCCATACACACTCGCACAGGAACGCGCATGGCGACGTGCACACTCACTCACACACACACACACACACACACACACATTTACACTACACCACACACAGGCATATTCATATGCACTTATACATGTTGGCCCCATTTGTCTCTTGAAAAACAATAAAGGGACATTTTTGGAAAAAAAAAAACCCTCATGCGCATCATAGACGATATAGCTGAGACCCAGAAAGCTGTACACGCAGACATCGACATGCACTCATACACGATTGTGTAACCTTTCAAACAGAGTTGATCATTTTAGCCACATACAGACACAAATGTCCATACACACGAAACAGTACATCTATTATCAACCAGAATCAGAATCAAAATTTATCCTGGAGGAACCTGCACTTGTACACTAAGGCGGACTGCTTTGCTAAAACAACGTGAGTTAACTACGCAATGGCTTACTTTAATATTTGCACAATTCGGGGATGTACTCTTGTTCTTATATATTATCGACAGTGTTTGTCTAAAAGTAGCAAGAAATAGAGCTTAATCCAGGAAATTCATCACACACAGACGAAGACATATTCAAAACATAGATTTATATTAAAATAAGCTCAAAAAAAGAGTTCTAGAGGACTATGTTATTCTTTGAAATTTCACTTTAGCATCACTGTCACCCTGTCGTCCATTCAGACAAAAAGTAGTACCAACCTAAATATATTGTAATTATACATATTTAACGTAAGCATGCATCCTGATTAATCTCTCGCCGGGCTCCCTCGCCCCACGAAGGACTGCGGCCATCGTTCTGCTACTTTCGCCTTCCCTCTCTCATTTTCCATCAACCGTTCTGCCTGTATTCCTGATCAATGAGAAACTTCTGGAGCCACGGCCATCAATCAGGGACCCCTGGCCTATCTGTCTCAGGCAACAGCCAATCATGGCCACTCGACAGCTGGTCCATGACAAATGGAGCAGGGAGGTAAGAGAAGCTGGCCCTTCTTATCTGATCTTAACCAGGTCACGGTACTGCTGTGATTCTGATTAACACACGCAGGTTGCGGCGAGAGCCCATGCGCACACACTCTCCGCCAAATCCCCCGTGATGTGGGATAAGGCTCCTTCGGTGGGCCGGCTCCCGGGCCCGGCGGCTCGGCGTGTGGTTCGGGGCGCTGCGCTGAGACAAATGCTCATCACAGGATGAATCATGAACCCATATTCTTGGTCACGTCTAATCAGTGTGACTGATCAGAGCTATTAATTTATCATTTGACTTTCTGGGCCATTGATCATCAAATATTAACCCATCCTCCAAATCCAATTTGTATCATCTTAAAGAAACGGGGGGAAAAAACTACAAAAAAGAACAACTAAAAAAAAAAAAAAAAGTATTTACACCCTGAGTATTTGTTAGCCTCCTTAAACGCAAAGCAGACCCCAGCAAGATTAGATTGATTTTCTCTGTTTTTTTTTTTTTACTGTCTCTGCATCCCCCTCTCTACACCTTTCCATACATCATTCCTGTGGTCAGCGAAGAAGTATTAATCCCTCCAGCCCATCACTCACTCCGCAGGACGGATGGGGGAGGTTTCAGGGCGGAGAGGTGGTTGGATAAAAGACAGCCTGGAATTGCTTTCTTACATGGTGTCTGTGAGACGGTAATGCATCCACTGCATCGGGGTCTGCGCTCGCTGGAAAGGCAGCTCCGTGTCTGCGCCGGGCAGCGGATATTCCACCAGGTCTTTGTTCTTGGAAATATAAGAACGCTAATTCGTTAACAACCACACGATTTACTGTGTTCTATTGATTCGCCCCCCATAAGGCATTTAAAAAATTCCACCCAAAAATTTCTATCCATGAATTTTGAGGAGTCTATGACATAAAGTAAAGTAACACTGGCTAGAAATGTTATTAAAGGTTTATAATCCGTTTTCTGTTAGTGACAAAAAACATTGACACCGACAACAATGCATAATTATGTAATTCTGCACACTGATAAATCATTTTCTTGTCGGTGGTGAAACACCGGAATCGTCGTTAATTTTCCTCTTAAACAGGTAAACGGCAAACAAACAGGCACTGACAATACACTCGCCACGAACACATCTCTGGAAGCGTATACTGTATATCCACCACATAGACTTTGTGTATGGTCCTTTGGGTAACATTATGGGGACCCGTGAAGTAAATATGCTCATCATTTCAATGAACACGTTAAGTGGATAGCCTGAGATCGGACACAGAGTCCAGACCTGAGCCGTCCTCAACTCCCTCTCTTCCCATCTCCTCGGTAGTGACAGTTAGATTAAGGGGTTTGATAGATGCCCCCTCTCTCTCCTTCTCCCCACCCTCGCTCCCTCTTTCTCTCCCTCTATCTATCACTGGACTCTCTGTAATTGCGAGGCGTCTGCCTGGCATGGTGAGCCTTCATCCATCTACTTAATAACAAACAGTCAGGGAAACTAATGATGCCTCCGCTAAAAGTTAATCTCCATCAGTAAGGAGATGGTGAGTGGAAAACCAGGGGAAAACAGCAAAGCGGAGGAGAAGAGAGGTGCGAGAGGCAGCAGTAATGAGGAGAGAGGGATGGGCGGCCTGCAAGAGTAAAGAGTAAAAAGTGGGCAGGGGAAACAACAGGGCTGGGGACGAAAGGTGTTTTTTTTTGGGGGGGGGGGGATAAACAGAAGGGAAGGGATTTTGAGAGACAAAAGACATATGGACAGAAGATACGTTACAAACCAGGCACGAATTTGGTGATCAATTGGTAGTGCAGCAGCCAGAGAAATATGGACGGAGATGAGAGGGAGTATGGCATAGGGAGATCTACCAGAGGCCAGCCAGACGACCCAGAAAGTGGAGAGAGGCACACGCTCATAAAAAGCAGCTCCCCCCCAGCCCCAGTCCTTTTTGGCTTGGCTGCTCTTTGAATTGACCCACCACCCTGCTCTCCCTGCCGGACTGGCAGCTCAGGGTCATGGGCAGCTCATCTCATTTTACTGGAGTCAACCAGCACAGCGGCCCACGGTGCCGAGGGTGGATGGCCACCGCAGCTTTTCCCACAATCCCCTGGGTGTTCGCTCCCCAGCCAGGTCATGCATCTCTACAAATGACAATTACATGGAAGGAAGCTCCGTCACAGAAATATCTCTGCCATGTTACTCAAACGGGACCGTGCCAGGATGCTGAGACACTAATCCATGCTGACTTGGTATAAGCGTACGGGAGAAGCTGGCTATGAGCTCTTAGGCGAAGGGAAATCAACTGTTCCCCACCATAATTCATAATGCGATACATGAGGATGTGGAAAACAAGGGTTACAAGCAAATAAACGAGACGTCGTAATATTTCACAGCGCAGCACAAAGTGACAAAACGCAGACCTCAAACGAATACAATATTTTTTAAATTAGCAGCACGTCATTTCAGTACAATTAAATATTCATAAATAGAAACACATTCATTCAAGATGTATCAAAGCTATATATACAGTATATATATATATATACTGTATATATAACTTGTGCTATTATAAATATACAGACCACCCTATAAACAAAATTCCTGCCCATGTGGTTTTCCAGCGCTATGCATTTCATAACAGGGTTTTGTTTTGTAAGCTGACCTCACTATTGGCCTTAGATCAGTTAATCTGCGAACTCCAAGAACACACGGGGAAGATTTGCCCTTCAGAGGAGCATTCAGTATCATATCGCCATTGCCAGCCCATAAATGGAAACATGGAACTGACTATCCCCTAAAAGTCACTAAATGCAATATAAAACTGCATGGTGTGAGAAGTGAATGTACTTAAACGGAATCACCAAGTTTAACTTATAACGGCTTTATATCATCGCTGGCTTAACATCTTTTCAGAACCACAGCATCCTTTCATATTCCATCACTGCCACGGGATATTGCTACCTTGTTGACGTGTTAGATCATCAGTTACCTTCAGAAACATAAGAATCTACTTCCTCTGTTTGACATATCTTTTAAAATGGCACTTTGAAAGTACATTATTTAAAATGCATTTCCTTTAGTGGAAAGAAAATAGCACATTTGTATTTAAATACAACCAATAGGTCTATAAAAGACATCGGCAATTGACTTACTGGGGTTGATGACCCTGTAAAGCAGTCTTTGGACAAATGATGTGGATGTTTATGTGGATCTGATTACTTCAGAACTTTATTTGAGAGCAACGTACCAGGGTGAAGAGGAAAGGCCATATCCTTTCAGTACAGAGTTTGAAATCTAAGGTCAAAATGCAAAGTTTCTGAGCTTCCTTTCTCATTCAGCGAGCATTCTTCCATGGCTCCATTTTAAACTTTCACAGCATATGTGCTATAGAAGGCATATCCACAACATATGTGCTCCAACTTCCATATACCAAAATTCTTTTAAATTAAATATACTGCTTTGGCCAATTCTTTTAGACCACTAGGAAGTTTGGAAAACACAAACTCAGATATATGTAACTACGACATCACGTTATGTTTTATACATAATCCCATTGTTTTGGCTTTTACAGCAACAGTAGAATGATATGGAAAATAGCACTAATTACATGCAAATGAGTGTTAATTAAAATGGTATTACTAATAGATCATTTATTATCGTTATAAGTAGATAGTTAAGTTCCACAAAATGATTAATGGGGAAGTAGATGGAAAATACAGTCAGAGCCTTTACATAAAGCATTTTCTCACTCCTGTTTTCCCAGTTCCCATTAATCTGTGCTCTGCAGCCACCCAAAGCCGCATTTCCTCTTTCGCATTGTTGCTCCCCTGCCCTGTTGGGTCAGACACAGCCTGCACTGGCCCCTGACACCACCGCAGACACACGCGCACAGTTGTTTCATTTACTACCACACGCAAAGACTAAAACGCACAAAAATGGTTAATCATGCACAAATTCACTCAGGGGCACGAGTGCATTTGAACAGCTAAAAAACCAAAACCAAAATCACACACAGAAGAGCAAACATCCACAAATGCCAATCTTTGCAAATGAAACGATGCGCAATAAAAACAAATGTATATTAAAAATGATTTAAAAATACTCGATTTTTTTTGTACATAATAGTAATATTCAGCAACAACTACGATACGCCTTACGGTACGTCAGTGATCGAGATTTTATCAGTGTATCTAACTGTGGCGGACTGGGAAATAATACATTAAACAATAAACAAAGTCAATGACTCCATTCATATGTTTCATTGACGTTATCGCCTCGCTGTTAAAGGCTTCTTTAGTTGTAATCGTGCCAATTAACAGTGACCCTCCCGCGGCGTTTAAAGGCCACAGTTTGGTTGATGTTACAGCGCCGGCTTACTGCGCCTCTGTCACTCTCTCTGCCCCCCGCTGCGCCGCAGCTCCGGCCCAATGTGCCCGCCGATGTAGCGCCGATTGAAGTTCTGGCCGCCCGGTGAAAGCTCGCTGCGGGGGGGGGCTGCGCGTACGGGGAGCGCTCGGAATAATTATCATGTTACTTAAGTGTAATTTACAACACAAGACGAGCCATGGCCGTCGTCGCTGTTTTCTTTCTTTTTTATTACTATAAGAATATTTTTTTTAGTTTTAAACTTATGGAGAAAAGTCATTATTACATACAATTAGGCCTAAAACCGTCATAAAACTTTAAAAGGTTAGAACAATAGCGACAACGTGGATTTAAAACCTGCCAAAGTGTAACAATTTATAGCGAAAAATATAACAAGGTATAACGTTTTGAATCAAAACTTTTGATTGATGTTTAAATAGACTGTATATTAGTATTTTGAGACTTATATTTTAAGATATTTGAGAGGGAGAACGGTTAGCTTGTATTATATTTAGGTCTACTAAACAGTACAAAGCAGGGCAATAAATTTACTAGGTTGTTTCAACTGATTACCTGTAGACAAGGGGTAATCAGGGATAATACTTGCCACGGTTCTGGCAACGTTTTTATAGCCTAATAGAATAAACATGAAAATAATCGCGGCACGCACCGCGTAAGCTATCATTATTTAGTTCAGTAAGTTTC
Organism: Brevimyrus niger; assembly: GCA_015164015.2. NCBI lineage: Eukaryota > Metazoa > Chordata > Actinopteri > Osteoglossiformes > Mormyridae > Brevimyrus > Brevimyrus niger. The sequence continues at coordinate 8,451,986 of JAABNY020000035.1, forward strand.
CTGAAGCCTGAGATTAAGAAAATGTATCTGAATTTCCAAAGAATGGAAATGATATTTGGAGCCTGTGTTTTCAGTAAAAGTGATATACATTAGCAAGTACATGTGCAAGCCAAAACAGCAAGCTAACCCATGACTAGCAAAAACATTTTAAACTAACTTCGGATGATTTTTTTTTAATCTTCTTTTGCAAAGTGCAAATACCAGTTTAAGTCCCCTATTTGTGTGTTTTTGTGTGTATGTAAAGGAGTGTGCCAATGATATGAATGAGAGAGCGCTTGTAATGCGTGAGCCTAAGTCAAAAGACCAGGCTGGGTGGGGGGGTGGCAATACCCCGCCGCGTTTTGACCTCGCAAACAACTCCCAACCTTCATCACACCCTCCGTCTCTTCACCGTCCCCTTAAAGCTCCATCGCTCATTTCGCGCAGTGACATATTCCAGCCAGCTGCCTCGGTCGATGGACAGCGGGAGCGGCCAAAAAGCACGGAGTCCCTAAACGCTCCTCGACATCCTGCTCGCCCGCCGAAGCTGGAGACACGCCGCGTTCCCGGCTGCGCTCAAGGAACCGCCGCCGCAGCCCGAGTAGGATACCCGAGCACGATCTAACAGTCCGAGCCGACGCTCCAAGGATATGCCCCCTTTTTTGGGAATCTGATACGAAATCTTATTTTCCCACAGAATTCTTTTTTTCCCTAAATTATTTTTCATTTAAACACACATATCTTAGTTCATCCTGTTTAGTAGCCTATAGTAGTAGTATTTATATCAACAGTACTATATTACGGCAGCATCTTTTTTTACTAAGTGTATTATAGTCTATACATAATTTATTTCTATTGTTATTTATTTTCTGCTACAACTGTATACACTCTACCTTTATTTGAAATACAGACGTAGCTTTATTACCGGCGGTAAAGCTTTCGGAGCATCCGCTGTAAAGCTGACCATATTTACACATAGCGAAACCACATTATTTTGATCGCATAACCTGGATACAAGTGGAGAATCGCCTGCGCTGGACAGCCTCTCCGCTATCTCGTTTTCACCGGTGTAGAATTGGCTTCCGTGTCGCATGGATAAAAGGGTAGGTTCGCTGGCTGTTATCATTATAATTACTATCTTACCCTCAATCTCTGCACACTTTACCGCGGGATACTATAATCATAATGACCATAAAATGCGCGCATTGAATATCTAGAGATCTAGGACTGTTTTCTATCTGTCTTGTTCGTCTTATGTGCCATTTCGGCCCCTCGACATGGCACTATTGCCTCTCCACTCACTGCCCTCTGTTCTTTCACCGGGGGAATCGCTATTTGTACTGTAAACGCTGCACCGAAGCTTAGTTAATATACGACTATAATACAAGTCGTGTATTTATGGACACGGTGGAACTTCACAAATATATCATATTATTATTTGTGTTATTCTTGTTTTACAATAATAATAATAATAATAATAATAATAATAATAATAATGCGAATTTCCACTCCAATTACAGTTTCTGTGAATCAAATGCTTTTTGATGATTGTTGCCATTATGCCTTCATAGTTTAAATTGAAAAAGTAGAATCGTTAAATATTCTCCTGATAAACAATTATTAGTCTCAGATGTAGCCTGGCTATACAACGTTTGTTCATCAAAACTTATTCAGCGGGGGAAGATGACGAGTTCACGTCTAACCATAAACTGGGATACATCAGTCGAAGTAATTCATTCGAATTAACTTGTTTTAGAACAAACGAAACGGCTGTATAAAATAAAAAGCTTTATCTGACTAGTATCGTCATCAAGAAAGGGGGGTTTAGGAACGGAGAAACTGTGTTGAAAAAGAACAGAGAAAAAGACAGACGGAAGAGCGAAAGGGAGACGAAGTCGGTAAGTAGGTCAACTTTCTTGCTACAGTGAGTTAATGACTGGAGCCAAGCGCAGTGCAAGATGCTACCCTCCCCTTATGGCCCTGTTCTATATATGATGGACAAAATTACCGTGAAATTTAGGGCCATAAAAGTATTTAATAAACAGAACTCTCCCTGTCTTTTCTTTGATTGTCTCTAACCTATATGAATATATAACTCATTTTAAAGTTAATTTACGTGAAACGTTTAATGATGAATCATGGATTAAATTAAATTGTAAACATATGGAAAGACTATGTTAATAATTATTGCTTAAATTGTTTATTGCTAACATATTCGGTAGTTCAGACACTCGTCTTTAGCATAGCTATAAAAATACATAGGCCTAGTATCTGAAGTGGTCTGATTTTCTGATTGAAAACGGTTTCACAATAAAACACATAGGCTACTGGTTTATATTTACATAAATGTTATTGTTCTGTCCGTCTTTGATTATGTTGCCAAGTATTTCTGCAACGTATGCACCAGCGTACATGAATACCTCACGAATACAGGGGTGACGAAGCATTGGAATTACTAAACAATGTGTAACTTTTAAAAGTGCAATTTATAATAACCCTGCACTTTTTTCCTGCACGGTTTACGTCTTGAATCCTAAAGACATAAGTGTCACTAAACATACACAATTTGCAGTATGCTGCTTATCCACTATCCTGTATCCCAATATTACATGATATTACAAAATATCCCTATTAAACTTTTTTTAAAAGTCTCATTTATTAAGTGATAAAACGGGATCATTCTTTGACATAAATTAAATATGACAAGATAAACTTTTACCTTGTTGGCGGGCGTCGCTGGAAGGAAATTAGTATTAACGAGAAACTTTAACAGGACCACACTACTAAAACGTAAATTATTAAAGCACAGCATTTTTGTGCTGTTAGAATTATATGTACAGTGGTGTTATTTAATATTAAGAGTGGGCCTAACAGTTGAATCATATAAACGCAATATAATAAATGGTCTATAACTATTTGGAGAATAAATAAAATCATGACAGAAAGCTTTTCACAGGCGTTGGTCATATTATACGTAGATTTTTAAAGAATACTTTAAGTTATTTACCATTTCGAGTATTACACTCTATGTTTGCTCTTAAAGAACAATGTGTTGGTTACGTAGTTTGTCTGTTTCAGTTGTAATATTAACTTCCTTACATTATTATACTTTTGAAAACCACTAAAACGATTAATAGAAATGAAAATAAATGTAAACGCCTTTCGAAGTATAATAAAACGGTGTGCATATATTTTAATTAAACAGAAATATATATGTTGTTTGGCTTGTATCAGTTGAAGCATGTTTCTTGTTAACCAATTCTAAAGTTTCAATATTGAATTAGTGGAAATCATGAAAAAGAAAATCACGTTATTTTGTTGGAGTTATTAAAACTAAAAGGTATGTAGAATCTTAAAAAAATGTAAACGCTTCCGTTAGCAAAAAATATTTCTTAAATTAAAAAAAAAAACATAAACACTACATTCCAAATACAATCCCATGACAGAGAACACTCACTGGCCGCAAGTGCAGGTAAAATAATTTCCCGAAAGTAATAAGACTTTAAGCAGATAACCTGTTTTATTTTACATTAACATGATTAATATGCATTTCCAGCACTAGCCAAAATAGGATTTTTGGTATTGTAATTGTCTCAAGGATGAAGTTAGGTGTTTGTGAGAGATTCTTGAATTTAACTTACTAATTTTATTTCCATTCATCTCAATTCTGCATCTTGAAAGATAATTCCAGTTAATCTCGTGCTTTTGAAGAGAGGACAGTGAACGTTACAATCGCTGGAAGAGGCGTTGCAGGTGGACGCGTAAACCATTGAAAATGAACATTTGCCAAAAAATTGCGCTTGTATTATGTAACTAAGTATATAATCATACAATATACTACATGATGAGTGAAGTGTACCTCTAATGTGCGTGAATTTTGAAGAAATGGACACGTGTTTGATTTGCTATCGGTCCTTCTAGAGCATGGCGAGTGTGTGTGTATGTGTGTGCGTATTTGTCTTTTTTTTTGTTTAAGCAGTGTGCAAAAGTATGTTGGAGAGTATAGCTCATTATTGTTTACAGGCAGCTATGCGCACATGTTGGTGTGGGTCCCACCGAGGTTGTCGGTAACGGTGAGGCGATGCGTGCAGAAAAATTGCACATCAAAGAGCCTCCAGTTTCAGTAATTAACGAGGAGGAGAGAAACTCATCTGCAGCTAACGACCCCACGCGCTGCGCTGGGCTCCTCCCGGCATAGTTTTCCATCTGCCTTCCTTTTCGTTATCGCTCATACTGCGCTTGTTACTGATCTCAAATAATCATGGCCATTCCCTCCACCAGTAACAGCATTAATCATGACCTCCATTACCCTTTACTCAAGCCTTTCAGTCTCCCTCTCTCCGAGAATTATAAACCTCTTCTTTCTTTCAGTATGACGACCTGGTGCAGTTCTCAGGGTCAGAGGGCATGCTTGTGGGGGGGTACAGAGAAACCATGAGGTCACTTCCTCCCCCCCACTATGGCCACCCTGCTGCAGACTCCCTCAAACACCACCGAGACCAGATATATGGGTCAGTACAATTATCCAAGTCTAATTTACTTCACAGTGGGCTATTGTGTATTAATGAGTGTGTGTGTTACATAGCCAAATGCATAGTATTGATTCGATATCCCTTTACTGTCCATGCCTGTGCTTTTAGATGTTGTTTCTATTATACATTCTAATTTGGTTGCCTTTCACATCTACGCTGTTTTGCCTGCATTTCTCGCAGCATATGTCAATGCGTCTGCCCGCCAGTTAGTTAAAACTCACTCTTCGAATCTCTCCGCTTCTCAGTCACCCCCTGTTTCCACTGCTGGCACTGGTGTTTGAGAAGTGTGAGCTGGCCACCTGCTCCCCACGGGACTCCAGCGCGTCGCCCAGTCAGCCACACCTCCACGGGGCTACCAATCACAATGACGTCTGCTCCTCCGACTCCTTCAACGACGACATCGCCGCTTTTGCTAAGCAGGTGCCTGCGCCCGTCCTTTCTCCGCTCTCGTAGAGGGACGGCTTTTCTGCTCAGACCCTCTACTGTAAATATTAAAATAACTTTAGGCAGTCATTAATATTGGAAATACTGGCATAATCACTGATGCAGTGCTGATTTTTTTTCTTCCACGTTCCTCAGATTCGCTCAGAGAAGCCGATTTTTTCATCAAACCCCGAACTGGACAACTTGGTATGCAACACGCACAGGCAAAGAGACACACTTTCACACACATTCTCCTGCTTTCTGATTCCATCTTGCTTTTAGAGCATGGTTTCCTAGTTATGTTCAGTTTCTTTCAGCTTCAATGCTCAAGCAGCACTTTGTAATCTCTCTATGTAAGAGTCTCGTCTTGAAGTATAAGAAAATCCTAGTTTGTCATTATCACAGGTCGTTGTTCCCCAGTCCGGTCCTCGAGACGGTCGGTCCATGTTTTTGCCCCTTTTCAGCTCCCTGCCATTCAGTCCACGTTTTCAATGTAGCAAAAACGTGGACTGAGGCTCCCCGAGGACCGGACTGGGAAACACTGTTGGGGCGACACCACTATAATTTTCCGCTTCTCTTTCCACTTGATTCAAGATGATTCAGGCGATTCAAGTCCTGCGCTTCCACTTGCTGGAACTTGAGAAGGTAACTGGCTCCCATCTCACTTTGGCCCTCTAGCCTTCCCTTGCCTGTCGTTTTCAGTTCTTGGGAATAACAGACCTCAGTGGCTACGGCCTGCCCGCTACACGTAGCATTTATAAACCTCTTTGTGATGTTTTACTTTAAGGTTCATGACCTCTGTGACAACTTCTGCCACCGTTACATCACCTGTCTGAAGGGTAAAATGCCCACTGACCTGGTCCTGGATGACCGGGAGGGCGGGTCAAAGTCAGACATGGAGGATTTCACTGGCTCCTGCACCAGTCTGTCAGATCAGGTGAGTTACAGCCATATATATGCTAGTGAGACCCACTGAAATAGCAGGGTGGCGTAGATGGAAGCCGCCTCTGTAAGTATGATAATGCACCACCCTGGACTAAAAGCACGCAGAATCTTGAAGAATTAATTCTTTTTGAAAAGTTAAATATTTTTGTTAAAGATTATGTTATTTTTGTTTTCAAAAAAAGGAGTAACTATTACTAGTATTATTCTATATAGAATATACCATATATACACTATATATTATATATACTATGTAATAAACTATAAAGTTCGTAAGGAATTATGTCTCTAACTTGACGTGAGAGGCCTGCTTCAGGCATGGCCCTGTGCGGATCTACCCCCATTCATTCCTCACATTGCTTTTGTCCAGAACCAGTCGTGGCTGCGGGACCCAGAGGACTGCGTTTCCACCCCCTCGGGGACCCCTGGTCCCTCCTCCTGCGGCATGCCCTCGCATGGCACCGACTGCAGCGACGCCGGTGCGACTCACAGAGCCTCGCCGCCTCGTGCTGAAAGCCTCACTAGAGGCAGACTCCTTCCCTTACTGCTCGGCACTGAGCAGCACTAAACAATCACTTTGACATTACTGATAATTATATTATTCCACTGATAATCGTAAAGAGATGTATTTTTCCCGGCCTCTGGTGGCTGAATGAATTAGTCGCTTCCGATTGCATTGAAAAATAGAACAGATGAATATGTAGAACAAGAAAAAAGATATTTAAATATGTACATAAATGTTTTTGTTTCACAGATACACAGTAATGTAGGCATGCAGACTACTCTATTACAAACAGTGATCAGGGGTGCTGGAGGGGCATAAATATCCTGGCAGATTCAGGGGGCCCTGCACTTGACAAGATAAACTTAGGCAGAGGATCTAAGGTGACATTTTGTCTGGGACTGTCTGCATGTATTACTGGAAATGCTGGGTTTCGCTGGGTATGTAGGTGCATGAGCAAGTATGGGCCGCAGAGTAAACTCCGCAGACTGTCTTCCATACCCTGTGTCCGTGGTGATGAACCTCACCGCCTGTCTCCTCGGACGGCAGGGGACGGTCTTGATGGCGCCGTGGCCTCCCCCAGCACGGGTGAGGAAGACGAGACCGACCGGGACAGGAGGAACAACAAAAAGCGAGGGATCTTCCCCAAAGTAGCCACTAACATCATGAGGGCTTGGCTCTTCCAGCATCTATCGGTGAGCAATGAGACACAGCCGACACTGAAAGTGTGACGAAAACATGCCCTTCACACCCTATTTCCACGTATTTAACATACAGCGGCAGAAAAAAGTAAGAGACCACAGCACAATTTTTTTTAAGTTATGGGTATGGGTCTGTGAATAATTATTCATATATATATATATATTGTGCAAAGTGCAGTCTGGTTCTTCCCTGTTTCTCATTAATGAACGGCTTCTTCCTTGCTTTTTGGGGCTTCAGTCCTGCTTCCCAGAGCCTGATACAAATGTATTAGTGCATTTCACACCTGTACTCAATGTTTCCCATTCCTTCTGAAGGTCACTTGATGTCATCGTCCAATTCATGAAAAACTGTCTGATAAGTTGACGGTCCTCTCTGGCATTAGAAAGTCGCTTCTGCCCTTTACCTGTCTGGTTTCTGGTCGTTCCCAGTGTCTCCTGCTTCACCTTGTTCTTGGAAGCAACCTGCTGCTCAGCGTAGCCTCCTGCCAGCCGAACCAGGAGACAGGATTTTAAAAGGCAGATTTATGTAAAAATATTGGGAGGTCTCTTCATTTTTTGCACGGTTGCATATAATACAGACACTCCTCACTTAATGACCTAACTACCACCACACGGACATACGACCCGCTCTCTGACCAGGTGGCATCGTACACTGGACAAGATTTGATGGAGTCGGAAGCACAGTAGCAGAGGAAGTATTAGTGGGTAGATTGGAAGAAGTAGCAGGAGGACATATTTTACAGCACTGCTTCTCTATACCTACACTACCCTGTACCCAGCACTGCTTCTCTATACCTACACTACCCTGTACCCAGCGCTGCTTCTCTATACCTACACTACCCTGTACCCAGCGCTGCTTCTCTATACCTACACTACCCTGTACCGTTGCAGTGCTATATTAGACTCTGAATTCAAGGAATTTAAAAAAACACGGGTGGTGCTGCTACCGTTTGGCAAACCACATGAACAGCAGGTCGATTAAGGACACAGACTCACAACCTGAAAGTTAGCCCTGGGGGTTGGAGGGGGAGGGGGGGGGCTTCAAACAACCTGCTTTACTCATTGGCTTACAGGTCTGGTGAGATACGCAGCTATATAAACTGCTCATGAGGTCATGGTGAGCATGCAGTCTAGTCTAGGAAATGCACAGTGCAGAAGGAAGGAGGGAACATCCATCCTGTTATATTTAAATGAACCGGCATTCTGTATGGGGCGTCGCCTTCATTGTGCTGTCTGTCAACACTGTACCAGATAAGTAGTTATGAAAGATGGATGGACCTCTCCTTCATAAATCCTGCATTCCGCTGTTTTGTATGGGGACTGTTCTTGCGTCACGTTGTCCTCATGGTGTCTAAGGATTAAGCTACCGTTTCTAAATTATGACTTTTGGTTGACTCCATTTCAAAAAGTCTACTTTCATATACACTTAAGGAAGGTACTTTAAAGATCTGCATTTTTAATTTTTTTTTACCTATTTTACACATGTACAGTTTTCGTGTTAATAAAAGACATTGAAAGTAATTCAATTGAACTGCTAAACCGGAGAAATGGACTGAACACTCAGTCACGACTGGAATTGTAACAAGTATGTGTTAATTAGCAGATAATTGGAACGGTTTTAATAACTTCCTGAAAGGATCCTAATTACCGAAGGTACTGCCTCATCGCCTCAGAGTGGGAGAGAGAGAGAGAGAGAGAGAGAGAGAGAAGAGAAGAGAAAAGAGGGAGGAGAGAGTAAGGTGTGGGGAAGAAGAAGAGAGAAATATAGGGAGAGGTTTTCTCTTGCCCCTGCCTACACTGTCTTAAGGCCCTGCAGTAAAGTGTATTAGTGATCTTCCACCACTGCGTTTCATCTTCTCCATGTGTTCCTTAGTGCTGTGCCACCAGAGAGAACTGCGCAGATGCATGCGCAGCTACTGATGCATGCGGATTAAGCAGTTTTCCCACCCGGCTTCTCTCAGCCTGCATCCCGCACACACTTTCCTATTGTAATTTCCCACGGTGCTTTGCTGAGGATGGAGGTATATTTTAATTGCATCATTAGTGTGTCGATGGGTGCCGGGTCGTGTTGTACCGACATCAAAAGTCACCCGGTGTCAGCATTCCCCCCCCCTACACACACACTGTGATCCCGTGAGTGCGACCAGTGAGTATAGAATATACTGTACTGTGACATACTGACATGATTCTGTGTGTCCTCTCCCAGCATCCGTACCCCTCCGAAGAGCAGAAAAAGCAGCTCTCCCAGGACACCGGTCTTACCATCCTGCAGGTCAACAACTGGTCAGTACTATCACCGTTGGGGCAGTTTGTAGCAACCTTCTGCTCTGAATTGATCAATACACCACGATTGGCTCACACTCTGAAACAAAAGTAGAGTCTTTTGTTGTTTTTGTTAAATGTCCTTGCAATGATGCAGATGACAGACAGACAGCTTGACGGACAGATACATACGTACAATGGAATTTTATGTAGACAGGAAGGAAATTTAATGCGATGAGAATTAGCAGGTGAAGTATCACTTTCCCTAAGCATGTGACCATATGACATATCCTGTGTGTAACTTTCCATTATCTCTATTCTAGGTTTATCAATGCAAGGCGCAGAATAGTCCAGCCCATGATAGACCAGTCAAATCGCTCAGGTGGGCAAAATTTTGCTGCATTTCATATGACGCGTCGACCCTGACTTTGTGTGTGTATAAGCATAACGGACGTTACCCTTTCTTTGTCTGGCAAAGGTCAAGGCGCCCCCTATAGTCCAGAAGGAGCAGCGATGGGTGGCTACGGACTGGAAGGACAGTCCCATTTGGGCCTCAGGACTGCAGGTGAGAGATACAGGACAATACTACACCTACAAAGAATACAAGCGACAGATAAGATGTATAGTTGCTTCTAAGACCAATTCTGACTACTCAGGTCAGGCTATATGACAGTTGATAGGAGGGTGCAGCAGACAAGGTAGTGTAGGCTAGCTACTCATTGTGGGCGGAGGCGCAATTTATTAATTGTACATTTTGTACAGCTAGCTAAATTCTTCATGCTCCATTTGTATGCATGTTTCCTCAAAGCACTCCAAACGTTGACTTAATCGCAGTGTTAATCTGAACGTGAGCCGCGATCACAGGGATATTTTACATATCTGAGCGTCGCCGCTCTCGGCGTGCTGCATTCATTAGATGCCACATTTTTACAGCAGTGCTTTTGAAGAGATACTCTAGTATAAACAGTGTAGATAATGAAGCGCTAATTAGTGGAGGGGACCGGGGGGGGGGAGGGGGGCATAAACCACAGCACTCTGGTTATCAAATAGGACGCTGCACGGTACGGCTGCGGCACGCTTAAGCCTTTGCTTTTGTAAATGATTCATTTGCACTTCATTTACAAACTCGCAAGTCACGCCGAGGGTCCCCTGCACTGGGAATGGTGAGGTAGACATTGCCGCATGTCTGTGATAAATACCGTTCATTGTGCCGCATAGCCAAACCCACCAAGTCCCAAGACCATCGGCTATTTGAGAAGCATAATATATTTTCGAATACGTGACTCGACAATCAGCCCCCACCAGCTCTGACAAACCAATACCAAGCCAGCTTGCTTTGCACTATGTATAAATGAATGCACCCTATCTGAATTAATCCCAATTTATTTCCCCCATTAATTTCTCAACAGGACTTCAAGGAATGACCGCCTTATCCTCAGAATACCCTGGGCCTGTCCTACCCCAACCAGGGTACTCCCACGGTCCCCCTTCCCTGCATCCGTACCCCCCCCCCCACCCCGCCATGCCGCTGCCCCCCCCCCCCCCCCCCCCCCCCCCCCCCGCCCCCCCCCACCCCCGGCCCGGGGAACCACCCCCCCTACCCGGGGGGGGGGGGGGGGGCCTAA
>JAABNY020000035.1:8468347-8481166 GCA_015164015.2 Brevimyrus niger
CACACACATATATATATACACACACACACACACGCACGCACACACTGAGGTACTTGATCACCGGAATACTCCATGTGCCGTTACTGTGTTTTTAACCCGAATGTATGATGTATGTTACATTACGTCAGATATACAAAGTGTATGCTAAGACACGCTGTAATAATTTAAATCCAGAATGCATACCAAGTGCATCTTAGGCCTTTCTGGTTGTTCTCCAGTTGAGCTGCGCTATGTGCATCGAAATGAAATAAGCGTGTGTGTTACCATGGGATTATGCAGTAGCATGTTCCAGGGAGTGTTTATATGTGGGAGTGTTTGTGTGGTTGTGCAGATGGGGAAACTTCTTTATGTGCGTGCGTGCGCGCGCGCGTGCATGTATAAGGACTTATAACTCGGTTTAATATGGAGAGAGCACCTCTAAGCAGGGAGAGAGAGAATAGAGAAAAGAATTAAAGCTAATGAAATAATGACAAGAGCCTACCTGATTTTTGTTCCAAAATAAAGACCTTAGAGAGATGTAAAATATGGGATTCAGTTGTAGGTATGCTTGACTTTTAACTAACTTTTAGGTAGAAATGTAACAAAAGCTAAAAGAAAACACTGATGTCGCATTTAATATTTAGTACAGTATTAATTTATTTTGTTTACATATTCGTACCTATGGAAAACCTTTCCCCTCGCATTCAAAAAATAAAAACAAAACTGCAGATTGGTGGAACTCAGGCTTCATTGAGAAGATTAGAACCGGGCTGATGCTGCCATCTGCTGCTAAAGGGACCAGTACCGCTAATGAACAGGGCAAGACAAGAGGACTACCGGTGTTTCCCACTAGGTGGCAATATTTGACATACCTGTGGAGAGTCATGTTTCGCAAGCGGTCTTACTTGCTTGCTTACTACTGCAGCGAAAGGCTGTTTAGTGACTTTTTACATAAAAGGGGCACCACTCAAAAAGCAGGTTGTACAGAGAAAAAAGTTGGTTTCCCTTTATTGTATTTCACATTTTGACACTCAGCATGAGCAACAATCAGCAAAACTGCATTGCAAGTGCGAATCTGCAGTTTTCTGTGACCGATTTAAGCTGAGGGTCTGCAAACGGCATCGAGGGCATGTTTGGGCAAGGGCTGCACGGCGGCTGCCAGGCAGAGCACTCATATCACTTTTGGGCCCTTGAGCAAGGCCCTTAATCCCAAAAACTCCAAAGCTCCAGGGACACTGGAATAATAGGATGACCCTGCTGAGGCAGGAAATTATAAATGACTCGGTGAAAACTTACTATAAAAAGATTCGTTTTTCAACCAGGAGGGTATTACTAAAGTTCCTAATCCACTGTGATAGGTACACGGAGTTCTGTATAGAAGGTAGGACCATTCCCTGAGCTTATCTTTATGTCAAATTTGTAGGTAAGTCGGAAAAATAACTCCGTACACAATAATGCAGAAACCACAAAAGTAACAACATACGGTACTGCACTGTACCTCGAGCCGATGAACGTTTGAAACCTCACGATGTTTTCAGGAGCACCACAAAGTAGTGCGTGCGTTTGTTTTTAAGATCCATTGCATTTTACTATTTTTTTATTATAATAAGCGTAATGCTTATTCGTAGGTACGAAATATCTGAATGTAGGACGTTCTTGACCGGGTAAGTGCCTGTATTATCTTTTTACCATCATTAGAGTTGCACATGATTCAGTGAGTAGCAGTTACCTCCCACCTCTAAAGTTGGTGGGTAGACTCAGCTGTTTATGTGTGGGTTTGCATAGATCACATTTGGGGACCACAGTGTCCCCAAAGTGTGGCAAAACTTGAACCTTCCTTACTTTTGGTGACATTTATTAAAGGTTCTCATTTATATAAACTCAGTTTCATATAAAACCAAACTGCGTGGATTTCCCCCAATAGTCCAAGGACATGCTAATTAGGCTAATTGGTGTCTGTAAATTGCCTATAAAATGTGGCTGTATAAGTATCTTAGGATGGACAATCACCCCTTCTAGTGTGTAGCCTTGTGTCTTGTGCTGCCTGAGTTAAGAGGCGGGAGACAATTCAGGCTCCCAGGTTATAATATGGACCCATGATTGGACTATCTGCAGTATTCTGTTGCTGGCAGCCAGATCGGCGTCTTTCAACCGCCAGCTACAGGCCAACCTGATCTCACCAGCTGGCTCCCTTTAGGAACCTTCCAGTGCCGGCTCCCTTTAGGAACCTTCCAGTGCCGGCTCCCTTTAGGAACTTTCCAGTGCCGGCTACCTTTAGGATCCTTCCCGTGCCAGCTACCTTTAGGATCCTTCCCGTGCCGGCTACCTTTAGGAACCTTCCAGTGCCAGCTCCTTTTAGGAACCTTCCAGTGCCGGCTACCTTTAAGAACCTTCCAGTGCCGGCTTCCTTTAGGAACCTTCCAGTGCTGGCTACCTTTAAGAACCTTCCAGTGCCGGCTTCCTTTAGGAACCTTCCAGTGCCAGCTACCTTTAGGAACCTTCCCGTGCCGGCTACCTTGAGGTACCTTTCCGTGCCGGCTTCCTTTAGGAACCTTCCAATGCCGGCTCTCTTTAGGAACCTTTCCGTGCCGGCTACCTTTAGGAACCTTCCAGTGCCGGCTCTCTTTAGGAACCTTCCCGTGCCGGCTTCCTTTAGGAACTCATGCATGACCTTTTAGAGAAACTTTAAACATCTCAAATACTTAAGGTTTAGCAAAACTATTTTTTATTTGCCATGTCCACAATACAGGTATACAATACATTAGAATTCTTTAGTTTATGTATAACCCATCTTCTCCCCTTTTGCATACACATATATGTACAGTTGAGAGCAAAGCTTTGGGTTCGAGGACATGGTCAACACATTTTTTCTGGTTCATCTGGATCATTTTTTGGGGATTAGGGGCTTTGGTCAAAGGCCCAACGGACATGTGATTATTCTGCCAAGGATGAGACTCGAACCGGCAACCTTCCGATCGCAGGCGCAGAAGCCTGACGCAAAACGGAACACGGGAGGGTGCAAATGCAGTCCCCTGCTACCAGGATTTTTCTAGTTGAGCTTCTCACCTTTGGGTGATTGCAGCTCAGGGTCAGAGCCTCACTGTGTGACCCACCTTCGTGAGACTCCCCCTGCCAGGTAAGTTTATCTGCAGTCACGTCGTATACATTTTTTTTGCAAAGCATATTGCTAAGACTGTGTTAAACGCATCATTAAATAATTTAACAAAGGATTGAATCACTTTACAGCTAAATAATTTGTTTTAAAGCTGACTAATTACTGGATTAGTGTAAACAAGAAAACAAAACTGTTTTTTTTTTGGACTCACTCTCGGTAAAAGTTACTTCTCACCTCTAAATTTCACATGTCACTGTTACCAAGTACTCTGGTTTCCTGCCCAGCCCTGGCTGGGTGTTTGTCCTGTAATTTAGTCTACAGAATAGCTGCAGCTTCAGCTTTTTGACCACTTGAGCTCTTGAAATTGTTCCTTGCAGGCATGACCCAACAAAATAGGAGTGTGAGTCGGTCTCTGGCCACTCTCTGAATAATCTGGTATTACATAGACAGGCAATGAAGAACTAAAATCCTTCCTAGGTATCAGGTACTGAATGCTGAACTGTTACTACTAAATGCTAGTCCCGTGCGTTAGTGATGTTTTAATGTGATTCTTTACATGTTCCATTTCTTATTCAAAAGTATTTTATCAAGTCTCATGAGACAAACGTGGGATTGCAACCTATAGCTTCTTTGGCTGATCGACAGAGATTAGTCACAGCGTGTCATATATAACTTATGACACCCTCAAAAAAAAATAATTCCAGCCGTACGTCCAAGTGGAATTGCTAATTATATGACAGTTCCGAATGGAAGGCTTCATGTAAAGCATTGACAGAAATAACGAATCACGCTCGTGTTTTCAACAGTCTGCGAGCCAACAAGCACCACTAAGACAACGAAACACACACAGTTTGTTTAGCCTGTAATTAAGAGGTAATGAACCACTTTCAAAATAAATCAGCTCTGACGGTAGTCAGATGATAGAATACTCTTCAGCCTGTTAATACGAGACCAGATGATTTAAATAAAAACCAGTAAGTTAATGCCATTTCATAAAATGATTTTCAGTTCTAGAAAAGACGTCTTAAAATTTGTATTGGAGCTGAAAATTATGCTCGTAATTAACTTATTTTTTTTTACCAGATGTGGCTATTGTGCTTTTGCGTTGATGAGGATGAGAAGCTGCGCAGATTGAAAGATTGTCATTGTTTTTCACAACTGATGCAAAGTCTTTGATAACAATATACAGGAAGTTCAAGCTTTTGAATTTAATTTCAAACAAAAAGTCAGAAAGGACAACAAATGGGTTTCACTTTTTGCCATTGTCCATCCTTGTACTATAAAGGAAAAGGAGAAATCACAGGTCAGCATTTGTGTTATCAGTATTTCTGCAAAGCCCATACAATGTGATGGAAAGCCACAAACACTGGCCAGTGAGCATAGAGAGTGCCCATCCAACCCCTTCAATGAGTCGCTTTCAAAATACTCATTCATTTTAACAAATGAATGCCACAAACTAAAATGCAGGACCAGTGAGTCGCAGAATAGTGAAGCTGCATGTTTGCTGCATGTATACTGTAATGTATGTGGAATATAACATCAATAATGAATGCTGTACAAGTCCTAACAGATTCCTTAGCTGTAAATCCTCCTTTGGGTCAGAATGCTCCCCCTGGATTTGCCCTCAGCTATGCAGAGAACAGACATTCGGTAGCTAGCTTGGATGCTTTTTGCTCTCCATCGATCCAGCGATCTGGGTCAAGGGTCGCCTTGTTTTTGTCAAGCTGACCGGCGCTCATGTCCTCCGGCACAGTCCAGAGCACGTCACTGGACCTGAGGTCACCATGCGGGCACTTTTTCTCCTTTCTCGGACTTCCGGTGGGTTTCTCCCTCGAAGTCTCTGCTGCTTCAGCGCTTTGCTGGGGCCCACTGCCCTCCTCTGGTAACCTGTCATGCCCCCACCTCACCTCACTGGGAGCCTCATCCCTGCTGTCGTCGTCTTCTTCTCGGAGAAGCCCCAGAACCTCTTTAGATGCTTCACGCGTCTCCTCTCCACTCGAAGAGGGCAACTCCGCGGCATCGCCTTCCTCGCTACATTCTGAAAGCTTTGCTCCATCCTGTGACCCCGCCTCCACCTCCCTGGAGGCGGGCCTCCGGATTGTCCTCCTATTCCCAGTTCTTCGTGAGCGGTTGCAGTGCAGAGTTCTCCTGCGATGCCATTGGCTCAGGGAGTGTTGGGCCTCGGTGCTGAGCTGGCGGGCTGCCAAACGAGCCCGGAAGCTACTGATGTGGAACAGCGAGCCGTAAAGTGATGTCAGATAATAACCACCTGCAAGCAGGGGAAAGATATTAAACAACTGCATATTAAGCAGGCTGGAAAAACAATCCTACTTTTTCAAACACCAGTAGACATAATAATATGAAAATAATGTACAGTATATATAAATAGTTGTGTGTATATAAGAACTTTTATGTATTTTCCTGTAAATATCTGTAAAAGTTTACAACTAGCTCTATATCCTAGAATATATATGGTGATCTTTTATATTAAAACTAACAGCCATGTCCTGTTCATGCAACTGTTTGCTCAATTCAGTACGCTTTAAGATTTCTATTATCTAAGATCAGCGTCATCCACAATTTGACTCTGAAGTTATTTCACAAGCTAATATTCATGAAAGACTCGCCAATGAGACGCTGCTTTAACAGGCATAATCCTTTACAGACCCATTCAAACCTGCAGTTTCATAGTCATTTCGAGTCACACTGATGGCATTTGTTAACAATTCCCAGTATACTCCAGTAGTAATGGGTCCTCCGGGTCAATAGGAGGCGTCTTGTGTATCACAGTGTGTTGTGAAGATGAGGCTTACCCTCTCCCTGTAGCAGCATGGGGTCTAGCAGCTCCATCATGTAGTCTGTGTCCAGCTGCAGGGTGGTGATGTTACTGTGCAGTACCACCCAAGTGAGGCATGGTAGGAAGTCATCTGCCCCGTATACTGCTCCTATGGGGGGGAGGGGGGGGCAGGGACAGCCTGAATTCAATAGGATGTAGGATGTTAACTGACTTCGAGGAGAAGACGATCAGTCTCTCTTCTCAATGCACTTCCATCTGACCATCACTTATTATAGTTACTCTGTCCTTATTGATTGTATTTATCATCATCCTCATCATCATCCTCATCATTCCCTCCTTGGCTACTGGCTACTTGCTGTGTATAAAGTCCCTCTGGTCGTTTATCTTCTGCCGACGCAGTAACCAGCACTCTCGATGCTTCCCTTGGTATCACACACAGAGCTCTGCGCTACCAAAGACCCCAGAATTTCACAAAAGCAAGCAAAGCTACAGCACAGGGGAGAGTTGACGTACAATATGCCATTCCCAACCTGTCGACAGTAGCCTGTACTACGGAGTGGGGTCACTGGCTCATCGGGGTAACTGGTCGGATTTAAGGTACCACAGTTTAAATGGACTTCATACTCGTTTACAATTTTGCCCAGACTACCTTAAATCCGACAAGTTACCCAGGTAAGCCAGTAATGGTAGTACAGGCCACTGAGTTCTCCCCAAGCGAGCTTGATGGGCCGAATGGCCTCCTCTTGTTTGTATAGTTCTTATGTTCTTATGATCTCACATCCTACAAAAACTATTGGATGATTTCATTTATACTAACAATCTCCAAGGGATTTTTTTATTCATACAAGAATATTTTTACCAGCCTTCCGAGCTAAAGGAAACCTGTGCTTGTCTTACAAGATTTAGTCTTAAAAGAGCAAAAATGTAGCCTGGGGGTCCCAGAATACTGGTTTGGGAAAAACTGGCATAAGTCATGTTGCAGGATTAGGTGGCTCTGCATGGTAGGAAGCAACAGGAGATTAATATGTGACTTCGAGGGTGAATGTCACTGCATGATGGCGGCATGCGTCTGGACGTACGGAAACAGCCTCAGCCAGGCCGAACGCCAAAGCCAAGTTACCCCGACTGACACTTTTCTGTAGCTGTGAAAAGAGCGTAGGTGCTAGATATCAGAAGAGCGAAGGGCTGCGTAACGGTCGCAGCGTAACGGCCGCGTTTTACCCCGCCGGGCGATTTTGCAGTCATAGCCCAAGGAGCTCAGTGATGCAGCACTTTGGCTCCACCGGACGGGCGAGTCTGATAACGACGGTGTGTTCACATGCAGGGCGAGGCATGAGGATCGGCACCTTGAGAAGAAGATTCATCTCTCGCCGCCCTCTCAGTGACCAGATCTCAAGCTCATTGAGCATGTATGGAGCAGTTTAGGGAACTGAACCAGTGATATTTGTCCCACTTCAAACTGGTAAGAGCTGGAAATATTACATTGTCTACAACAAAACCATTTTTCACATTTCAGTAATACTATATGTATTTTTATGCAAACCTGTAATACCTGTTTTACCATATTTTGTATTAAAATGACTATAATTTTTCCATGAAAACTTATAGCTTTTCAAAGTAATTACATTAATAAAAAGAAGGTACTCTACCATCAGAAGGATCACATCACGATGTACAAATTTGGCTATGAGTTGTATCGCATTGTATCGCATCAATAACTGACCACACCCTCTGCAGCTAGGGGCCGCCGCATATCTGCATTCAGTTTTCCTACCGACCTGGAGTGGAGTTGGTGTTCATGCTGTGGTAGATGGTTTTGCAGACCTTGAGCAGAATCTCCACCTTCTTGCTGGGCGAGTAGTTCTCATGCATGGAGTCCCAGCGCTGCTTGATTTTCTCTAGGACCACGGCATCGGGAAGTCCGACGCCCATGGCTGCTCCGAGCTCCTCTGGTTTCTGTCCCTCCATTGTATGCTGGTTCTGCTTTAGGCGCTCAATGAAGCCATCCCGATTACGGTAGTCTTGAAGAGAGGCATACAGGCTGGGGCAAACTGGCTTGAGTGCCACCTTGTGTATGGCAAGTTCTAACATTCCGTCTGGGGAAGGAAACAGATTGACAAGATGTGGCAGCCGATGGTGCTCAGTGGTACAGCCGACACGCACAGTCAGATACAAAATCCATACATTTCCAGGTCCAGAAAGTAAAAATCCAGGTTTTGTTTCTAATGGAGTACAAAGAGTCACTCCACTGGTTGGTTGGAACAAAATCTCGGCCTGGATTTTTACTTCCTGGACCTGAAATGCCCCCCTTTCAAAAACAATCAGGGGCAGATATGATACTTTGAGTGCAGCCACATATCAGGGAAATTGACTATAAAATAACGATCATGAGCAAAGTCTACCACATGCGGTCTACATCGTTGTGGAGCTGAGACAACATGGCACACTAAGCATTCCATTTAAAACCATATACAACCATACTGGAGCTGACCAGGCTGAGCTTGACACAGATTCTCTGCATTCCCTATGTAGACCATAAACTCGTAAGTTACTAGAAGGGCATGAATGAATAAATTCAAACCAGTGAAATAACACCTTTCAGCTTAGGTTGACTTTGTTTCGCCTTTACAAGTCATTGGGCACAAGAAAGGCAAATATGACTCTTTACTGAGCACTCAAAGCCACAACATCCATCACCATATACAGATATGTGGATCACCGTTTAGTTAAAAATAACTTTTTTTCCTCCTCACTACAACCTTTGAAACTTAAAAGCTTAGGTCCAGAAATTAAACGATCCTATTACGTCACTTCCGGAGTGTCCTTCCTGTATCTTAGAATAAAAATGCTGGTTTCAGAATCAGCATCAGAAATGTTCTGAATGTTTCTGAAATATTTCCAAGGCTGTCACAACAGGAAGATAGCAAAGACACGGTGAAGAAGCCAGTGAGGATAACCGCTGGGCCCGAGAAAAATATTGCAAACATGTTCCCCTGAAGAGAGTTTTGGGAACTGGAGCAGTGTTCTAGCCGTCCAAGAAGATAGCAGTAACTTTTTGGAGCGCTACGGAAGTCGAGAACAGCTGTGCCAGCAATTATTTCTTAACGTCATTACCTTGGGATAACAAATCTTATTTGTAATTTTCTCTGAATAATTACGAGGATATACATATTGCGATGCCAAGGGGCCACCATGCCGTACACAGCGCTGCTCATGAATGTACTGTAGCTACGTTAGCGTGTGCATACACTGAAACTAAGTGTTGTTCCCGTGTAGCATTTTACCGTGAATTGCTGTCTCTAAATTACGCTGTGGTCACTGTATGCAACATGTGTAGATGATATAAAAAAAATACAGAAATTTCATATAAACTAAGTTTCACATCCACATTCAAATGTAACCAAATAGTCTGAATCCTTGTTCCATCTACACAATGGCAGACATACAGAGCAACCCATAGATACCAATGTAAACTGAAGCATATATAAGCTGTAAGTCCTTTTAAAACACGTGGCTTACATGCCGCTCAATTCTCGCTATCTTGAGAAAGTGGCATTAAAAAAAACAGCTGCAGTCCCGTAGAGAGCTGAATGCATTTACGTTAGTTTTTATTGTGTTACTGTTCATTGGCATATATTTTAGTGTTACGTAGTATTTTTGTCGATTAAAAATACACTTATTAGCCATAACATTTTTGGATTTCTGCAAAATACTGTTGGAGCTTGATGCTTTTTACTTACTTTTTACACCTTTACTTACTTTTTTTTTTTTTTTTTTTTTTTTACCAAACGCAAGAGAGCAGCACAGTCTGGTGCAGTATTTCACCGTCAGCCCCCCATGCACAGTGCAGGCAGGGCAAGGGGACAGAGGGGAGAGTTGGGGGGGGGGGGCTAGTGCCAAGGGCAGATGTGTATCATGCAAGCCGGGACCTTCTGACTCACATCCCTAATGCCGACATTCTATCTCCCATCCACTGGCATCATGAGGGGACACTCGGCCCAACAGGGTTCAACAGAGGCACCTTTGCACTGCGTTCTTTTTCACACATCGTTCACGCATCGTGTCACATAAATAACCCTTAAAAAAAAAAAAAAAGAGCAAAGAGCCGAACCGCTGCATATAGAACAGAACGAGATCAAAGCGTCTTCCTGTAGGGTGGCCGTGTCACATGACCATCGCCACGACGCACCACAGACGGCTCCCTCGCCATCATCCGGTACAGTTCAATAGCATGAGCGTTATTGTATTTATGAAAGTTTTGGGAAGGTTATTAGTGTACACATACTCAGAAACCTAGGCCTACTTCTCTCGCTAGATTGTTTTTAAAGCATTACTTGATGACTCTGTTCAACCAAACTGTAATTAAACTGCGATCTTTCAGTGCTTGTCTTGGCATGTACATTAAATCTAACTGCTCCACCACTGCACTCTCTAGGGGCTGCCTTTATGTTGTTTTAATTGACAACTTTTAAATCCATTACAGCTTCATTATATGGCTCCATTATAGCATGTTGTACTCATTCAATTGGCAAAACATGTTTTTGGTCATTGATTTTCCTAAATCTAAAGGCTTTCAATTTTTATAATCATGTTGCGAATGGGGCTTTAGTCACTCAGAGTGGACCAAGGTTTCAGGCAAATCTAGATCATAGCCTGCGGGCTACAGTGAAAGGCAGGACACAGAAAAGCCTTCGAGGGATGCAGAAAGATCTACTTCAAAGAAACGGAATGAAAAGTGGAAGTGAAATTGTTATGAACTGCTGAGTGTGTCCATTAATAAAAAATCTTCAATTTTACAACACTAGTAATCAAGTGAACATTGAAAATTCAGTGGACAGTGGTTGACAAGTGAGGGTGATTTAGCCTTAATAAATCATATACATGTAGTTGCATATTGATAAATCACACATGCAGTCATGTAAAACACAGCTTTGGTTTCGGAATAATTAATATTAACACAACAATTAAGGAAAACCTCTGTGTAGGTTCTCTGTTGTTAACCCTACTGCTCAAACCTTATAAAGACAACAAAATATCCAATTTTCCAGTTAATGTTAGTAGTGATCAATTCATCTATAACAATCAAAATAGCGACATCAGACTTTAAGCACAAACACCCCTCAAATGTCTGTTACATAGTATCCTTAGTGTCTTTGAATTAGTTGAAGTACACAAGCAAAAACCAGTCAGAGCTAAAACAAAACCTACCTATGAAATAAAATTCCCTCCTAATTATTTGAGTTCCTTAAAGTTCTGAGAGAACTTGTTATTTTCATAATGAATATACATCAGCCTGCAGGTGTTATTACTAACCAAATTAAAGCACTACTGATGAAAGCGATCTTAGACACACACAAACTGAACATTACAGACCTATCTCAACCCTCCATTTTCTGTCCAAAATAGTCTCTGCAAGTTCAATCATAGTTAGATACAAATAATATTCTAGTCTGGTTTCTGTCAGGGAAACAACAATAATAATAATTGATGCCAGCACTCAGGTGCTGTTTTATGCATCCGAGTCTGACACTGTCGATATAGCCTGGAGTCTGCTAGCTTACTGAGATCTGCATGGCTCATTGATGGACCGCAGTTCGTACCTTTTACACAGATAGAAACACAATAATTTTTTTTGCACTCTATTACGTCAGAGCGCCCTGGGAAGCTGAATGGCCAGTTCACCTTTAACCCCTATGGTTTATTTTCTCCATATTATGGAGCTTCTGGTTCCTCCTCTGTTGTAATATCTCTCATCTTACTTTTTGTATTTGCGTACTAATAATGTATCATCACACTTCCATGTTAAAAGCTTGGGACGTACAGAAATGGATTAACGCGCATTATAACCCCGAGTGCATGTCCCTCGAGTGGACCTCACTGCCTCTGGCGGATCGACGATAACCCTGAATCGCAAACGGTGGTGTTGAGCCTTTGTGTAAAGTAGTTGGGTAAGAAAAACAAAGTGATCAACATGTGATCTTACAACTGTTCTCAACAGCATCATATTAGGTACAATCAGGTAGGTTTCCTACCAAACTCACTAAATTTTGTCATTATGTGAACCCAAGTCCAAACAGCAGGATGAAATTTTAGTTAGCAGGGTTAAATAATATTTTATTAACTGAAAAAAGTTATTCAGATATTATTCACTTTCATAGTTTTAAATACTTAATTCTAACCGCAGTTCTTCGCAGCAGTTTTAATAGCATCTCGTCCAGTGCCGTTCACTCCTGTTAGAACTTTTCTATCAACTTTAACCACATGGGAAATTTTTTAATGCTTTTATATGTTTGTTTTTTTTGTTTCTTTGTTTCGGTTCCATGGGGGGCGGGGGGGGGTGCATGGTGACTCAGTGGCCTCACGCCTCCGGGGTGGTGGGTGTGTGTGGACTCCCTGTGGGTGCTGAGGATTTAGTCTGGGTGCTTGGGCTTCCTCCAGTAGCCCAAAGACACGGGGGTGGGTGGCAGTGTATCCAAATTGGCAGTACAGTGTGTGTGTGTGTGTGTGTGTGTGTGTGTGTGTGTGTGCTATACTATCAGAGGCACATTAACATGGACAGAGGTCCCTGGTTTGTGAGAGCCCCCCCCCCAATAATTTCTATGACGGTGGGGTTAGTTGGGGGGTTAGTTGAGGCCCCTTTTTACAGTGCCAGCTGCAGAAAATCGCCTGGGTTAATTCCCCCCAGATTATCACCTGCCTTGAACCCCGAGGCTCCAGACCCTTGAAAGAAAGTGGATGGATATTATGGATACTCATGGGGGGCAGTTATATTTATGGGGGTGGCCAAGCTGCACCACCCTTGGTCGACCGGGGGGGGGGGGGGGGGGCGGGGTGGGGGGGGGGGTCTTTTTGCCAAAAGCAATCAAGTGGGACATCTCTGGTTTAAAGAATTAAACATCCCTTATCTCGTTTTTATTTTTTCCCCAGA
>JAABNY020000035.1:8481266-8495554 GCA_015164015.2 Brevimyrus niger
GGGGGGGGGGGGGGGGGGGGGGGGGGGGGGGGGGGGGGGGGGGGGGGGGGGGGGGGGGGGGGGGGGGGGGGGGTCATTTTGCCAATAGCAATCAAGTTGGACATCTCTGGTTTAAAGAATTAAACAGTCCATATCTCGTTTTTATTTTTTCGCCAAGGCCATGTATTTACCCTATAGATCCACCCCCTGCCTTTTTTTTCACTTCAGCCCAGGTAAGCCCATGCATTTCAGCACCTCGGAACGGCTGATGGATAGATCCATCCGGTTCTGACACCGTGTTCTGCGTTTTGCACTGTTACTCACCTAACTCTAAGTCCGAGACGTCTCCCAGGCTGTCTATCAGGAGCTGTATCTCTGGGCTTTCCAACAGGATCTCCCGCAGGCTGCTGAGAGCGGCGCGGACTTCCTGCAGCAGCTCGGAGCCAGAGGCGTAGCACGAGCCCCCCTTCAGCGTCTTTTCCACGAAGGCCTTCACGCTCTCTGCAAAGGCGCCGCTCTTCCTCTCGCTCAATTCCTGCGCCTTGTAGTTGAGCCGCTTCTGCGGCGACATCAGCCCGCCGATGGCCTGGCCCACGGCCGAGAGGCGGTTCTTCACCTTGTCGGCCAGGACCAGCGTGAAGCGCTGGCTGTGCACGTGGATGGGGCTGGGCGCGGAGTCGGACTCCTCCTCCAGGCTGCTGATGGAGAGGGAGTCCAGCTCGTGGCTGGGAGCCCGGAGCAGCGAGGTGAGCGGGGGCGGAGACAGCCATATGCCGTCTTCGATCCAAGACACGCGGTGGGGGGACTGGGGGATGGGACTGCCCACGGGTGTGGTCTCGCTGGAGGTCTCACCGTCCGCAGAGAGCCTGTTCGGTCCTCTCCCCTTGAGGGAGCCAGAGCTACTGGACTGACTTGCCCTTCTGAGAACCACGGGGGTAGAGGGAGAGGAGTTGGGACGAGTCCTGGGGGGAACTGAGGGAAACAGAAAGATAGTGAAGGCCGACATACAAAAATGTTCAAACAGTGCTCTTGTTCAGGGTATTTAACTATAAAATGGGTGGGGGGCCGGGGAGCTAAATTAACCTAGAGGTCATTCGTTATCTTCCTTCCCACTTCAGAGGCCACTTCTGCCTTTGACAGAATCCAACCATCCATCCATCCATCCATTTTCTGTACCAGCTTGTCCTATGAAGGATAGGGGGGGTCTGGAGCCTATTCTAGAAGCTATGGCCATAGGGCAGGGAACGAGGCACCAACCCATCCCAGACAGACGGCATGTAATCCATGTGTCCATGTAATTCACATAAAGTCAGTTTTACATATTTGCAAATGGGGAAGGATTTTGAATGGACCGGAGTAGCTGACAAGCGTCCATTAAATTACCTGAGCATGCAACCGGTGAGGCGCCGGACTCATGGTCCAATGACGGGCCCCTCATGTCACGCAGCCCCGCTCCCGTCCAAGGCCTAGTCGTGCTCAGTCGCCTCTCCCGCCTTGCTGCGAACGGCCGACCCGCAGACGAGAGGCTGCTTTGGGGGGACCGCTTCCCAATAAGCCAGCCGTCCCCGTGCTCGAGCAGGTACAGCGGGTTGATGACGCAGAGTGCCCCGTTCTCAGAGGTCACCTGACCGGCCACAAAATCATAGGGTCATGAGATGGCACCTTGGCGTTAAAGTATATAAATAAATAAATAACATGTATACGGAGAAAAAAAAGATCAGGGCTTTTAATGGTACTGTTACCTGTATGGAACACATGCTGAGCCCCGTGGATGGCGGTGTCACATTTCTCTGTTGTGGGTTCGAGGACAAGCAGAGCCAAAACTCTGGAAGGAAAATTAGGGTGCACATTTCAGATTAGATAATGATTCGCTTTTCATCACTCAACTAAACTTATTTCATCCATCTTTTTGAACGAAGGTGGGTAGTTTAGGTCCAGGAAGTAAAAATCCAGACCAAGATTTTGTTTCACCCAACCAGTCGAGTACTCCGTGATTGTATCTTTTATAGTGAAATGGATGGTTGAAACAAAATCCTGGTCTGGATTTTTACTTCCTGGACCTGAACTACCCACCTCTGTTTATGAAACTGCGGACCATGATCAATTTTTTATTTCGAACCATCCTATGGCTTAATCTATCCAGTTATTAGTAATATTTACATCAATAATATCTCCCCAAAAAAACACCATGGCAATATATTATTTTCAGAACATATAGCATGTTTAAACCAACATGTATTATTATGCTTCGTAATATTCAAAATGCATTATTTAATAAACAATCAGAAAGCATCACAGGCTGGTGGAGAGACTCACTCGGTCCTAGATGGGACAGATCTTGGTCCGTCTCCTGTGTGAGGTTGAAGACACGCTGTGGGATGAACAAGCAGACTGGCAGCACATCTCTGAAAAAATGAGTGGGGGGGTGTGGCAGGGAATGGAGACCCAAACCGTTAGCAAACTGCAGGTAACCGTAGCACCAGTGCCAGTGTCACCGACTGGGCTGTCAGGTATGGGACGCCAACAGCATATGTGGAGCTGAGACTGAGAAGCAATGGCAAAATGTGGCAGATTAATGGCCCTCTCACCTGCTCAGGCTGTAATAGGCCACCAGCTGGACCAGGTCTGAAAACCCCAGGTGGGACTCCGGAAGGTGAAAAACTACAACAACAAAAAAAAAAGACGCCAGTCAGGCCTATTTCCGTTTCTCTGTGTATCTGTGTGCATTGCCTTAAGGCTGATATATATACTTCTGCATAGAATCTACGCCATTGGTATCTGCATATCTGCATATGCTGTACCGATAGTTACATTCCTGGGAAGGTGTGCATCAGGCTGTGTCGTAGGTTATGTTCACGGGAGTTTAATTTACACAAAAAAATGTTCTGAGGGCAGAAGGAAGAATGATAACCAATCAGATCGCAGGGAGGTGGGTCCAAGCAACAAGGAATCAGGAGCTAAGATATCTGATTGGTTGGTCCCACCTCCTCTACGATCTGATTGGTTCAGGGAAATAACCAAATATTTTTCTTTCTGCACTCAGAACATGTTTGTGTAAGTGAAACTCCCATGAGCAGAGATTACACCATACCTATGCAGCATCAACAGTGTGGATTCTATGCAGAAGTACAAATCAGCCATAACGGGCACAATAATACATCTGGTGGAAGTTTGTACCTGCACCAGAGCATAGGATTGGGAAGTCCTTCACATGCTCCCTGTTGCCCCCTACAGACAGGCACAGCAGCTGCGGCTGAGATGTTGAATCTAGCAGCACCAGGAAACTCTGTTCAAGTGTTGTAGAGAAGAAAAAGTTCCGGGCATTATATTTCACGACCTTGGGTCATAAAAAAGCGGTTAGCTGACAGAGGTGTGGAAAAGGCATGGGCAGATTTACTCAGAAGCAGCTGAGTCATTTGGGAAGCTTTTCTGCAGAAGTCTGGCTGCGTTCACACTGCATGAACTATCATACAAGCTGACATGGCATGAATTCATACTCCTTCAGGGGCCCATGCACACAGAAAGGCTGCAGGAAGTCTGAGTGTCGGTAACATTCAGACTAAATTAGATACCGCAAGCATGTGTGGCACAAAGAAAAAAAAAGACGAGATTTAGTCGGTCATGAACAACTGCTCAAGCCATTTCTCCTAAATGAAAGGTAAAAGAAAAAATATATAAGGCCACTTGTATGGAAGGTCGTCTTCTTCAGAATTTACTGCAATTACTGTTCTTCAAGTCAGGAGCCTTTGCATCACAGATGCAAAGTCATTCCACCCTCAACAGTCTGTCCCCAGCTTGGAATTCCCCAGCCCGAATATATGTGATTATTCTGCCTTTTAAGGTGAGGCTATCAGTAGCTGGACTGCATCCTCTAGACGTTTAAAGCAAATAGCTGAGCATAAAGTGAGTGGAAACGCGGTGTAACCTGGCAGCCCCGAGAACTGGAGTTTCCGCCCCTGCCTGCACAACACAAACCACCTACATGCCAAATTTCCATGCTTTTTTTTCAAATGTTTTTGATTGATGCATATACGAAAGTACTTTCAAACATTTATTTTTTTTAAAACAAGTGAAATGTATCATTCATTATTGTAGCTGATGCTTTCCAGTCACCCCGAGGGAGGAGTAGCCGGATGGCAGAGTAAGATCTAGTCGTTAAATGGGTAACAGGTTAGAAAAAACGGCTGGAGAAATCTCATCTTTCATTATTTATTCCTTTCAGTGATACATTTTGTTACTGAAAATGGAAGAAAAAAAAAATGTGTGGTAACAAAAAGCAAGAATGTTACTTATGTTTTTACTTCCCCTAAACCACTTGCTTTAAATTCATCCTTTAAACTTGTAAAGTTATTTGCATATACTTGTACATCATTTTCATTCTTATATTTCTTTTAAGCTCTCGCAGACAGAAGTTTACTTACCTAGTTTTATGTAATCGAAGTTTAATTGTTTTTTTTCTGTAGTCTAGTATTTCTTATGCTCACACTTGAATATGAGCATTTTACTTAAAGGTACCTTGATGTTTGCCATCAAGGATTAAGGATTAATGTCCTTCCCTTTATTAGTTATTTTGGTTATCCGAGGTGTCCGGTCTGTCCTTAACCTACTTATCAGTTCCTGTTGCTCGTCTAACAATCTTCCTCCCTACAATTAGATCTTCCTTATCTTTAGTCACTTCTGCAATAGACGGTGAAATGGCACATTGTCTGTCAAAATGCAAAGAGGAAAAGGAACTAATCGAATAAGTAACCAAACAATTTTGAGTCAGAGCCAAGGCACGTAAAGTGTTCCCTTTGCATTGCCATCAATATGGTATTGGCCGCAGTTCAACCCTTCTGCGGAGTCCATGCATGAAAAAATACCCCCGTCCCCTTCTCCTTTTGTGTCTCCTCAGCACAATGTCAATACAGAAATCTTATATTTTGATTATCCAACTGAAGCCCATTTCGTTATAAGCAGATATCTCCATAGAGAGGAAAGCTTTTTCAATGACTCACCTTTACAGAGAAGTTGGACATTACTATTGAGCAGGGGTGGCAAACCCATTCCATGGAGAACCGGTGTGGGTTTTTGGGATTACCGCTCAATCAGCCAATCACAGTGGGTCCCCCCAGGACTTCAGTTGAGAACCACTGTTTTATTATTTGCTGATTGAGAGGCCGTCCCAAAAACCTGCACTGGCCCTCCATGGAACAGGTTCCCCATCTCGGCTATAGCTTTTGGTAACCTCAGGCACATTTTCAAGATGCAAAAGCAGTTGTGTATCATTAGAAATCAACTGGGGAGAAAAATCTGAGAACGGATTTTATCGGGCACCGAGGCCACAACTGGGAGATACTAATCTCTCCGCTAACAGGGGGGTCAAAAAGCAGGTAAAACAAGCTGGCTGAGGGAATATGGAAGTGATATGAAGCGGATCTACCACAGAGATTCCCCCCTCAGCACGTTGGGACACTGCCTGTAATCAAAAGATCGCCGGTATCCGTTGTAGGTCTGGCAGAGTGACATTTGTTGAGCAAGCAACATTGTGCCGAATTACACATCCATCCTGCCGCACAGCATGTTCTAAGGCAGATTGAAAATAAATCAGATGGAGCATTGTAAGGATTTAACCTCATTCAATACTATGAAATGATGTTATCTGAATCAGCTGACCCCAGGCTGCTGTCCCCACAGTGCAGTATGAATGCTCTCTTTGTCCCAGGGGCCCCCAAGGGCCCAAGCGGACTGGCATAGCTGCAGCCTGTCCAGTAGCGTAAGGGGCTTCTGCTCTACCTCGGCACCATTTGACATCTCAGTGGGGGACCTGCAGGACCAGCAAATAAAGGAAAGTGATAAAATGCCTTGGCTGGTTCATCCCAACTTTGAACAACCTTTAGTGAATTCACAATATATAATGGGGAAAAAAGATGAATGCACATATGTCTACTCGATATGGAATAAATAATTCAAAATATGAAAAGCACAGCGCAGTCAGTCACCTGTCAGACCTGGCTCTGTCACTCTTGTTGTCCTCCAATCCCCTCATCACCCCTGGTTTTCAGGGGTAATAGTGTCACAAGGAAGGAATCCAATTGGGTCCCTGAAACTGATAATGCTTCCCCACTGGGTGTGTTAACTGTCACTCTGCAAAAGCAGCAGCGAAATAAACCTAAGAGTCAAGACAAGATGCAAAGAGTGCGAAGTTGTTATATTATCACCACTTCCGCTCTATCTCCACCCCCAGCCCCGCCCACCGCCGACCTTCCACCATCCAGAACAGCCTCTACGGCGTTTGGCATGACGCACCGTTACTACGTTTGCAATGCTACATTTACAACGTCAAAAGGTTCTAAAGTTTTAGGTGATAAGCTTTAATTTAGTTTATTCTTGACTGAGTACCAAAAATTGTTTAATATAATGAAATTTATATTAGAAATAAAGAAATCTGACACTTCCATCCTATTCAGATTGTCATTTTCCAAAACATAAGGTACATTAATAAGCATACTGTAAAGGGCTATATACATACTATTACATAATATATTAAAGTGGATAGATTTTAGTTTACAATATAAGAAAAACAGTATCATAAGCTACACAAGAAGACCCAAAAAATTGCCCAATAATGTCGTAATCCTTAACTACCTCGATGAAATTTCATAATCGTTCGTACAACCGTTAACAATTTTCATTAAAGGATATTACAAAGAACGAAGATGTTATGTAGCGAGTTTTGTAAAAATAATAATAATAAAAAAAAAGTTAAGAACTTCTCGTAACATAGCCTACCGCATGAAATTAAGTTAAATAAATGAGTGAATGAATCAGAACGTGAAAAAAAGGATTAAATATGTGCGGTTGAGGGGATGGATATAGATATGTTGGTACCATTACACCAGTAAACTTGGACTTCGCACCAGTTCCAGACATGTGACATTGTGCGCATTTCTATGATCTACAAATGGAGCGAATCTTTCAAAGTAATAACACCTAACCCAATAGGAATTGGTCCAAGAGCAGGAAGGCATGGCAGGGGAAGGAGAAGATGTAGCAGATGCTCACCTTTCGCGTTACTTTTGCAGTCTCCCCCGGTGAGCTTTACAGTCGCCTGCCCGTCACCTGTCTCCTCACACGCTGTTGGCTCGGCGCGCTAGCCGTGCAAAGTTCAGCCTTTTCCTATTTCGTATCCCTCCTCTCGCAAGACTCCCCTACCGCTCAACATCTTCTCTCTTCCTCTCTTTCCCAACGCAAATAGTTTTGCATAAACGGATTAATGTAGCGTGCGATGCATATGCACATCGGGAACGCGCCGTCCGCGTCGCTTCAACCTTTTCCGAAGCTGCGTGCTGCGGCGCTGCACTCCTGTGTGAGAAATTTCTGCAGTTCGGTTAGGCTGCGTCTTCCTCTTTCGTCCTCGGGCACGTGTGGTTAACCTCACCCCACTATTAGAATGCACAGCCAAATGAGGAACAGACATATCAAGCATCCTACCAAAACTTACGGAACAATACACACGAAACATCTTATAAATAAGTCTATTTTTTGTCTTTTTGATAAACAGTATAGGTACACATTGTTTTAAATTACAGTAAGCCACATACACATTCTGACACATATCCATCTCTGAGAATAAGGATGCGTTATGAAGATGCTTAAGTACTTATGATGCATATTTCACTACTGCATAAGTAGTGAATGAGTGACAGATGCCGTGATTTGTACATATTAACGGCATCCAGTCTGTAAATTTCATATAAAATGACCATACCACACCTGGTCTAGTTATCAGTTTATTAACAGTTTTTAACTGCGCTACATGCATACCACCATCAGGCTAGATGAGGTACTGCACAAAACAAAAAAAGTCGATAAGATATATAGCTACAATCATTTAACCCCCCAAAAAGAGAAATTATATTAAAATAATTATTTGTTACACTTAAAACTTGTCAGAAATTATGAATAAGAACTATGGAAAATATGAAATTAAGACCCTGTTTTATTGTCTTTTGTTATATTTACACAATCTCTTTGTTGTTTTTTTTAAGCCAGAAAATGAATTAATGAATTTACATTTGGATAATTAAAATTAAGTAATTATTGCAACATTTCCCAAAAAGCTCTCTTTTATATTTTAAAACCCCTCTATGTTTAAGCATAGGCTGCTCAGTCTGCAAATAACAAACATAATATGAAAAGTAGAGGTGTGGGAAAAGTGGGAACGAGACATAGAGAAAACCAAACTGCACAGAGTAACCGAGGGCAAAATGGCATTATGACTGATGACCCGTCTTGTCAGCGGTCCTGTTTGACTGGCTACTCTGACTTGGAGGCGGGCTTCTCCTCAGCTGTAGCGCTCTGATTGGCTGTTTTGGCTTTATCCTTTTTATCTTTGCTGTCAATCAGGGCGTGATCTTGTCTCACCAACTCCTGCAACTCAGCCTTTAAGACAGAAGCATGGAGTCAGTACACTCTGGGTGAAGCAAGAGGAGACGTGGGTGTCGATTCCAACCTAAATATCATCGTTTGAACTCAAAAAGATCAATGCTTCTCTTGGAATTAGTGTGAAAATCATTCAGTTCTTGCGTGTGTGTGTGTGTCCGAGCAATTCGAATTCACCCTTACCTTCCAACCAAGCAAGTCAGCAAGTGCCATACAGCCATCGTCACAAGTGCTCAGGTACGCCACGTCCCTAAGACCAGTACGTAGCCAGTGTGAGAATACTCACACACATAACGATAGTCATTACACTAAAGGCGTTATTTCATTTATACCACTGCTTTGATAAATATTATTTTCTTATTGGTCCAGAGATATCACATGGGTGAGTACTTTTTGTGTAACCACACGGGTAGTTTTGGTAGCCTAGTAATAGTTCTATATTAAATGTGCACTATTTTCACTAGTGGTACACATTTAATAAACATGTTAATATAAAACATGTAACTCTTTACTCATAAATAAGCAGCCATTCTTTATCAGCATGATTTTACTTATCCAGCTTCAAACGCTCCAGGAGCCTGTCTGTTGACGGTTTCTATGGTAACTGAACTACCTTGCCGTTTCCAATGAGTAGCCGGACCAGAGGATCTATCCTTATGGGGACTATATTTTTAGGAGCACAATACAATATTATTGGATGTTAAATTAAAAAAATCAACTTGAGTAGATTATTCTGTTATTTTTAGTTTGTTAGCCATGGGGGATGAACTACTTCGCGTTTTGCATTGAACCGCATCACACCCACATGATCATTGAGTATATTAATATTTCACTATGGTTTATCCCTCATCTCATATTTTAAGATCTACTTGCTGCAAAACTGAATGCAGTCTCCGCAAACACTCTCTCCAATTCTATTAATCGCCCAAATCACAGACCAACAACAAACAACCCAACAATCTCTGCAGGTTCTGCAGGTCTTGAAGCTTTCCAGGCTGGTGAGACGCCACTTTGCTACATAAATGAAGAAGTCGATTTAATTTTACGATGGACACCAAGCATGTGGGCTGGTAAGCTCTGTTACTGCTGAACAAATATATTTGGAATTAGGTGATCAGTGGTCATTGTTAACACACCACAGCACACAACAGTGAAATGTGTCCTCTGCATTCAACCCATATGTGACATCGTGAGATAGCAGGGGGCAGCTAATTCAGCGCCCGGGGGGGCAGCGGTTAGGGGCGGTACCTTGCTCGGGGTACCTCAGTGGTGCCTTGCTGGTCAGCAATCTTTCAACTACAAGTGCACTTCCCTGACCATCATATATATGCTTTGATAATTGAGGATATGACAAAGATCCCTCACCTGTACGCTTTATCGGAGTCAAAGTCCATGCCTCCTCCAAAGCCAAGCATCCCCATGAGGGCGTCAGACTGCCGGAGAGGGGGGGAGAGGGGGCGGCCAGTCAGACAAAGCACCGATGCCTCTGATGTCCATTATTTATTACAGTTCATTGTATTAAAATGTGACGTGAAGAATCCAGACCTGCCCTGTCTTCTCCATGTTAATGAGCAGCCTGGGAGTGTTTTTGGGGACTCTGTGAACAGAGGTGCAAGGTGAGGCGATCGACCGAATACGGGAGCTGCACCCTGAAACAGCATCGCCGTTATGACGGCCAGCGGGATAAAGCGTGTGCATCCCAACCGACGGAAACACTGACTCACTATGACTGGTCACCGAGACGAAGGGAGATGAACTCACTTGCTGACCAGGGAGGCGAAGGGCTGAACCTGCAGTGAGGTTCCCATGATGATGAGGAGGTCACAACGTGGGAAATCCTTAGACGGTGAAAAAGGGGGACACTGTCACTTCACAGGGATGGACAGAAAGAGAAGAAATGCAGACCTGCACATATTAAATTGATGAATTCATAACAATTGTATATGCAGTTGGAAAACTGACCACCCCCCCCACCTTACCATCTTCGTTGTAGTGAAAAATCGGGCAGGCAGATTCTCACCAAAAAACACAATATCTGTCAAAGGACAAATAAAATGCAATGGCAAAAGGTCAGATGGTTTTAGTGATGCAGTTAACACAAGTCAACAGACTCGGCTAATAACTGCCTTCATGAAACCAATTGATAGTTCACGCCTTTGTTCTCCGAATGGCAGTTGTTTTACTAGAATAAGTGACAGACTTGTTATGCTGAAGATGCTTTTATACAAAGTGAGATATAGACAGAAGGAAGCTAAGGGTGAGAGAAGAGAGGCCGTCAGGATCCAGCAGCTCCTACAGCAGTTGTGCTTAAGGGCCTTGCTCAAAGACCCAGTAGTGATGTGATTACTCTGCTAGACACAGAATTTGAACACAGATCTTCCACATGCTGAGCCAAATTTCAGGGGTCTTGTACTCTTAGGTTTGCCCCATTGCTTCATGTGACAAGGATTCAATTGACTATTGTAAGGAAAAGTATTCATGGACAGCAAAGGAGCTCCTGCAACATCTGAAGATGGACACCAGAAGACACTGAAACTCCCTTCAGATGGTAAATCTATGCAGGATACAAGATCCCTTCTAACTTACATCAAGCCTTATACATCAATCCGATGTATTGTGAATGACTAACTGTTCATTCATGTCTATTTCATGAATTTACACAAAGAGATGTCTGAAATATACCACGCCTTTGCTGAACTCCGATTAACCTTAAAATCTAACATGCTGGTAAATGGAATATATTGGGACAGGAAAATAAAGCTATTTTGAGGTTGGACTCACCAGGCTTGACCAAGTCGTTGCACTTCTCACACTTGGGCACTTGTTCTGAGAAGATCTTTTCTGCAGACGACAAGTTACCAAAATGGACTGGATAAACATACAAAGACCTTCATAATCCTAAACTTTGCATCTGATTCAAAAATCTTCTCACCACTACGGCCTTTAACAGTTTTGCTCCCCACATCTGTCTGATCTTCTTCTGCCCAACCAGCCCCCTCATTCTCACAGATCTTCCTTTTCTGCCCTCCTCCCGGTTCCTCCTTGCAAACTCCCCAGTTTTGGTCACTGAGCCCTTCTCTAACATGGCTCTTCATCTTTAGAATTTCCTTCCTTCTAACATGGGTAACTCAACCTCTCTCCCAGGCTTCAGATCTCATCTTAAAACCATTTTTTGCTTCCTAAAACTTTCTAGCTCGCTCCACTCTGTCTGTATGTCTTTTGAATATTGTTAGTTTATTTGGTTTTCAAAGACCACTGTATACATCTAATTATTAATACAACCCAATCTAATAAAAGTAGGACAACCACATAATCTCATTTACCCAGAAAAACCACAAATGTTAATGAACATATTCAAATACTTGATAAACTTGATATACAAGCGAGGTCTTGCAATACAAGTATTATGTATACGCTTTGTCTGGCAAGCGTCACATGACTACTACTGAGCCGATGGTTCTTCTCTCTCTCTCGCTGCAGGATTGCGGGTAATCGTCTCCCATGCTCGGTCTCAGTCGGCGTGCCTCACTCGTATAACCAAAATTTTGAAAAGCACCACCCACATAAGGGCGTAGTAGGGTGTGCGACGAATCTGTTTAACGACAATGCAATGTCCACATTTCCAGGAAATCGAAAAGGAGGCAAAAGCAGGTGTCATTGGATAGGTTCCTTGTTAACGTCGCACAAAAAGAAGAAGATTCCAGTGAGCCAACAGATAGCAGTGATTTTATTAGTTATAGTGAAAGCTGTCCTACAAAATAACCCTCCTCTTCTCCTCTCTCTCATCTCCCTCACATGATCCACAATTCTTTACAAAGGTAAAGTGCAGGCTAATTTGTTTTATGTATTTTTATTTTATATTTTGTATTAATCTTTTTATATGAATATTCTTGGGTTGTGGAACTAATAATCTGAGTTTCCATTATTTCTAATGGGACAATTAGCTTTGATATACGAGTGCTTTGGATTACGAGCATGTTTCCGAAACGAATTATGCACCCAATCCAAGGATTTACTGTACATAAACTTGTTTCAGTAATTCTGGTATTAGAAAACATGCCACTAATTCATTAACCTTGCGTGAGCTCATTTTCTGACTCTCACCTTTCATCCAGTCCAGGGTATACTCCTTACGGCACAGAAAGCTCACACAGTGGGAGGTATAGAAGGTCCCATGGGCTTCAACCAGGTCCTCCTCTTGTAGCCCCGCTACACGTTCCAGGGTGTCAATGTTCTTCCTCACCAATCAGAGCACAGATTGACTTCTCAGCGGCAACATGACAGACTGACTAGCTCACCGTCTTAAG
This sequence comes from Brevimyrus niger, assembly GCA_015164015.2. Lineage (NCBI taxonomy): Eukaryota > Metazoa > Chordata > Actinopteri > Osteoglossiformes > Mormyridae > Brevimyrus > Brevimyrus niger. The sequence goes on from JAABNY020000035.1 coordinate 8,493,977, forward strand.
CACAATTAGGATTAAACAAGACCTTTCTGAAACTCGGGACTGATGGTCTGGTCAACAGTGATGACGTGACCAGCAGACTGACAATGCGAGGTGCTTATAAAAGAGACAAGCTTGCTGACCTGGGAGTAGCAGCGTCTGAGAAGACCTTTGTCCTTAAGCATCCTGATGAAGTAATGACAGACTGTAGGCTGTAATATATAAGCAAAGCTCAATACTTTATGCACAGAAGCCTTCCACACAGGACTATCATGCAACAGGACTTCCACATGCATCAGTAAAGTCTCTGGGACAAGCAGACAAAACACTTAATAACCACAGTCAACCCGTTAGGGATCCTTGCCTACCTTGAACTGCCCAGGATACAGCTCCTTGGCCAAGGCAAAGAATGGCTCTGGGTGTTTCTGAGTAATAAGGGGGGGAAAGGATTTCACAAGGGGAACGAAGACGCGCGAGTGGATGGTACCATTTTAAGATCTGCACAGGTAGACTCGGCCATCAGTGTGATACCTTGAAGTAGTCGATCTGGAATATGGCTTCGGGATAAGGCAGGTTGTACTTCTGCAGGTTGGCATAAAGGCCTGTCTCAGGAGAGCGGAAATCAGGGATTCCTGCAGCTGGGAGAAGGAAAGATTCTGCAGTCAGCCCATTTATGTTTCAGATCAATGATGCAAAACCTTCAAGAGATATATCACAAAAATCATATTACAGTGGTACCTCATTGCTCAAACTCATTAGAACTCGAATTTCTTAAAAGTCGAACCAACCAGTTTGAAAAAAAAAATGTCCTAGAGCACAATTTGAATCTCAGAAGTCAAACTGTGAACGCCGACCCAAGATAACTTGAATGCGCGGGGAAATGACTCACGCGGCACATCTATCAGCGGAAACAAAGGGTAATGCTTCAGTCTCAGGCTCGCATTCGCTGTCTAAATATATGTATTCAGTTAGTGTAAACATGCAGAACGCTATCACAGTAAAAATACATTTAGACAATGATGGACAGTAACGGTACTATTATATAATAAAATACATTTTAAAAGATTTCTTATTCAATATATTTATATGAATAATAAACCATTAATACATTTGATTATAATAATATAGTTGTGCCGAGTGAAGATGGAACGGAGACAAAGGCGCAGACATCCAGGTATCTGGGAATACAGGGTTTAATTACAGGTAAGGCCGGCAAAACGCAGATGAACCAGACTTGGGAAACAAACTGAAACGCGAACGAAATACAAAGGACTAATGACAACAACCAGAAACAGCTGATCACACGGGGATTCCACACAGGGTTAATGAAGGGGCGTGGCACACGGAAGGAGCGGATGATCGGGGCAAGACACATTGTTTGGATACATTTTTCTTACTTTACAAATTACTGTTTTGATAGGTGTACTTAGACATGTTTAATACAGTACATGCTCTTCTTGTTTTATCCGGTTCATTTTATGTTAAAATGCTAAAAAAAAAAAAAAAAAAAACATATTTATGTGTATATATGTAACGTCCTGCTCCCAACAATCCTGATTGTGTGCCACACCCACCTCGTTACCTCCTGTTTTGCCCTAATTG
>JAABNY020000035.1:8515061-8536003 GCA_015164015.2 Brevimyrus niger
GGGTGGGTTGGGGTGGGGGGGTCTGCTCAGGGGCCAAGAAGATGCAGCAAGATCAGGAGCAGTGTGTTCCAATCCAGTCCTCAGGGGCTACAGCAGCATGCCAGTGTTGCCATGGCCAAATAGTCACCCAAAGAGCAAGGCGACGGGGGCAGCGCAGCTGGAATAGGGGAGAGGGGTCAATGGCTGCAGACCCTGTAGCCCCTCAGAGACCAGGGGGTGCGGGAGGAGGCCGGCTTTGCATGCAGGGCATGTTGTCAGGGGAACCCAAACCCTACCTGGGCGGGAGGGTGCGAGTCCTGTCCGGACGCTCGCTTCTTCACCGCGCTCCCATTCATGTCCTCAAAACGTACATCTGCCTCTTCCATTGCCTCCACACTTCTTTCACTGACTTTCGTTTCCAAACATTCTATAATCTCCTCTTCGCTGTCTCCCGTCTCGTCTCCATCCTTAAAGTCCAGAGCCCTCGACGCCTCACAATCCCCAGCTCCCTCCACTGCATGCCCTTTCTTACTGTCCACAGATCTTTGTACAGCCACTTCACTCTTCTCCTCTTTCTCCATTGCCTCCTCTTCCTCACTCAATAAATATATTTCCAAAACTGGTTTGTCCTCCCCACCACCCTCCTCTCCCTTCGTCTCCTCTCCCTGACCCTTCATGCCCTTCAACTCCTCTCCACCACTCTCTGCGCCCTGCACCTCCCCTCCTGCAAACTGTTCAGCCTCCTTACCCTCCTCTGTTCCCTTGCTCCCTTGTCTTCCCTTGTCTCCTTCATTTCTTTCAGATCTCTCCACAACTTCACCACTATCCTTCTCCTCATCATCTCCTTCACTCCTCAAATACCTCTCCACTATCTCATCAGTGACCTCATCCTTCTCCCGATCATTTTGCGCCTCCTCACTCCCTCCTATTGGCCTTTCCTCCTCCTCCCCACTCTCTTTCACTCCTGCATTTGCCTCTTCCTGCTCTCCTTCTTCACTCTTGGAATTCATCTCCTCTGCCTCTGCTCGCTGAATCTCTACACATCCATCCTCCATCCCCGCTCCTTCCCTGGGTCCTTTTCTCTCTTCATCCCCTTTCATAGCTTCCCTCCCGCCCACCCCTCCTCTGGTTCCCTTCCCCTCCTCCTCGTCGTGTGACACACTCTCCACATCCTCCTCCTCCTCCTCCCACATCTCCTCTCCCTCGCCTTCCCACTCCGCGTCCTTCTGTCTCGGAGAGCGAGAGTTAGGAGTCGGGGACGAGGCGACGGCACTGCTGCAGTCCCTGCTGTCCCCCAGCGGCAGAGAAGAACGCCGGAGTCGCCCGTCAAGAGAGTCCTTTGTTTTATGGGGTTGGGCCCAGAAGCGGAGACAGAGAGAGACGGAAAGAGTCCGTGTAGATGCAGACCATCCAGGCCAAGGTGAGACGGGAGAAGGTGAGCGGACAGAAAGAGCGACGTGCAGACAGAGGGTCAGTACAGCATGCAAACCAGTCACACTTTTCATACTCCTCAAACTCCCCCAAAAAGGCACATGGAAAACTAAAAAGAGCCGAATCAGACCAAAATAGAGCAACGGACAGAAACAAATAAAAAAATTACCATTTAGACTTACTACATTCAAAAGCCCTGTCTGCTAGCTAACAGATAATACCACCGCTGTATTTTCAAACCAGCAAGCTCTTCAAAGTCGAACCTAAGCCTAAGATTTTACCAGCAACATGTTCAGGGCCTCGGAGGGAACAGCGCGGTACCTGGGAAGGTTTGGTGCTGTGGTCGGCAGACAGCACCAGGTCCCGCAGCTCGGGGTCCATCCCCTCCTCGGGGTGAGCCATGTCGCTGACCTCGCTGTCCTGTGAGCAGAAGGGACAGACAGGAAGCTGTGTGGGGCAGCACACCATGGTAGCCAAGGGCAACTTTACCTGTATCCATCATGCTAACCAATGTTATCTGCGTCATTTCTGTGACAAAGTAACTTCACAAATTTCCCCACAATTGATGCAACATTTATTTAGCAAATAAATATACTATATTGGTATACTATATATTATACTATATACACACAGTATACTAACATACTATAGAGCAGTGGTAGTCTAATGGTTAGAGTGGTTTAATGGTTAGAAAGATACCACCCTCAAGCACTGCTTCCAGGGTGCAGCACACTTTTGGTTGCTGTGCACTGGGTGCTGTGGTGTGTCTACAATAATAATTAATTACTTATATATTCAAATTCAGATTATTAGAAGTATTGCGGAGGGGGGGGTTGGGTGGTTTGGTTCACCGGTAATGGGGGTATGGATTGGGGTCACCACGCACCTCATAGCGCAGTCCGCCTCCCAGGCCATCCAGATCCAGCTCCAGTTTTCTCAGCAGCTCCGGCGTGGTCCGACAGCTCTGCCGAGAGGTCGCGTTTAGTTTGACGCCGCGTCAAAACCTCTCGTCAACCCTACAGACAGAGCTCTACGATCCATCCGTGATCTCCGGCTCTGTGCTGATGCAGCTCTGCAGTTCCGCCTGAAATATCAGCTCAACAGACACAGGTCTCCGGGTCCTTCGTTGACCTTCAACTGAGGAGCCCTTCAGCGACCTACTACCGCAGCCTACTTATTTACCACAGCACTGCACGTTGAGTCGAGCGCTGCTCTCCGAAACACAAGACCCTACCTCCTCATCAGACACCTCATCCGTCGCTTTGAAACCAGGCAATGAAAGTGACACCCGCTCCTGCTGTTTAGCACCCAACAGACTGGAATGCAGGCTGGAAGCAGAGACCTTTTCCTGATACAGTGTAAAAAACAACAACAAATAGAACGCTGGACGGTTCTTTAGACACAATAACATCAAAATACAAGTACATTTAAACATTCAAATATGAAAGATATTCCTACACAGGAACACTGTTTGTTTAAAAAATAATAATCTGCAGCTTTGCATGTGACAGTTATCTCTGTGATATTACTCACCCCCAGGGGCTTCTTCAGAGGCTCAAGACCCCCCGAATTTCTGAGAGAGCCCCAGAGAGAGGGGGCCGGCAGGTCAGGTGAGCTCTGCAGAGGAGCGAGGGACCTCAGAGGGGACTGGAGTGGTCCTAGGGTGGAGCCCGCAGGCTACCATAGACAGAATCACAGGTAAGCAGGGTACTGGCAGACTGGAGTCTGACTTACAGACATTTCCCCATCCCCGAGCCGTCGGCTGTCCCAAACGCCGAGCTCACAGGCCTTAGGTTCCTCTCTGCTACTGGATAAATAGCGTCTTGCACCAGCCTGTATCAGAGCTTTAACCATTTAGCTACTCCAAGCTCCGTACGAAGATCAAAATCTATTGCCGTCCGCAATTAATGTTCCTCCGTAGCCTTGAATATTCAAATCCGACCTCAGAGGGGGCTTTCCTCCGCTCAACACAATGGAATCGCGAAAAAGGAAAAGAGACTCCATGATCTGAGAAGACAAGGACTGCCCACATGAAGCATCTGCTATAGCTTGAAAACATGAGCATTTGGCCAGGAATTTTGAGAGTTTCTGCAATGAATCGGTAAGGTCCATTCATGGGCCGGATCAGCAAAGGTTAGTAGATGGATGGGAGGTCAAGGTGGGGGTAAAGAGCAGGGGAGTGTACCAACATTACTGGCCTACTTGACACTCTATTTTTCATTAACAACACATCAGCTATCAGAGATAAATAACGATACAGTGGAACCATTGGGGCTCGAATGCCTCTTAACTCAACCAACTCGGACGTCGAACGAGCTGGTTGATTTTTTTTCAACTTGTACCAATACCAAAATCCTGGAACTCAACTATTCCTGCTCAAATTTGTATGGGTCGAGATGTGTTCAAGTCTACCAACATGGACCTTGAATGGGTTGGTCAAGAAAAACCTAAGCGCAACCTGACCAAAAACTCAAGAACACGACAAACCAAAACAGAGCTGCTAAAACTAGATGGGCTGACACAAGGGCAAATGGACCTATTAAGATGCTGATGGCCATGAATCGCTGACAGTCTCGTGGTACCTCTCCATCGAGTTCGACGTGTAAAAGCTGCGTTTCTGTGTTTGATGGGATTTTTTTGTGCTTTATCTACAGTAATTATGGCTCCTAAGAAAGTGAGCAGTGATACCAGTAAATCAAAGAGGAAAGTAGAGCAGAACTTAAGAAGTAAACTACAGCGAGACTCGAAGGTGGTGTACGTGTGTCTGCTCATGCAGTTTTATGTTGCTTGTCAATGCCTTTTATTATTAGGTAGGTGGATAAGTTCAAACAGGCAATAACTTGGGGGTCTGGAATGGATTTAACTTATTCTGATTATTTCTTATGGGGACCAAAATCGCAACTTGTCTAGCCTTTGGGAACGAATTAAGTCTGAGTTCCAAGGTACCACTGTTCTTTATTGATCCCCATTAGTAAATTCTCTTTATGACTATTCTGCCTCGTTCCCTATGAGACATATACAGATGTGAGCAAGCAGCTGTGGCTTAGGAAGGTTCCTAAGGGCCCACGGACATGTGCCTAATCTGCCTAGGGCGGGGCTTGAACCAACGACCTTCCGATCACAGGCACAGCACTTTAGCCTGCTGAGCCACACACAAAACCCCAAACTAAAACAATGCTATACAGCACATAAACAATAGTAAATTATGGAGAATGAAAAGGGCAATTAACGTACTGAAACCACTGGGAACTCAGGATCTGAAAAAAATGTTAGTGTTTAGGGCCTCCATCCGCAAAGGTCGTAGAGAGGAAGCAGGGCAAGTAAAAGGCGTGACACTTGCTGCAGGTACCTTGAGGGGCAGCTTGTCCTTTTTCTTCCTCTCCTTCTTTTTCTTCTTCTCCCTCTCCTTTTTAGCTGGGGTCACGCGGGCCTGAGCCTTCTCACGCTCCTGCACCACCAGACGCCGGTACTGCTCATCGCAAGGGTGGTCCCAGGTGGACTGTCCCGTGGAGAAGTTGAAGTAGTACACATCCCCCGTCACATCCTGGCTGTGAGAGGGAAAGGTGAGGCAGAGTCACTTCTGCACCTCGAAATTCAAGAGAAGAAGGAGATCTGCAGAAGAAAGGCTATAGGTTTAATTTAAAAATGGTGCACAACATAATTCAGTCAGTTAAGAGCATCTGAAACATCCTTTAAGACCAAAGTCAGATGGTGAAACAAATTTTAAAATGGTTGACTAAAGTGCACCTTAGAATTAGGCGATCAGTGATCATTGCTGACGCACCACACAGTGCACAAAGAAATGTGTGCTCTGCATTTAACCCATATGTGACATCACGACAAAGCAGGGGGCAGCTAATTCAGCACCCGAGAAGCAGTGATTGGGGGGGCGGGGATTCGAACCAGCAATCTTTCGATTACAATTGCGCTTCCCTAACCATTAGGCCACCACTGCCCACAAGCATGATCAAAGTGTGATGGAAGGATGTTCACCAGGGTTTCCACTCATCCGGCAGAGGAGCCACGATGCCTTCCCGTGCCAACCACAGAAGCTCTGGCTCCTGCTCAGGATCGATGCCGATCTCTCGAGCATACTCATGGACCTCTGGGAGAGAGAGAGAGAGAGAGAGAGAGAGAGAGAGAGAGAGAGAGAGAGAGAGAGAGAGAGAGAGAGCGAACCGTGATGCAAGGCTAATATATTCTATACAGTTATGTTACATACTATAAAGCCTGAAACACTGCACGATCAAAGTGTTTTACGGCGATACAATGGGGGCAAAAACAGAGCTTAACGTAAAACAATGTATGAATAACCCTGTCATTTCAGCTCCAACATTCATACGTTCACAGCAGGATGCATGCACTGTGTACAGTAAGTTTCACACCGCGAAACATCACTCAACAAAAATAACAAATGGTATAATGAACCTTAGCTATATTTTATTTAGTCGTGAGCATTTTTTTTATTTCAGCAGGCCCAGAGTCTTTTGCATTGAGTTTTAAAATCAATTGAGGGACTAGGTGTGTTTAGCAGTTTGTTCTCTAGTTAACCAGCTATGTATGACGGCGAAATCTTCTTTGAAAAAGCTCGTAAAAAATAATTATTATACCTTGTTCAGAGGGGATATAGTTCTCATCATACTCTTCTTCCAGGATCAACTGGTCCCCTATCTGGACCGCCGCTTCGGTCATGATGTCTGAGAAACAAATGATGTATTTCTGTAATGACAGAAGTCGTCTGTCTGGCTGACGCAGTTAATGACCACGCAAAACCTCTTTGTTTCTAGCTTTTTAAGTATTCCAATTGGGCTTTGAAAGAGGGACAAGACTGAATTAGATGTAAATAAAAATAGCAACTACTAGGACCGAGGATTTGCTTTTCTTCCATATTCACGCAAAGCAGAGTTCCAGTGATTTGAGTGAACCAAGATTTAAAACCGTTACTTACCTGCCCCTTACAATACCAGTTGCTCTCCGGATGAAGTATGCCAAATGAATGGATATTTCGTTTTATTTTTTCGCTATCTTACAATCGTCAAATAGGTAAATGCCTACATGGTCAGGCAACTAAAGTCAACAAAATCCGCCAGCTGCTTCTAAGGACGCCGTTAAACATCCTCTGACGTCCTCGGCAGCAACAACGAGTTCCGCATAACGCGTGATGTACGTAATGGTAAATGAGGCGATTGGAGCAATTCGCTTCAAATCCCCAGAGCATCACGGGACTTGTAGTTCCAATTCTGTCGCTGGAATTACTCGCTTAATCATACTACAGAGGAGAATAGAACTTTAGAAATAGATTTTTTTTGCATTAATTGCTTAATGAAAACATCAGATAATATTATAATGCATTTCTCATACATAGATTGTAAGTCATTTCTAATTTAATTGTAGCCATGTTATAGCATCGAATGCTAATTATCTTCAAGTTTCACTTAGAATATGCATATAATCAGCTTCATTTACATAAACATTCCTGATACACATTAATATTGATCTAACATCGAATAATATAAAATTAAACACCAGGTTCAATCTGTGACAAATTCATGATAAAAACATGTATCGTACGATTATTGTAGTTATTGTAGGTGTATTTTAAGTTTATGAGAATGAACTTAAATCCCAAAAGATATTTTGTTACTCAGAACAAATGGACATAATGCATGTTTTTTGAACACGACGTTTAGTTTTCACACAGATAGGACATACTCTCAGTGTTACTTATTGGGGCCGGCCCAAGTATTACAAGCTGCTTCGATTATGCATTCTAAGGAAAAAAGTAGAATTTTAACCACCATCTGCATCACACAGCATAAATGTTTTTCTTCGTTTATCGACGTCAACATTAAAATCACTTTAGATTAAAAGTGTTCGTTTGATGAGCTGTAATTTTAAAGTCGACCACACGAGGGCAATCAAGGACCGTTGCAGGATTTTTACCCAACGTCACCTCCACTAAAGTTTAAACCAAAATGTCTTTTTTGGTCTTGGCTGAAGTGTTGAAGTGTTGATTTGAGTAACCCAAAAAAGTGTGTAAGATGTACATATGTATTAAGAAGTAATCTTTCCAAACCCATAATTACATAGAAGTCTGTCCTAGCTAGCTATGCCTTAGTGTCAAGAAAAAGTGAATTTATTTGAACTGTTCACATTTTCAGCATTTGCTCCAGACAGGAAGCCAATTTACATGGGCTATCACTCCCACACAGTCTAATAATCGGTTATTCTCAAGTTTTTACAAGGACAAGCCATTATTTGCACATCCAAGCCAAAATGACGATTCCCTCACCAAATCAGGTATGAGTAATACCTGCAATTCATGTAGCACAATGTAGCAAAATACAGCAGGTTAGCTTCTGACCCAGGAAAATGTCATAACAGGCAAAGATTTGGATACAATAACGATTACTGCAGAGCATTTCTAATCAAATTCAGCAAACCCCAGGAATGCCTCATTAATGACTACAGGCTTAAAATTAAGCCACGTTGCCCTGGTAACCTGCTTGCTGACACTCATAAGTACTGCCAGTCCATGACATTGCCAGGGTAGCGAGCAGCACACTGCTCAGGAAACAAGTCTTACATGCAACATGGAGTTTTTCAAGTCAAACCCATAAAATTCAATGGTAGCTTTTGTACATCTGTAGAAAAATGTATCAGTTATGTAGATCAAACTCTGTAAGTCACTTTTCTGGAATGAAAAAAAGTAGCCATGTTATAAGACACCGTGGGCAGGATCAAAGCTATCGCTAACTGATAATTAGGGTGTTTATCATAATTATACAAATTAACGGCTAAACCACCTACAGTCTTTCTATAGGAGGATGTATCATAAATTACCCAGGGCTGCTACTGTCCCATTTTCTGTAGCTGGTTTCTGTAGCCACTGGTTTCTCAATCTCAGTGTATTCCATTCGAGAAAATGTGAAAGACCATTGCCAGATTATTTTGAGGTGTCAATAGCAATAAGCTACGTTCTTGGGCCTGGAATTGCCAGTCGGACTGGTGATATTTGTTGGAACTGGATGCCTAATGAGAGCCTAATGAGAGCCCAGAGCAACTGCCTAAAGATTTGACTGCATAATATCAAATTATAATCAGGGTGAGTCATATATATTAAAGTAATTTGTCAAACAAGTAGACCATGTGTTTCTTAATTTATTTCCTATGAGATGTGTATAGACTAATTACATGCATGAGTAGAAAACAAATGTGCAACCAGGTTTTAAGCTGATGCAGAATTACACATAAGTAATTGGTTGCAGGCAAGGCTTTAAAGTATTAATGTTTAGTTGCACAGAGATAAACTGGTGTCTTTCAGTTCCCTGTAGAGTAGGGGTGTCCAGCTATTTTTCCCTGCAGGCCAAATTCCAAGGGTGGGTGGGGGTTGATTGTGTGGTCTGGATTCAGTTGTATTTTGGTCAGGATCTGGACCACGATCCACCAGTTGGTGACCACTGCCATGTTGTGTGATTGTGTGTCTAAGGGTTCCCACTGGCTTATGTCCAGTGCTTCTTGGGAAATGTTTTAAGAATGGGTGAAGGCATAGCCTTTTGAAAAGTAACCATCTATTTACTTCCAGCTGTTCTAGTAAGATATCCAGCTCCATGACACCAGCAAATACCTTGCTCAGTCATGCTTGCACAAAAAACAAACAACAGGTTAGCATGATATGGGTCTGTGTTCCTGTCTAGAAGGTTGTGGGGTCGGATCCCACGGCCAGCAGTAACAATATTACTGTTACGCCATAAACCCAAGTGGTCCAGGGGTGCTGGATACTCAGTCATCCCTAGCCTTCCTCACTTCTCCGTCTATATCAATAAAAAGCTCCACTAAATGAATAAATGTAAATGTTTTGGCCAAAGCATCTGCTAATAAATAAATGTAATATAAATCAGGCAACACATCTTGCTTTGGTGTTCAATAACATTTGGATTACTTGCATTCAATACGCTCAATTTTTTTTTTTTAGATGTGCTAGTGTGAACTATTGAGCAGTATCCACCTTAGGGGTAATCACTGGGGGAGATGGCATTTTTCTCATTGATATTGCACCTTTTCTATTTAACAATTCGAACTGCATGCAGCGGACAGCATCTCTCTACTTCCTCCCTTCGATGTACAGCAGAACCAGTCTAATGAACGTTTTGATGGTCCTCACCCAAGTGTGAACCTGATAGTGTCACCACAGTGAGACCTGTCTCTTAGAAGCAGGGGTATGTCACTGGCCACTTGGTCCATCCACCAGTATGGTTTCTGTGCACGTCTGTTAAATGGTGAATTCTATTGCAGTTACCTTTTTAACTGAATGATAGCTAGAACGCTCAAACATTTATAATAATGCTGAAGTTTCTTTTCTACTTCGTCAGTGATTGTTCCAGGGAATGTGTGTGGGAGTCTAAGGTTGTCGTTGAGCCAAATGCGTTTCCTGGAACAGTGTTGCGTTTCAATTTTGGCACTCAGAGAAAAGGCTTCAGGTTCAAAGCTTGAATGAATCTTTTTTAGCGTTCCCATAATATGGAATTTGTGACCCAATACTGAACAGGAACAACAACTTTGTGTATCCTAGAAAATAAAAGAAAACGTGTTACACCATTTTGACTACCGCACAGTCTTTGAAACAAGGGAGGTACATTTTGTACAACCATGTGTTTGATTTTATATGTGGGTGCTTATTTGTCCACGATTATCCTGTGTCTACCCCCATGAACTTTTATTCGTATTCATGACCAGCCAAAACAAACTGTACTTTCTAACCCCTTTTCAGTCACTGTTGCATACTCTTAGTGTTGCACTAACATGAATCATGTTCATTCAATAAACAACACAAATTAATACAATAACATACAGTACCATGCAGAAGTCTTAGGCAGTCAAATAAATGATGTCTAAATGATCCTGTTTGCGTAAAGAAGATATTTTTTTCTCAAGAGTATTAGCTTAACCATTTCAAAACCTCTACCAAAATAACCCCTGCATTATCAGAAACTGTCTAATACACCCCATGTACTTTTTGACTCAACCACAAGCACTACATTGCATCATTGACTTCTTTAGAATAATTTTATCAATTAATTAATTGAGCTGGATGTGAAATGTACAGAATAAATTGAATGGCTGGTGTGTCCCTGAGGAGAGGTTAGGGAACCAAAGTGGTGTTCATCTAGCTATCCGATTTTTTGGAGAACATAAGAAATTTCAGGTAGTTTGTATTGTGTTATTCTGAACATGTTGTAATGTTGAATTCAGTTTTTGTTTTGAGGAAATATACACAGATAAATAGCTTTAAACATTTCCTTTGACTGCCTAGCAGTACTGTATACAAACACAATAAACCGAATAAGCAATTTGAATGCATAAAAATGTAATCTTTATCAGGCCTTTTATTCATCCTAGCTGCTATTTCTTGTTAACTATACTAACTTTCAACAGAGAAGATGTAATGTGGAGACACAATGACAAACTAAATGTCAGGTGATTGATAGATAACTGTATTTAAGACATTTGTGACCCACAAAACATCAACAACAATCAGACACACATCCTGACACTTACCCTTTCTGTGTTATTTTAAGAAAATTAAAAAAAATGTTCTTATTGTTACATTGAATCACATTACTTAATATGATTCCTTATTTTATACTAGCACTTACAGCTGAAAATCCTGGGACCGTTTATAATTTAACCAATTTTTGCTGCTGGATGGTGTTACCTTGATATTAACCTTCATGCTCAGGAGAACGTCAACAAAACCACAACTATATAAAATTGAGAAAACAGGGGCAGCCAATTCCTGTACCAATTCGGGTCATATGTTCTAGGGTTCAATAGTGAAATCATTCTGCTGACCACAGGATTTAAACCAGCAACCTTCTGATCATGAGCACAGGGGCCTAACCCACTCAACCACACACTGCCCCCATAAATATGACAGGTTTGATTTGTATAGAGGCAGAGCTGCCCTTGTCACCATCCACACATATGCCTCCATGCAATTATGCAATGACACATGTTCAGTTCATAGCCAATAGGCTTCCCGATTGAGTTGCTTTTTAAATTAAGCATGTTATATGACAGGTATGAGAAACAACCATTCAGGCGAAGGTTTGCAAGGACCTTTAATCCTTAAACTTATCCTGCCAAGCCGCTGACTTAAACAGCATAGTCTGCAAAAAAAAGTTGCTAGCTATTTGCAAAGCCTGAAAGAAATTTAATTTACTCTTTTCTTCGAATCTCTGCTTATCATGACACATTCCACGCGTGCCACTGAACAATTACTTAAACTGGAACAAATCGGGATAAATCCCAACATTAAAACCCCCACTGGCTGGAAATAAAAATAATAAAAAAGCTTTGTCCAGATAATATTATAGTGTTGGCTCCACCTCGTTGCGTATTTCATGCGGCAGATCTGCATAGTCAGATTTTCGTTTTCTTGCTGATGCGCAGTGGTGTGTAATGCTGCAAATCAATGGTGAAAACCACACTCAAATGCTCAGGAGTGATAGTAAACGCAGTTATGTAATGATGCCGATAATAATTAGTGATCTCAGCAGTGACCTGTATTGGGTTCAGATATGAAGGGTGATTGCAGGGTGCAAAGGTGCGTCCTCTGTGTAAGTCTCATCGAGGAGAACCACAGAGCAGACAGTTGAGTACTCTGTCATCGAGACTCTTGATATGCAACTGATTAGTTGAAACAAAGACTTGGTCTGGATTTTTACTTTCTGGACCTAAACTATCCACCTCTGATTAAATGTAATATGCTCTTGAATGCCATGATTAATTGGATCATTAATAACACAGAGCAAGGCCTAGCGTCAAGAAGCAGTGCTATTCACTGACTCACTGTGTGCCACACAAGTATTATAATAAGTATCATATATAATAAGCATATTTTAGTAACTCCTTGACGAGGTATAGGACAATCAAATAGAAGAAGACTAGATGGATATTATTATAGCTGTGTATTTCAGTAACTCCAAAGTAATCTAAATATATTTCAGATTTTGTGTAAAGTGTCACTCAAAAGTTTCCATTTAGTGCAGTGTTTTTATTTTATTAATATGTAAATCACATAAGCCTCTTACTGGGCGCTGGACTACAGAAAGTTAATTCCTTCAGCGGAAAGTCAGAAGGATATTTGTTAAAATATGACTTTGTAGACGTTACCATTAATGTATAAATTGTCACATCGGCGTAGTGTTATCCTGGACTAGTATAGTTTAAGACAATGGAATCCAGGCATTGGAATATCTTCATGTAAACCGTCTATTTACTATTCACAGGATTATAAATTCTAGAACACATGCTCCAATTCTATGTGTCCCCAGCAGCAAAGTATTGACGACCATAGGCGAAAATCACTGAGGGGAACGATGGCTGGACAAATGGTGATAAATGAGCAGGGGGGTGAGAGAGAACTAGGAAGGATGCATTTCTTTAAAAGACTCACCTTCTCATCAGTTTTTATTTTTTATTTTTTTTTTTGCTCTGGTAAAATTTAGCCTGAAAGATTTATAAATACCATGTATAGTTACAAGCCTTAGAATATTATTTCAGATATTGCAACGGCCATTTTTACTACTTGTAATCAGTATTTGATGTAGCGTATAATGTCTGCTTGAAGCAGTATTTGCTGTAATCCTGTCCTCATCCTACAGTCAGCCAGGCGTTAGCATAAAATCACTACGATTGAATGACTCACATCCATGCAGTTCTGCTACAGGATATTTGCTGAAACAGTCAACACCGCAAGAAGACGTGCAAACAAGTCCAAAACCAATGAAGGTTATGTTTCCATGAAGTAACCCTGTTTACTCCTGGACCACAAACATCAGAGATCGTATTGATTAACAAAAAATAAATGCGCCTGTATCTGTAATTTACTCTCTTAAATAAATGTAATCGCCAGCTTAGATACAACTGTCAGGACACCCTCGCTGAATGGGGGAAAATTTAGGATTTCAAAGAAAGACAAACACAGCAAGACGGTGGCATTAATTAAAATTCAGAAGCATTTTCAGAAGGAAAAAAGGCATGTAACAACAGAGGTAAAAGGAATAAGCAAAGTGATAAGCAAAGTCCAAAGGCAATTCAGCAAGTCAACAGCCAAGTCAACAATGCCCCTTTGGCCTGGTAGATTTTGCAGCAGACAGTGTAATTTGATTGACAATGGCTGCCAAAGGTGACAGAGCCACAGTGTTCTGTTCATGTTTCAACATTCTCTGTTTATCTCGGCTGGCCAATTGCTCCATTACGCTCGGTCAGGGTTCCTCGATTGACCAGCTCCAGAGATAACTTCATTTCGTGCTCTTATCATGGGACCCTCTATCAGACAATGGGACTGTCATCCTTAAATGTTAAGCCTTTCAAGACAGATGTATTTATTTAGTTATTTATTTATTTGAAAACTAGATTTGAAAACTAGCCATTGTCTTTTGACCTGGCTGGAGACTGCTCTGCCTGGAATGTTATTAATTCAAGAGAGGAGTTAACAAAAAGAATGGTTTACTGTATTCTTTTCAAGGATATTTTTTTGTATTTTAAAAATGTTTTTTTTTTTAAAAAAAAAAAGGAAAAAAAAACTAAAGTTTATTTGTTTAATTCATAGCCAAAATGCATGAAAGAGTCTTAAGATAAATAAGTAGTCAGGCAAGGCAAATAAACACAAACCACAGAGCTGACAGACCATTCTGAGCATGTCTGCCTGATGCAGCTGGTGGCCTGACTTCCTGCAGGTGAGCCGACTGTTTGAGCTGCTCTGTTTCAAGTTATTTTCCCTTTGTTATGCGAAGAGAAATGCTGGTCTGATGTCTCTCATTGTATAATCCTGGCAGGTCATTTAAGGTGCAAAACCCATTTACGCCACAGTGGGCAACTTTTTCAGAGTGGAAGAAAAACCACTCAAGATGCATTTTTACATCAGAGAAATATTGTCAAAGTAACATTTCGCAATGTTGTGAATTGCGAAGCATTCGTTGCATTACCAAGTTAATTTCAAATCCCAGATTTTTGAAAGGGAGCATCTCCAGAGTGGGGGCGACGGTGGATGAAGGGGGGACACAGCAGGCGTCATTCGGATCTCTGTGCTGCAGTCGGGGGTTTGTTTGTGTGTTTGCTGATTGCTGACTCTTCCGTCGGTGACCTTTGAACTTTGTTGCACAGTGGGGAGGTGAGAGGCTGAGGTCCACCTCCACGCCGACATGAACGACACCATCTCTGCCGCCCATCCGCTTATAAAAGGCGCCCAGCGCTCTGTCCTGCTACACTGACTCTCACAGCTCCAGCAACTACAGGTAAGAGGGAAACTCCAGGGCAAATACAGCAGGGGCTTGTAAGAGGAGCACAGGCAGTGAACGTGAGTCTCAGAAGCTTGGAAGAAGGGAACAGAGTGATAGATGTGGGATTGTATAAAGTATAAAGTAATATTACATGGCTGGGAAAATGTAGAGAAAAGAATGAAGGCGATCATGTTTGTCCTTTTCAAGACGTCTCTCATTCTATGCCAGAGAATAATTGTACTGTATATGTCATTACTGTCCTGTCCATTTGCATAGAGATCGTTTTAGGACAAGCATTCCATAATAGTATGATGCCATTTGATGGTCAGATATGCATTATAAAAAAATCTGTAATGCGCTATTGTTCCAGAGTTCGCTCCTAATGTATTTTTGTAATGAGGTCAATGGATGGGGTTAAAAAATACAATATAAGAAAGCTGGGTTTGTGTTTTGTTGGGGTACGCCGCCCCCACCGGGACCGTCGATCAGAAGAGATTCACAGCTGAGACGTGGAGAATTTGCAGGTCACCGGTTTTCTTGTCTGACAGATTATAATCCAGGAGCAACTGTCTGACATGCATTCGGCATGTACAGGAAGAAGCCCAACCATACATTTCAGCTCAATCTCTTTATAACCTGTTTCGGGGATTGTCCCCCGCCCCCCTTCTCTCGGTACCTTCCTTCGACATGCTAACCACCTGTTCGACATTTGCTCTGGTTAGCCGGTTAGTACTTATCTTACTGGAAGGCCAAAGATACGTGAGGGCCGCCTCTCTGTCTGCTCCCTTTATCCGTCTCGTTAGGTCAACCTGTCCTAACGAGTCAGTTTTCTCGTTTCTATTAGTTACGGCCTTGTAAAATAATTCCCACAGTTTCTGGAGCGCTTTGCTAAGCTATGCTTTCTTTGCCTTTAAAAGTTGTTTCTGTTTGTGCTCCGTTGGAAAGAGAGTGTGGGAGAGAATAAACGGTGGAGAGATTGAGGACAAGCAGATTTACACAAAATGCTGTCTTGTGTACTGGGTGTCTCCTGGAAAAGCAGGGTCCCGGGTCTTTGATGTCAAACTCAGTTTTATTTGGTGGGAGTTTTGCTTTTATCTGAGCAGGGATGCTATTAGTCACACAGTAACAAGCTGGACTTAGGTCCGAGGTCCATGTAACGCACTCGAAAATTAGGTAACATGAGGAATGCAGATTAGATAGCAGTAGGGGGGTAATCTTATTATAAGCCCTATAAATATGTGGTCAGGAGAGCCCTGCAGTAAGTGTCTGGACATTGGCCACAAGGATTATAGACACTTTTGGTAGTAGCTAGCTAAGAAGACAATGGACATTGTTTGTTGTTCCACAGAGCAGATTGTCTTGGTTATAGATGAATATATCAATAGAGGAATCACTAATTACCTATAAGCACAGTCTTACATTTACCGTTTTTCACTTGGACCTTGTTGGCTTGCTTACTGTATCTATCGTTTTCTCTCTTTCAGAGATCCACCATGAAATTTGTGGCTCTCGCACTGACGGTCCTGCTGGCTGCAGGTTAGTAGTGGTATCGGCTACGGCCACGTTGCCCCAGAATCTAGGAATGAAACAAGGAAATGCACCATTTATAATGATCAGCACCTAGTACTTCATGTGTTATAATAGAGATCCTCCGCTGAACCTGAACAAGAGTTCAACAAACAATAAAACTCATGCAAATATCCTTCACATCAGTGCCTCTGGAGTAATGCTTCTCTAAAGGCAGAATTCATTACTGGTATGTCTCTTGCACATGGCAACTCAATACTCTTTATTTTTAACACCAGGCACCCATTCACGAGTCCTGCAGGCTGATGGCCCCTCTCAGGTGGACCATGTGAAATCGGTTATAGACGTGTACCTGAATCAGGTGAAGGATTCGGTAAACAAAGCCCTTACTCATCTGGATGAGACAGAGTACAAAGATTACAAGTAGGTCTATGTCATCCCACCCCACGATGGTCTTTGTCCCCTGTAAATGTATGTCTATGTCCTTCATTCTCTTGTTATCCTGGACATGCCGCTAATCTAACTTAATCCTGTTCTGCTCCAGCAGACGTCTCAGATCTTGCCTTCTCTCTGCTTTATCACCCAATAGGCAATACGTGACTCTGGGCCTGGACAGGATTCACGAGCTAATCAAGAATTCCGCCGACACCGTGGTCCCCTACGGTCAGCAGCTGTCGGTCATGACTGAAGAAACCCGCACAAAGATCATGGGTGACATCGAGGGCCTGCGCACGCAGCTGGAGCCGCAGCGCGAGGAGCTGCGCAAGGTCCTCCACAAGCATATAGAGGAATACCGCGAGAAGCTGACCCCCGTCCTGAAGGAGTACGCAGAGAAGCATCGGCAGGAAATGGAAGCCTTCCAGGCGAAGATGCAGCCCGTAATGACGGAGCTGCGCGAGAAGGTCGCGACCAACGTTGAGGAAACCAAGTCCAAGCTGGTGCCCATCGTGGAAGCTGTCCGTGCCAAGGTGAACGAGCGCCTGCAGGAGCTCAAGGAAATGCTTGAGCCCGTTGCCCAGGAATACAAGGAGCACCTGACTAAGACATTCGCCAACCTGAAGGAGGGCAACCAAGACATCCAGAACAAGCTGAGGCCCCTGGCTGAAGAGGTGAAGGAAAAGCTGGCAGCCATGTGGAACATCCTCAAGGAGCATGCCCACCCCTAAATTTCTGCCCGCTCACCTGCCTCGCCGGTCTCTCTCCTACACTTTAATGGACACACACAAACACATGCACAAGACACGCTTTGCGAGCACGACACCGGAAACACCTTTGTGTCACAATCGTGGCAAATAGAAACAGACAAAGACAATGAGCTGATTAACACAGACACACATTATAAAGCTTGCTCTGTATTGGTGGCAGGTTCTGATCTGACCAGTGGTGTGATTCCTGTAGGATGTGAGGGCAGTGTGTGCCCAGCCACCGTGTTTGACGTCTGTACATCCCCACTGCTGCTTGAACCCCAGCCTGCCGCACGGGTTCTTCTTTTTTAACCAATCAGCTTTGTAATCTTCACCCCAGGCCTCCAACCGATAATGTCTGACCAATAAAATCTATATCATTTAATACCAAATGTCTTTGCCCTGGGTTATTTATTCATTGTTCTCATCGCTATTGCTGGACTTCAGTACTATTCACAGGATTATGAAACATCGAGCAGAGCTGCGGGTTTTAGTGCAGTCCCAAAGAACAACCGATGGACCGTTCACTCAGGGACTCTAAGCCTACGCTACGGTGAATTGTTGACATGCTGTTAAATGACTAAACGAGTGACGGCAATGAGATGAGAACATTCCTTCTTGCACTCGTGTCTCGCGGTGGTGTGTGGCTCAGTAGGGTGGGATGCTGTGTCTGTAAAGGTTGTGGGTTCGGATCCCTGGGTTGGGCCCTTAAGCAAGGCCCTCAACAGTGAGCCTGCTTCTTTTGGCAATTTTGTCTGCTACATAAGTGAGATGTCTTGTTTTGCTATTTGCTTCTTCTTCTTCCTTAAGAGACAGGCTTTAGTTAACGACATCATATTTGCCAAACATTCCCATAAAGCCATACCAGACATAGGAATGGAACCATCTAACCCATTTGACAGAACTGAATCTGTTTTTTGTTTGCTGAGCCTCATGTGGCTCATACATCACACACCAGAAATGGACCCTGGGTTGAAACCTCACCATACACCTTGTTGTGATGGACATTACATCTCCCACATTGGCAAATAAGTTACTATAACACATTTACCAGGCTGCTGATGAACTCCCAGCTGAAATGCCTTCAGGAAACCAAAGCAGTCTAAAGGAGTGTGTTTGAACCATTTAATATAAATACATACCGTTATACAATGAGGGACTTCAAGGGACAGTTATTACACTGGTTTTCCAGAGAACATAATAATTCAGCACCAGCAGATATTCAGCCAATACATCAAGCATATGAAAGTCATAAACATCAATAAAAAAATGTCAAGGGAAACGCAAATCAAGGTTCCCACATGAATGGAGTATGGCTGGAGTATGCCTGGAGTATTATGTAAAATACAGGACGACATACTGCACTGTTATCTCGACTATGTGCCATTAATGCAACGAAATAAAAACAAGCAAACGCTAGCAGAAGGGTTAGGGGACTGGTCACTGGGAGACTGGATGCTGTCACATCTGTCACAGCATAATTATAAGTTGGTTGATTAATGAGGGAAAATAATGAATCTGGTCTTCTATTGACAAGCTGAGGCATGACTTTCGGAAGCGATTTTTAGGGAGGGAGATGGATTAGGTGCCCCTAGGTTGTATACATCAGCACCATCCTTTCACCTGTTCTTTTATCTGCAGCGTAATGAGCAGCTTTTGCGCTTCAGGCACAGAAAAGGATCAGAAATCGTACACAAACTGGGATTACTATTAGGAACAAACAAGCCTTATTCAACCACATCACCTGTTCTCAAGATTCAAATATAAAGAATTTAAAGTAATGTCAAATGCATTTCATCCTTCTATTTTTTCCAGGGCAAAATTAATGTGTTGCTGTTTGTCGCGCACGAGAATCTGAGAGCTGGCAGCATCTCCAAATTGTTGCATGTAGGGTCAGTATGTCTGGCAGGACGATAAACACAATCTATGCTTAACTCAGAATGTTCACTTTTTTGAATGTTTACATTGGACTAAGTGCTGTTCAATGCGTTCGACCCTCGTCATTAGGAGCCAAAGGAATATCAAACCAGGCAAGAGCAGCTTTGTAAAATGGTGACAGAAGCCCCCGTTTTCCTGGCCCTTAGCTCCAGGGTATCTGTGATTCTTCACGTCTGATTGCAAGGCCTTATGGGAAAGTCTGCTTATCAGTAGACTGTGACTATCCAAGATGGCTGGAGGGCTGATGTGCTGCCTGACCCTGGACACGGGAAGATTAGAGTTCAGACAGACCAATGGAGATCCCGAAGACTGATGGCCAAAGATTTACATCATTATTCTTGATTCCCTTGATTCTTGTTTGGCTTTTATTTGTGGACCTGGGGGGTGGGGGGTGTTTGCACAGCGTGTGTCCCTGTGAAGGGTTTTTTTTTTTGGAAATACAATTAGTTCAGTGTTGAGTGGTGCCAGACAACTATGCTTCCTCGTGATTAATGAACTTGTAGTAAGAATGAATTGATTTTTATTAGGCAACACAAACAATTTTGATGGCTTAATTGGTGGTTAGGATCAGGTGGTTTCCTTACCCGCCTCTCCTGGCGCTATAAAGAGCAGAGCCGTCCGGCATTGCATCACCGCAAACGGGCCTGCCGTAGGAGAGGACCGGTCCAGACGGAACCAGCTAGTTGTGCTGTCATGAAAGAGACTCTGGGGCTTGTTGAGCCTGCTGTAGCACGAACACATCCAGGTGCTTGTGTGTGTGCTAGGATGGCTTTACCTAATCATTAGCTTCACACGACAAGACATCACCGCATGGCCTGGAGATTCTTTGAGAGCTACTGAGGCTAACAATTGTGCCACTTTGACCGTTCTTGCTACTGTTAGCAGTGAGTTCATCCCAAATAAGAACGGAGCTGAAATAAATCAGAAAGTAGCTTTCAGAAGCGTCTAAGACTGAGAAGCAGCGAGTGATTGCATTGACAAAGCTTATTAAAGGGAAGGCTTTTACACAGCTGCGGTCTGATAAAGATGGATACTCAGAAAAAAATGGAGAACATACAGCAACATCTTTTACCTATTTATGGCGGCCGGGCAGTGACACCCAGCTGGACAACGAACCTCATTCGGCAGAGAGACCCAGAGATGGAACAGTGGGAAGAATCTCTCTACGGATTTGGACCTGAAGGATTGGCAGGCAGATGGACGTTGCCTTTGAGTTCTGCAGCCTTGGAGTGTCTACCCACAACTCACATGGATGGTAGAGAGGCTCCATCTTTGTTAATTACCATTGCCCAGACGTGGGTAGTCCAGGTCCAGAAAGTAAAAATCCAGACCAAGATTTTGTTTCAATCAACTAGTTGAGTACTTTGTGATGTGACTATACTTAGCTGGTTGGTTGAAAGAAAATCTTGGTCTGAAACTTTACTTCCTGCACCTGAACTATTTGCCTTTGCCATTGTCTAGTTAATTATTCAAGATAGATGCTTGATCAGTGTATTGTAGTTTGCATGTTGCCTGTCATTTGCATCTATCTATCTATCTATCTATCTATCTATCTATCTATCTATCTATCTATCTATCTATCTATCTATCTATCTAT